>CM067377.1:132023541-132623541 GCA_034510155.1 Eucriotettix oculatus
AACTTTTCTTTCCCCCTTTGCTGCGTCGCGGAACGCAGACGTCGTGGGAAACCGCCTGAACACGGGCTTGGAGAAGATCCAGCGCTGGGCAACAAACGGAGAGTGAAGATCAACGCCTCGAAGAGCCAGGCGCTGCTGATCACCCGACGACGGCCAGATAGACCCGTCATCGGATTCCTCGGGGAGGTCATCCCGTGGTCCACGAAGGCCAAATACCTAGGGGTAACCCTGGATACGAGGCTGACGTGGTGGCACCACGTCAATAATATCGCCAACAAGGTAAATGCTAGGCTAAGGCTACTACATCCCATTCTTAGTTCTAGCTCGAAGCTGTCACCGCGAGTGGGGGTCTCCATCTACCTCTCCCTCATTCGCCCGATCATGGAGTACGCGGCCCCGGTTTGGGCCAGCGCAGCCGACAGCCACCTGGAGAAGATCTTCACTCTAGAGAGACGGTGTCTTCGCCGAGCACTCCACCTGCCGCCGCGGACATCCAACGCCGTAGTTATGCAGTTGTCTGGAGTCGACAACTTATGGGACAGGATCTTGGAAACCTCGGAGAGGTTCTACAAAAGGGCGCAATGTGCTGGGCTCATCGCTAGGTCGCTACGACCCTGACAAGAAGGTAAACAGGAACCGACCTATGTCGATCTTCCTGTAAAGTATCAAATACTCTAATCATGTAAATTAATTTAAACTCTATTTAGGTCTACAAGCCCCTTTACAGCTTGTATTTAACTTGGTTAGTTTTTACATATATATATATATATATATATACTTATTTATTTATAAATTAATATATTTTCAAATAAATTATTTATTTAAACTATATTACCTAAATCCCTTTAACCCCTTCGCCAATTACCTTACAGGAAAGAAGGAGCGGAAGTAGAAGAAGCAGCAGCAGCGGCTTTTGAATGTTGAATGAATGTTTGAATGAATGTGCGTGTGTATTTAATTTATTTCCTTTGTTAGGTAGCCGCAACGGCAACTGTATGTATGTTATGTGAATAAGAGTAAACAAAACTGACATTGTAGTAATGACATTATATTTAGTGTGTCATAGATATAATTCCAACGTCAGCGCGGAGTAGATTCCACGAGGAAGGAACTCCGACACTTGAAGAGGAGGCTGGACCTCCAGTTAGATGTCACCGCTGCTACGAAGAGAATAATGTCCTTGGGAAGCTGCAGACAGACACGTTTTCAACAAGGAACCCTGGCGCAGGGGAATTCCAACCTCCCATCTGCCTGTCTCCGAGTTAGAATATTCTCGCTAAATTTCAATCATTTAAAATCAAAGACATGTGAATAAAATTAGGGAGGGGCCCTACTGCTCTACAACGGTTAGAATGTTAAATTGTGTATAGTTAAACTACTCTTATTTTAGGAAAACATTCCTCCGCTAGTTTATGAAGACTGAGGGACATAAGGAAGTGAAAATTGTTTATTATTCTGTATTTATTTCCAAGAACAATAATTTTATTATATACAAACAACAATCCCGTCAATTAGTATTAATATTCGCTAGCTTGGTTTGATGCAGTTCTACAACTATGAGTTCCCGATTCTAGTTTTAATTACATGTTTTGTTCACAGTTAAAGTTTCCTTCTTAATGCTATTTTTACCTTCCGTCACGACCCAACCAAAGGTAGCTTTATAATAATAATAATGCAATTTTTCGTAGATCCTGTAGAGACGCTTGATTTATGAACGCGGAATTAACCTAGGAGCACAGTTATTCCATTAATACTATATGTTAACTATTAAGAATCAGTTTATTATAACTAATAATATTCTCTAACATAAACTTATGAATAGCTCATGCTGTTTCAGTCATATAATATTAGTAATAGTAAAACATTACGGAACTACATACGAAAAGGAGAATTCTGACTATTTACATTACAAATTAATTGTAAAGCTCAGATTCTTCTATATATTTGAAGGAGTGGCTAAGGAGAAATAAAGATAACTCTGCTTTAACTGCTAAAACTGTTTACTTCTTTGTGGCAGTCTGTTAAAGATGGATATCCCAGAATAATGTACACCTTTCTGTACAGTTGACAATGTTTTACAATTTTTTTTATAGATTATTCTAGTTTTTCTGTATTTAAGAAAGAACACCAGAGTTATTCATAAATGATTGCATATTTGCAGTATTGGCTCAACAGAGTGAAAATACCCTATTTTTGAAGAGAGGGTCGTGAGTTGACCTGATATATTTCTCGAATCAATGCTTTGGAGCAACTTAAATCTTGATCTTGTCCTAAAATATAATCTAGTGTGAAAAAATAGAATGAAAATAGGGAATGTAAAATAGTTTTCTTGTTTTTAAATCACTGGACGTGGATATAATTCTTACAGTATATGTGGTTGAGCTGAGTAATGGATTAATCCGATGAGACCATTTAATATGTTATTTACTAGGAGACCAAGAAATTAAATAAAGTTAATTATTGTAATTGTGCTTTAAAGTTATAGATTGTAAAGTTATGTTGTGTTACGCTAACTTGTAGTCCCTTCTGTTCATTATTTTACAAATACTTATTCGTCTCCCCATATTATGTGTAACTTTAGCATGCGTAATTTGATTTTCAACATTATTCCGAAGCAACATCACCGAATATTTTCTCTTTTTTATCTATTTTCAAAGTTGTAAAACAGTTTTTATGTATTTTCAAAATTATTCCGTAGCAACATAACTCAATGTTTTCTCTTTCTGATCTAGTTTCGAAGTTGTAAAAATGTATGTGTTAATAAAAAACACCTTTCTCAACTTACCTTTTCAACGCTTAAATAATTCTTTACGATGACGAATTGTGTTTATTTCCACAGATAATCTTAAGTTTTCTCCCGCAGACACTGCAAACTCACACTAACGAAGCGTTTGCTATCGAACAGATTAACAGCATCCACCATGGGAGCATGCATATAGGAAGAGAAATGGGTTCGCTCATGCGTGTCTCATTACAGCAGTGTTTGCCTATAGATGGATGGATGGTAAGCCCAAACAGTCTCGTTAACACAAGTGTACACATACATACACAGCTATCTGTGCTGCTTTGTGCTCCGGAAATGAACAACTCTCTTCGTGACGCCATACATTACACTTCTCCTTACTACATGCAAACAAACATTGATCCTTCGCTACCCGAGTTTAGTCCAAGTGGTTTTAAATATTCTGTGTTGGCAACATGACATTTAAAGCAGTATTTAACTCAAAATAACTGTGGATTTTTATAGTATTGTTTACAATACAATAAATCTAACAGATATTGATAACTGAGGCTAGGGATTGTTTTTTATATTACGAGAAATTATATGAATTAAGGTTAGGGATATTTTCTGCTGCTTTTTTTTCAGAAAAGTTTTCAATTTACAAAAACAATATAAATAAGGATGAATTAGTTGTTTAAAGCACGGTTCTTCGTGTACTTACGCACCAAAATCTCGATAATTTTAATCCTAAATATGCATCTGTAGTAATTTTAAAAAATAGAACGAAGTATATATTACTTATATTCAGTTTGGGCTGTTATTGCCTGGTTGGCAGAAATTATTTTCCAAGAAGGTGCATTATTACCTTTAGGTAACTTCGTCAGCTGTTGAAAATAACTTTATCGATAATATTTGAGAGAGAAAGCAGGAAGCATTTATTTGTATGAAGGATTCGTTTTTAAATCTTAAATCAAAATCACTTGGAGAGCTACGTCGCGTTTGCACTATAATAAGTGCAATTGTCGTTCACGGAGCAAGTACGACACAAATGAGTATCTTAATTCAATTGAAAAAAAACGTAATTATACCCATACCGCAGTAGACTGGGACTGATAGACGCGAACAGTATAGGGAAATTAGTTTGGTATGCTTGCAAAATATTAACTAAAATAGTATATAGGAGGATGAAACGTCAAATATAATGCGTCTTAGGAAAAGATCAATTTGGTCTTTGGAAGAAGTAGGGACCAGAAAAACAATATTGACCTTGCGACTAATTTTATAAGACAGGATAAGAAAAAACCGGCCTACGAAGACAGGCGGAAGTAATTAGATTGGAATATCAAGAAAAGAAAGCCATAATCAAGGAAGGAATAAGACGAGGATGCAGCCAGTCCCCATTCTGTTTAACTTATACATAAAATAGGCGATAAATAAAGTTAAAATGGAATATGGAAAAGGAATCATACTGCAAGGAGAAAAAATAAAAAAACTACGTTTTTCCGACCATATTGTAGTATTAAGGGAAGTCAGATGAAGACTTGGAAACCATAATAAATGGCATGAACGGGGTCCTAGAGAAAGAGTTCAATATTAATATTAACAGACAGAAACCAATGTAATGGAGTGTAGTATGGGAAACAGTGGAAATATAATTGTGTTAGATTGGGAAGGGATATTTTGACGGAAGTTAAGGAATCCTGCTACTTGGGAAGTGTGATGGTAGAAGTATAGTAGACATAAAGAGTAGGATAGCACAGACAAGGATGGCTTTCTCGAAAAAGAGGAATTTTCTTACGGTTAATATAAGTATGAATATTACGAAATCGTTGCCAAAAATGTTTGTTTGGAGTGTGACGTTATATTGGTGCGAAACATGGACGATCGGAGTTGCGGAAAGGAAAAGAATAGAAGCCTTTGAAATGTGGGGCTATAGGAGAATGTTGAAAATCAGATGGGTGGATAGAATCACTAAGGAGGAAGTTCTAAACATAATAGGGGAAGAGCGAACAATATGGATGACGTTGGTAAAGAAGAGGGATAGATTAATAGGCCATGTTTGTAAAATTAGCGTTAGAGGATACTGTGCGGGGTAAGAATAGGGAGGAAAAGGATGGAATGCGAATGCGCTAAACAGATTAAGTAAAATTGAGGTGATGTGCTAGTTATAAGGAAATGATTATGCTTGTTCAAGGTAAGTTAGCATAGAGGGTTTCACCAGACCAGTCTTAGGACTGAATAACACAACAATAACAACAGAATAATAGTTTGACTGAAACATTGCTCAGAATTTCTGGACATTAACATTTTAGCTATTGTTGGGCTATCGGAACTACAAATTATTTTATTACTGATTTCGCTGACCTAAAAATTTGTAGTCAACTAGACTGAGCCAGATCAAAGTTGCGTGTTTGCTGATTTACATTTCTGTGGGCCAAAGCTGTCATACCCACCTGGAAGTTGTTCCTATTTTTATCTAAAAAAATGCCGTTTTTCTCCTAAAGGTTCTCAACATGACCGTGATGTACTATTCGCGATTATTTTAAAAGTCACAAATATAAAATCGTTTTTATTCTTTGACCATGTTTCTAATTTAGTTTTATGTACAACCTGATTCCTATGAACTATGGGAATTAATTCGTAGATATTTATCGTTTAATATTCTAAATATATTCTCATTTGCTTTTTGAACGGATTGATCGACGCGTTTGAATACAATAATTATGGCTAGTCAATATTTCAAAATTCTTGTTTATGCCATTCTTCTCGTGGCCCCCTATTTGTTCACTGTACTAACTAATACGTCATAATATCGTACATACGATTATATTTTTTGATAATTTTTTGGTTGTGTATGTTTCTATTAGATTAATGGACTTTTTGACATAAGAAATTGTAACAAGTAGATTTTCATACTATAAAGTTTAGATCTAAGTAGATATAATATGTGCTGAGTTCCACAGTAAATCTTTTTACAAATAAAGTAATCTTCGTGTCGATCATCAAAACAGAAATTTATTAAGTTTTATAATTTACAAATATGAAGATGAATTTCTTTTCAAACTTCAGTTTATTCTATTCATTGACAGTTTTAAAAATACAGACCATATTTCCGCGATTCTTATAAATTATCTTCTAATGCCATTACATCCATTTCGTAAAATGTGTCTATGTGAACTAAAAACGTCTAAAATTAATATATTCGGCCCGTAAAAACATTATAAACTAAGGTTTGAAACTTGGTCGAGATGTAACGAGCATGGTTGATATAGAAACACACGTTTTCCTTTGTAAGAAAATCTCAACAACTGCAGCATGAATATTACGCCTTGCGACATTTAAGCGGCAGAAAGCCGTGAGTAAACACTGGCATCCATGCCACGACAAATATTTGATTAGCTGGCTTTCAGGAGACCAAATTTACTTTGTATGATTAGCATCTTGTCTCTTCCCCAATCACAGAACTAAACAAGAATTGCCCCCTGTACCACCGAAAATTACTGTAATAACGAAATATGTGTTTGGAAACATAACACAATTAAATAAATAACCCAACTGATTTTTTGAATTGTTTTCTATAATTCTTGCAGTACCACAGTAACTAGAAGGTTTTCGTACCATTTTGCACATAGATTTTACTAAGCTATCCTTTTATTTATAAGGGAAAATGTCGGGAGATAGTAACTCTCTTACAAAAGGAAATTTAATTTAAAATTCTTTCGGTGTAGGAAAACTAATCAGAAATTCTGTACAAAATCGAACATTTAATAATGATACCCATTGATATTAATTACAATATGACTATTAATAAAAATTTTCATTCTTCTTGGCTATTAATTATGTTATACGAATAATAGTGGTTAATTACTAACTCCTTATATATTATTCACTTTACCAGTAATCCTACATAACACGAATTACGCATTTAGGCTTATGAACGGACAAGACTGCCACTTTTTATGTGTGAAACAAATATATAAAGTAAATTTAAGAAATCTTTAGTTTCAGCAAAAAATCCGAAAAGACGGAATAACCAACTATGTCCTTTCTTAAAATCATTCATATACCCGGAAGGCCAAGGCAAAAAAAGATACTGTACTTCTTGATATGAGAAATAAAACTTTGAGATAACTCTTCGCGTGTTTAAAGGTTAATTGATTTCACAACGTAGTTTCCTGACTTTAAAATTTAAAATAAATAAAAAGACAGCCAATAATCCAGCATATAAATTTATCACTAATTATTCAAAAGCGACAAATTTATATGCTGACTTATTGGCTGTCTATTTACTTTTTGTTAAATGATTTTATTTCGGTGTTACGTGGCCCCTAAGAGTTCTTTACTGTCGTACATAATATTCCGCAATATATTGATCGGATGACACACACGTAGAATATTATTGAACAGTTAAAGCAGTGCATATATTGCACCATACTTTGATATGCTGTGAACATATCAAAGAAGAAAGAAGCAAGTTATGTGGCCATTGCTTCAGCTATACTTTTAAGAAAGAAGAAGAAAAACCTTTGTTGTTCCTGAACTATTAGAAACTTAATTTTTTCAAAAAACCATAATGGTGGTTCCATTACGTTATCGACTCCAGCATCGTTTTTTTAGAATTATTATTACTCTTCAATACTTTTATGAATGTGGTTGGCCAAGAATCAATTTATTTTACTAATTGCAACTTATCATCATCTGGATATATATAGAAAGCACGCGTATGTTCATTCATTAAATTTTATTACAGTTTTAGCATCCAATGAGTCATTCTTCAGAAATTTTGACAAAAAAAAACATTCTTGTCAAATGAAAACATTAATATTACAATAATTATTTTCAGAATTATTAATATTTCCCATTCAGAACCCATAATGAACATGAGAATTAAGAATAATCTTAATTTACATTTTTCTTAAATTTGTGTTCAAATGGTGCAGTATAATTAATATTAATACGCTACATCGGATGTTGTAAATTAAACTGTGATATTTTTAAGTATTTTAATATTAACTAATAATTTAAATCCCATAAAAAGTTATTCTTATCTTTTTCTGTTCCATGTACAAAGCAAATGACGTAAAGAAGTGAAAATTACGCACTGTGTTTTAATAAAATGAGAATGAAAATTAATATCATGATATTCCGTTCGGTGATTTTGATAGAAATAATAATCAGAATCGAATTTGTGATAGGTTTGAAAACTGTTCCAATTTCATTCAAGCGTGAAAATATACAGCCCCATCTCTCCCATCAAATAGTTTTCAAATCTCTGACAATCATTTATTTCAACATTCAAACAATTCTCAATTAAATTATTTATACATTTGTGAAAATACGAATAATTTTTAACAATATATAATGTACTGGTGTGTGAACATAAATTTAGTTGCATGGCCAGAATTGTAAATGAAAGTTCATCTTCCACATCAGGGTATATGAATATATTACTAATACCAATGTCACTCAAATAAATATATATTTTTGCTGTGCACTTGGATGAGAAACGAACGTGCACAAAAGCATGAATGAATTGATGTGGCTCTCGTTGTGCGTGTTTTGCGGGAGCGAATATTGCCCTCTCGCGTAATAAATTCTGTAGTACCTAGTAAATAAAACAGAATAAAGACAAATCGCGGTAATGCAGGAATGAACGCCCTTGCATATGCGTCATAATTACTGCGCAGTAAATGTGATGTACGGCACCAAGTACATAGGTGGAACACAAATCCTAAGTCTATAAACGCTCCCCATCTGTGGAGTAAAATAACTTTTTCCATAAGTTAAGTTTAGAACAGGCCCGTGAAACCATATGTATACCTACTGTAATATTTAACTTAATGTCGGTCTGATGATAATTTCATCATCAATGTTGAGTGCTTACTTTCTCTTTTATGGTTTATACGGTAAGTATACAATTTTAATCAGTGTTTTTGTATTTGTAGTGCTAAGGCGTATTGCTGTATCTTTAATGTAACTGCAGCCTGAAAGCAAACGCACCGCTACTATATAATGCAGACATTTGGGTCTGTATTTACCTACAAAACAGCGAAGATAAATTGAAAAACAAAAATTAATTTTCTGACGTTAGGTGAAATAAAAATAATAAAAATACGGCCAAATATATCTGCGAACAAATTTAATTAGCATTTAGTTATTATAAATACAACGACGTTTCATCCATCTTTGTGGACGTCTTCAGGTAACTTGACACAAAAATTATAAAATCAATATTAATTTTGAATACATAATTTTTTAAATATGAAGTATAATTTTTAATAAAGTAAAATAAATACCAGACATACGTAATTAAATGGAAAAATGTGTTACTTAAGTTACTTTATTGAAAATTACACTTAATATTTAAAAAATTATGTATTCAAAATCAATATTGATTTTATCATTTTTGTTTCTAGTTACCTGAAAAAGTTCACAAAGATTGATGAAACTTTGTAATTATAGTAACTAAATGTTGATTAAATTTGTATGTTGACATATTTGGTAGTATTTTTATTTACTTATTTTGTGTATGTTTTTTTGCCTAATTTTGTCTTTATCTTCAGATTATCTTAATTTAAGGACTTTAAAGTACTGCAATAGTAATATAATTAGGAATAAAAAATTGTAATTTATTTAAGATAATAAATACAAATATACCCTAATATGATGTTCTCAATAATAAGACAATAAAAAGTCAATAGTCAGTCAAAGACAATCATTAAAATCGTTCAGGAGCATTCATCCCATATAAAAATTTATTTTCAATTATTGATTTATTGCAATTTAATTAATATGTATATAACTCAGCATATGACTCCAAGATAAATTTAGAGTTGTAATGAACCAAAAGTATTGTCAATGTAATTGTTAATACAATATGTACCAAGTCAATAAATTAAACTTGTAAGTATGTAATGTTTTACACCTTTTCTCCAGATTGGCTGTCGGGTTACTATTGTTTTTTTTAACAATTATTGTCATTATCATTGTCTTTGTTAAGAGTAATTGCATCTGAATTGCAAGCCAAATTCAATTTTTCCCTTACAGTATTCAACTACGCCACGCTACTTGTGGACTAGAAGAAAATTTTGGCTCTGCTCGTTGATCTTCTTTATGCGGCGTGGGCAATAAAACGATCGCAACATTCATATATTGACGAACGGTAGCACTGTTAAACGTGGAATGGGGGCCTATTTATATTGGGCGGAGAGGTACTTATTCTTCGGCGGCGAAAATTCCTGCTTCTTCAGTCAACGCACGACCATCGCACTTTGTCAGGGTTCGACAGTTCATAAATGCATTGCGCCCCTGAGCAATATGCCAACTGATTTACCGACGTCGGTGCAAAATTTATGGTTTAATTTCAATACGACGCAACAAGAACTCGTTCGAAACCACTTTTCTGTAAAGAAAGGGAGGAATCAGGGGGCTATTTATTGCTACGAAATACGGCAGAAAGGTGTCGTCTTGCTTTCGTGCAACAATGGCAGATTCTCGGAGATATTAAAAATCTTCAGCTAAAACATATGTTAACATCGTAAACTGGAAGATTTATTCGTATAATTATTATTGTTAAAACACGTTTGATAGAGTTTGTCCGTAAGAACATCTCTTATAAATAAATATGTAAAGCACGTCCTATAGCTTAAAAAAATATTAACCATGTTTGTTCTTCGGACTCTGTTACACCCTGACCTTTATTTATATTGTGTTCGATTTGGCAGTATGGAGACCAATTCATACCGATACGTTTATGAAAAGTGTCAGTCAGCAACCTGTAAAGATATTTAGGCCTCTCTTTATAACTGGCTTTACTAATTAAAACACTAACCGAATTCCGTTTATAAATAATATATTCTGGTATAAACTGCTCTTCCTGATTCTTTTCATAAACTCTCTTCAAGTTTCTGCTGTGAACCATTTTGGTGATACCTGAGTGTTAGAAATAGAATGTATGACGGTGAAATGTTTGAAAGCCGCAACCCTACAGCAAACTCCACAAGGCATGAGACAAGTACTCTGAAGCCCGGCCTACCAGATGCAGGTTGTCTTAGGTTTATCCTCCATCTCTTTCTATGAATACCTGGTAGGATACTTAAAATACAGTCTGGGGGCCGTAGAACCCATGGGCTGTATTCCTGTTCTTCCTATGCTATTAAATAGGAGTTGCCAATTATTTGATCACTCTCATGTAGCCAGTAATCCTTAAGAAATGACTTGTTTCTAAATAAGAATCCCATAAGTCAGGTCCCCTGGGTCTGTTTTGAAAGGTGTGCACGATGGGATCGTAGACCTTAGATATACGGAAAATGTTCCTAGTGCAACAGTCTCCCAGCTGCCTCATAAACTGGTAAAGACAGGGACAAGGGAATCGATGTAACCCCACAGAAAACTCCACTTTAATCATCGGAAGTGCCAAGACCCAATTTACGTGAGGCAAAATCTCTAGGTTTTGACCTGAAACACTTTAATGCAAATTTCCTGTAAGATCCTTAAACCATAGCGCAGTGACACCAGCTAACCCTTTCACATCAGTTATTAAACAGATTATATAAAACGGGGATGCTATCACGAATACTGTCACTCCCAAAAACAAAACAAATTCAAAATATATGTAACCAAAAATAGCAAAAAATTGTTGTTATTTTACTATTCACTCCTAAGACTGCCCTAACCTATCCCGCGCAAGCCTTTTTATTTATAAATAGCTACCACAACGGTTTATCGTATTCCATACTTGCCCTCCATCATCTGTTCTAACCCCAAACACTTTCTTCTTATACTAATTTTGTGTCTCAAAACGTGCACTATTAATCTATCCCTACTCTTAGTCAAACTCCTCCAAATTGTTCTCTCTTCCCCTATTCTTCCTGGTTACTTGCCATATTCACCCATCTGATTCTCAGCATTCTCCTATAGCACCAAATTTCGAAAGCTTGTATTCTTTCCCTTTCTGTGGCTCCAATAGTCCATGGTTTGCTCCCATATAACGACGCACTCCATACGAGTACTTTTAGTAATGATTTCCTAATATTCATACTTGCATTACCCGTAAGTAAATTCCTCTTTTTTTTGCGAAAGCCTTCATTGCCTGTGATGTCCCAATCTTTATGTCAGCTATACTTCTATCATTAGTAGTTATTATGCTTCCTAAGTAACAGCATTCCTTAACTTCTTTCAAAAGATCCCTTCCGAATCTAACAGCCTTTGTTATTCCACTATTTCCAATACTACACTACATCAGCTTTGTTTTCCCTCTAATAATCCTCTTCCTCCAGGTTCACGTTCATGTCATTTATTATGGTTTCCAACTCTTCCTCTGGCTCCCCTAATACCAAAATATCATCAACAAACCTTAGGATTTTTTATTTTTTCTCTTTGCATTTTGATTCTCTTTTCATATTCATTTTTAACTATCCTCGTCGCCTGTGTGTGTGTACGTTAAACAGCATGGGCGACAAACTGCATTCTTGTTTGACTTCTTTCTTTATTTTTGCTTTCTTTCTTGCCCTTCAATTCCAATTACTGCTTACTGACACCTGTAGATATTATGCGTAACTCATCATTCTCGATATTTTATTCCTGCCATTTTCAAAATACTTGCCAATTTTTTCCACTTTACACCATCAATTTTCTTTTCTCAATCTACAACTTCCATGAATTTGGCGCAGAGTCACTATTGATAACCAAAATGATCTTCTCCTAAATCGCTTTTCATTTGACGTTCCATCCTCCTATATTTATTTTGGTTAATATTTGGCATGCATGAGATAATTAATTGTCATGTGCTGTTTACATCTATCAACCCCAGTCTTTTTCGATATAGAGATAATTATGTTCTTCTTAAAATCTTGTATTTTTCCTTTTTCGTAGATTTTTCAAACTGTTCTGAACACTTTACTATTGATCAGATTTGTCAGCGCCCTGTCAAACTCCGACCTAAAAATTTTGTCCCCCATCTCTTCCTTATCAACCTCCTCCTGACTGACTGATTTAGATATTCAGCGTGATACAGTTCTTCTAGATATTCCTTCCACCTTTCCGACATTTTTTCTTTATCTATAATTGGCATCCTATATGCTTTTCTGATGTTCTTGCTAGAGATAATACGTAATAATTTTAATAATACATTTCCTCAAAGTAACTGTAAAAGTTTAAAGCCAAGCAACAGAAGTCGGCTCACACAAAGATGTTCAGCAAACTATTAAAATAAAGGTTTTTGAAGATTGTGCTCCGAATAGCGAGTTGTTGCCCAGAGGAGAAACCAACTTCATAGGGTCTCAGGATTAACTCTGAAGTTAATCATGAATTGTTTTGACTGGAGTTTGAGCTTTTCAGGTCAACGACAAATCCAATTAGAGGTAGATTTGATAATACATTTGCGGTCTGTTGCTGTAGCTTACTAATGTTCCCTACAGACGAACTGGATTTGTTAATTTGAAAGATAATTAAGGAAACGATGCTTCACTTGGTAACGGAACAAGTATGAAACTTCTACATGTGCTAATAGAACCGGTCCCAATTCGGCAAATTTTTCAGTCCACGAGCCAAACGACGGAGGACGCCTTTACAGTTGTCATGCTAACATACACTGTAAATAATTTTTTTATGAGCTAAATCATACAATAGAGTGGAAATATATGTATATTTATAAAGGGTTTGTACTGTTTATAACTATACATAGTGACGTGAGGGAAACGGAGACAAGTAATTCAATACAGGACACGTGTGTTCCAAACGGACATGAAATTCTTTAAATTTTAACCTCAACTTCCTATGACGTCACGTCCGCTCCACACCACTTGTCCCAGGTTTACTTTACGGTGGATCACAGAATGCGACAAACCGGTTCTTTGCAGGTAAGTAAATATCAGTGTTCTTGTGGTGTAGTGGTCAGCGTTGCTGCCTTGCAACACAGAGGTCCAGGGTTTAAATCCGGGCTTGGGCATGGTTTCTGTGTGTGCGTTTTCACACTGTGAAACTACAAATTAGTTGATACAACTCTAAATAAAAAGAATATTGTAATATACTTTTTTGGGTATAAAACATTTATTAATTAACAGAACAAATGTGATCAATTTTAAAATTTTTCATTTATTAATTTAAAGTGAATACACGGGCTTAATCTCAGGGGATTTTGGGTCTCTCAAGAGATGGAGTATGCAGTAGCTGAAAATAGAAAAAAAATCATTAAATATTATTTATCTAGAGCAATGAGCAAGTTTCACAATTTTTTATATAGCTTACCCACAATTACTGGCCAACAAACATCCACCCTCGAATGTGTGCGTCTCATCTGGCGATCTTGCAGGATTTGATCACGAGCTGGACAAGTCTGCTCACGTCCGTTACCTCTCATCTGGCTCTGGCTTCTGGCTGCTCTGACCAAGTCTGTCCTTTCCTCCACTCGTCTCACTTCTATATCTGCTCGGACCAAGTCTGTCCTCCTGCTCCACTCGCCCAGCCTCTGGGGGTCTGCTCGGACCAAGTACTGTACCTCTGCTCCACTCGCCTGCCCTTCTGGTGCACGGACCACGACTTTCTCTCCACCACTTGCCGGCTGAGCCACCCAACGGCTACCCTTTTAAATCGATCCGACGGGAAATTCCCAATTTAACAAAATTTCGGGGTTCTCCCCGCCCTCAATTTTTACACACGTTCGGCGGGGTCTCCCGCGGTGTTTCACCTTCGACTTTTAATATCACGCTACGACGGACAATTCCCGCAGGGAATCACCATCTTTCAGCCGACTAGCCATTGTTGTTGGCCGAACTGCGCCTCATAACGCCACAACCTCACAAAATCCGCCTTTTTTTTATCACAAATGACACTTTACGTTGTACATTGAAATTAATTACGATGAAATTGTTTTATAGTTGTCACGATCGCGCAGATCGACGGCTTGTCCGAGACACAGTCGAATACACTGTTCTTAAGTCCGCCGAAAATGATCCTAGTACTAGTACCCGTCATGTTGCCGGAGAGTTAGAAGTTGTGACTATATCAGAACTCTACCTGAACAATTAGAGGATTAGAATTTCCGTCTCTTGGCTACCATCATAAAAGGGCGCGTGGGCAGAAGAATCAATTAATTCATGTAACCCAGACAACTTTGGTACATTCCTACCATTCAATTCCAGCATTAAAATATAAAAAGTAGACATGAAACAAAATGATTTAACCCTTAAACATGATTGTTTCCTTCTTATGCGAAATGCTTAAATACACATCAGAGCTTGTTGATTTAAATTTAAAATCTCATAGTAGCGATGCTCTAGCATTACCAACATCACATGTAGCAATCTAGCACCCAACGTCTTCTTTTGGTACGCTTAACGTAATGAATTGAGGTCGTGGTTAATCGAACCAAGTCGTTTGCATAGTGGCAAGCCATTACGGGACGTGGAGAACCGATTCGATTTAAAGGTCTCCTGAATTGTTTAATTAACTACGGGCTGAGTCGGTTCTCGGAAAATTTGTTCGAATGAGAATACTAAATTCGTAACAACAATGTTACTTTCCATACTCGAAGTTTGAAATTTTTTTAAAGAACTGCACTTAACGTCTTACGGGTTCCACATATTTTAATATTGTAAGAATGAGATGACTGAATAGAAAACGAAAAATGGAATTTGAGAACGGCACACTGCCAAACTTAATGGCTCAACTTGTGTGTTGCAATAGATCATATTTATGGCTATTATTGCTTGCTTAATAAACGTTGCCATTAGAATATCTTAACAATTTGGCAACAGATTTCAAAGTAATGTTATATGCGATATTTTAAGAATACTTCTGTTAATATACATTAATGGAATTGTGGTGCGCTTTAGCACACACAACTAAAACGAAAGACAAACATCCCGACTGTTAATTATCTTATATCGACGAAGAGGGTCGATGGAATGGACAATCACAATTCGAGAAGGGCGATCGCTTCCCCAAGCGATTAATCCTGTATTAGTATTGTCCGGAAAAAGGAAGAGATGAGAAAAGGTGAATAGGGCAGTTTGATAGCGTTGGATAACGTGCAGAAACATAAATTGTTTCAAATATTTTCAAAAAGAGAGAGTACAGAATCTAGAGACCTAAAGACATGGACTGATTACCATCTATTTTTTGAGCCAGACACGTATGAATAAGATGACACGGGATATGATGACAGCACGGGCGAAAGACAACAGTTTTCAACTCCTATCAAGAAAAAGATTCAAGTTTCTCGTGTTTTGTATCTGAGTGTTCTATGCCAACTTTTTTATATCTCGTAAATACCTTAGGTGGAATAATTATGTGACATCTATTAAGTCGCAGGGTTAGTCAGAAGTAATTAAAACACTAATTAACACTTAAATTTTTGTAATTAAGGAGAAATTCACAAATATATTAATACTCTCATTCAAGAGTGACGAGTGCATCACAGGTTAACGGAAAGGGGAAGAGAAGGTTTATAGTCTGATGGGAATCGTGTGTAAATGGGTTATTTTTTTCAGCAGGCGAATTTCAATTATTAAGTCTTCAAATATTTCTATTTTATTTAATGATATAAGACTAAGAGGGTCTACATCATTATGGCTCAGATTATATATAGTTATATTTCTTTTCGTCAATGTATCAGACCTCGTAGAAAGTATCATAAGAAAAATATTGGGTACTGAAAGCACTTGTATCGAATGTTGAATAATAATATCAGTAAATAATTAATCTTTATATATCTATATATATCTATATATATATATATATATATATATAAACCTTTGTCAGTGCGGCAATATGTGTGTCCCAGCTTCAGTCGTCCAAACTACTGTACCGAATTTGAGAAAAATTGGCACACGTTTTCTTCAAGACCTGAACCTGACCATACCTTTTCAATTTTTTAAATATACCGAAGTTATGTATCTAAAAAAGTGAAAACAGTACACGCATGGAGATCTCCTAAAATGATTGCGTGTTGCTTAAATTCTATAATACTATATTTTTTTAATTATAAGCAGTTCGCTTCGTAATTAACCTATCGTTGGCAGAGAGCTAACTCCCTGAAAAATAATAAACTTCTTTGGATCGCTGATACGATGTGTACGTAATTTGTTTTTATTTTTCACGTGAGAGAAATTTTAATTTTCGGTAATTGTTGATTTGTAAAAGCAAATAAAATATTATTCATTTGATAGTGACATTCAACACAATCAAAAGTAATAAATTAAATACTTAGCTTGAAGAACCGAGTAAGAATTTATGTCTCATCGAGACCTATCAGAAAATATATTTATTCCCAAGGTGGACCAACCGCTCCCTCACCACTTCCTCCTGAGCTACAACAATGAAATACTCGATTTTGAAGATCTCAAAATTTAGACATCTGTAATTTGGAATATGAGGATTTTAGAAAACTAATGAGGACACATACTCGATTGTAAATTTGATTATCTACAATTTTGGTCATGTAGCGCAGTAGAACCCGAGTCCAATTTTTTTTATTATTTACGGAAACTTAAATAACAAATATTTTGGCCTGAGAAAGTCGCTGGCCAGGATGACGGGGTTTTTCCGCGCGCCGTCTTGGCAGCTCAGAATCAACACAAAGAGACTGCGGCTGACACTTGGACCATAAAGCTCGGACACCTCGTCGCCGGTTTCGGAATGTGCTAATCTGCCTAGGAATTTGATGACCGGGTGGCGTGTGCTCCTCAAATGAAACAAGGGAGATTATTGGAGAATATCCATCCCTGTCACCTTAGTAATACATGTCGGATAAGTGGGGACAAGGTTTTAAAGAGGCTGGTGGAGACAATTTTAGGACAGATTTTTGTAGGTGATACAAGGTGACGGCGAGAGGATATTGAAGGAGAGTTGTGGACAGATTTCTGGTGATACAAGGAGGTGGAGAGAGGAGATTGAAGGAGAGTGGTGGAGAAAGAGATTGCTAGTGATACAAGGTGGTGGCGAAAGGAGATTGGCAGCAGAGAAGTTACGGCGAGAGCAGATTGGTGAGGTCCAGGATGCAGGGAAGAAAGGTCTTAACAACAAGGGAAGAAAGAGGAGAAAAACGGCAGCACGACTTGTGCTATTGTCGACCGGCCGCTTCAAGTTCCACAACACGGAAATTACAGCGAGACGCCTATGAAAACTACTCAGGTTCGTCAACGAACAGGAAATCTGCTACACGTGGTCACCCAAACCATTAATACCATGAGATCTTTAATACAATCCCATTTTAATTAATTATTTTTGTACATAATATATACACGCACGACCCATATTAAAATTATTGTGTTTACAATTAATAAATGTATATATTGAAACCCAATTATTAAAATCATTAATTAATATTCCCCCCTGTCATTTACAGTCATATGACCGTTTCTTCTCAGACCACCAGAAATGTTTCAAAATGACACCTCTATTTTAAAAAACACTATTTAGACGATTTTTCGCCATTTACACGACCTAGGATTGAAAATAGGTTGGTTTGTACCCTCAAGTATCGTAATAAATTTACTTTAACTAGATTCATTATTTACGTGAACCGGAGCAACATCGACTACTTCAGTTAATACTTTCTATCTGTTCCTATCTGTATCTGAGCAGCACTCCTCCTAGTTTATACTAGATAACAATTGATTAAAACAAAATGGTCTAACCACATTAATAATAAGATCTAAAATTGCGATTGAAGCTGTTAATTAGCATCTTTAGCAACAGTATGTCTATTATAAGTTTAAATAAGGCCAAAAACAGACAAAAATTAGTGAAACATAAAATATAATTGAAAATAAACTATATGTTTCGGGCCTGATTTGGACCCTCTTCAGGTTGAACTGAATTACAACGCACGAAATTATATAATAATATACACATAATTTCTTGCTTTGTAATTCAGTTCAACCTGAAAAGTGTTCATATTAGGACCGAAACATGTAGTTTTTTTTCAATTATATTTTATGTTTCACTAACTTTTGTCTGTTTTTGGCCTTATTAAAACTTATATTAAACATACAGACGTTAATAACTATTATACCTAATAACCTATTGTTGACATGACAATGTCTTTGTAATTGGCCAATCACAAAAAATACAATGATCAGATGCCATCATTAGGGTTCTATTGGAACTATTTTCGTTGTCATAATTTATCTAAATTGCCATATTGACTTTAATATTCCAGTTTGTGTGAACAATGTTTGTTCATTCAATGGGTAGTTCACCATAGATCAAATAAGTTACAACTAATTATTGATTATCAAAAAAGGTTAATTTACGGAAGGACCTATGGAAGCGGTTCTGGTGTTCAGCGAATGAAAACGGAAAATTTAACAAACGTTGCCACAACGTCTCATTTCATTTCACGACCAACCTTAGCTTTAGCTTCGTGGGTAATGATATGTTATAGTTCAACAACAATTTGATTGGTTGGTTCAACGTTGAATCAGCTCCCATTTGAAAAACTCTATAATGATATTATTTAAAGCATTTGCTGCTATAAAGTTATAAGCAGTAAGTTATTTATGGATACGTACGTAATCTAAAGTAGTTGATAAACTTTGGGACATATCCTACAAGATCAAATTACTTTCAGTCATATCTAGTGGAAGGTACAGTACTTCATCTGAAATGTGTTTGGAAGCCTAAACAGGGATGAGTTTCCACAGACGTTCTAAATAACCCATTAGTAGCTTACAGAATTTAAATTTTTCATATTTGTTACCACTCATAATTCTGTGCGGCGTATCTACGGTTCAGATGCGTGTAGAACGTATTTTCGTATTTTACGTGGAGGCTGCATCTACATTTTGAAATTCGGGTATAATGTTGAAATAAATTCAGTAGTAAGAAAGGACTCGATTTACATCTTCTAACTTTGAAACATATATAAACACCACGCAAGGCTCAGTCAGAATAAAAGATTTTCTTTGTTTACAGTCGCACTAACTGCAAGGTTATTAGTGACTGTGCACGATTAAGGGAACTTATACCCATGTAGGTGTATCATAGTATGGTTGCTCGAACAACACAAACAAACCCGGGACATCTGTGGTGTGAAGTAGCGGTTTGTTTCTTTCACTTGGGTTTCTTAACTGCTGTAATACAATGATGAAAGTCGGAAGTGCGTGGAACGTTTCGTAATATCCTCTACCGGGAGGAACCCTAGGCGATGAAGCCAATCAAACGTGCATTGTGAGGCAGAGATACAGCGATACACCCGAACGTGCGGAGAATTCATTAGTAGACTACGAGTACTGCAGCCATGACATCTGTAGTAGGCGGATAAGACTCTTGGTCTTGCAATCTATTTAGTTGGTAACATTTAAACGCGTTCACCAAATTAATTTTTAGGCAGGGTTCAACTTATTGAAAATTTCATATTTGATTCATTTTGTTCATTAATATAATCTCCATATTTTATGTAATCAAACAATTTACTTATGTAATAAAACTATTTAAAACCATTCTATTACTAAATAAAATAATAAATGAAACTATTTGCAATGCTCATATTAAACGTGCTGCGGCTAGCTGCATGGACTGGTTATGAAAATTGCATCAAAACTTAAATAAAGAAAACATACCGCGTCGTTAAATTTAACCACATAGAACTTATGCAAAGAAAAATAATTTACATACCCAGAATTTTAAATGAGCCTAAATAAACCGAAATTACCGCGTCAACAAGAGAACATTGTACGTATAATATTGTTGGGCTCTTACTATTGGATGACTTGTATGCTCCGTCTCGAATGCTTGTACTGTGGTGATGAGAGGCGATGAAGTCAGGACCCCTGGTAATGTGTCATCCTCTGATCGCTGGAATCGGCAACTAATTGCCCATGGAGTGCTACCACGACACGTGGTAGAGTTGGATGGCTGATTTAAACCTCTAATCTCCTGACAGCAAAGCTCTACTGTCCAGGAGAATGCTTGCAGGCTCTGAACTTAGATTGTCCAAACTCCAGAGAGAAGACGTCACTGCTCCGTTTACCTACACCAACTGTTTGTAGACTATGGACATAGACAGTCCACACTATAGGGAGAACTCCTCGCGCCTCTGCTTCTCTTCCCCGACAGTTCATTCGCCGCCTTTTTCGTCACCACATCATTTTCTGATACTACCTAGACCACCAATCACAGCTCCTAATTTTGGAAAGAACACGCCTCCAATTACCCACGAATTTAGTGAATCATCGCAATTTTGTTCCTTGGCGGGTAGAAATAATTTATGCGGAGGACGTCCTTCCAGGTCTACGTAAATCTCCGTGCCTCTTTGTCTTCGAACATTTCGCACTTATAGCGCTAAAAGCCCAACTCTCCCGCAGGTCATATTTTCTTCCCTCAGTTCTCACGGATATGAAACAAACGACGTATTTTTTCATACGGTCAGACGGATACTAAAAAGAATTTTGATTAATAACTCGTTAATATCTAATGCCTACTATTAGTGGTTAATTAAACATCTCTCCCGAACTTAATAACAAGTTACGAATTCAGTAATACAATAATCTATGCTTCCACTACTCCAAATACTATCATTATAATTTTAGAAACTAATATCGATTTATGTTTGTTTATAAAATTTGTAACGCATTGAAGTAAAGTAAAACTTAAACCACGACTGTGCAAAACAGGTTAGCAGCAGTGCATCACACTCAAGAAAATATACATACTCCCTGTAATAAAAAGATACCATGTGCATGAGTATTTAAGAAACAGTTATCGATGGCAGTCAAACTAAATTTAAAATATAAATGCATAACCAGTGCTGTCAATAATGTAGAGACAAAACATGCCACAAGAGGTGATACCTTCAACCACGTTACTTTATCTTAAGTCCGATTTGAATTTAGCTATATCTATTATTATATTGTTTATAGTGACAAATATCGATCTCTAATCTAATTAAGCAATTATAGTTCATTATCTAATATAATATGTTCTAATCTTAAATATAACTAATTTTAGTCTCCACGAATATATGTTGTAATATTGATAGAACGTTAAGGAACTCAGGTGTACAATCTGAATTGTATTTTTGCAACGCAACAGCTGCAATATTATTCTTCATATACTCTAGCAACAATACCTATTTTTATATTAGTTATTGACTGAGACTTACTAATTTCAATACAAACCGTTGACACAATATCCGCGTGATGATCAATGTATACGTTTAAAAAATGTTCAACTTCTAATGTACGAGTAATTTTTCGTATTCTCAATAACCTTAAAAGTTATACGTAAATCCTCCCCAACCCCTCAGTTTGTTTTTGCGTATAAATCCTATTAACACAGTATTCTTAGTTATTTTACTTAATTATTGAACTTAGTTAAGTAATTATCTAATGTATTACATTAAGTGTTCATTTATAAAAGTCAGAGAATTATGTTGAGTTTATTGAAGAGTGTTACTTCCTTTTAAAATGAAAAATTGCCAAATTGATTTGCTTAATCGTGTACCTCAAAGGTAGCGAAAATAAGATTCAGTTCTGAACAATGATGTCGGGAAAGTTAATTAATTTGGTAAACATTTCAGTGAAAGAAATGTGCCAGATCATGGTACATACAGAATGGAATAGGTTGAATTGTGAAAGGTAAAGTTATCATGGCACGGTTTCTATAAGCAACTATCAATCCAGCTGCTCAAATTCAATAAATTTTGACCAATGAATTGTAGGTAGCCCTATTGCCATTATTCAAACCAAACCACACGGCTGTATTTAGAAATTTTAGGTTTTGTCAAAATGAAAAACGAGAAATCGCAACCAATTACAGAATCGCCAATTTCATGAAAAATTATTAACTTAACAAGAAGCTGAAGAAAATATTAATACATGAGAAACATCAGAAATTGTGAGCGCTGAATTAAATTGGTTATCGCCTTCCTTTTTTAATAAACTTTATCGGAGGAATTGGGCTGCATTTCTACGAGTACTTTTATAATTTTACGTGAATAAACGTATATATATATATAACACTGCGACAAAGGTATTTTAAACAAACTTTACTTCACATGTTTGTGGTTAATGGGAGAACTGTAACATTTGTCTCAATTCGGCACTTCGTTTTAACTTCGCTGAAAGGAGGAAGGAATCATATTTATTGGATGGAGAAGTGAATCACATTTATTGAATGCTGAACTGAACCATGGGCTATTTGTTATTATTTTAAAGAGTGGTCCATTTCTAAAGCTCCTCTCGGTCGTTTATCAAAATAAACAAACTCTTTATTTAAACCTGTGTCAACGATAACTCACTTTTATGCCCCATATAGACAAAACGTGTGCACTGCAGTGAAAAATCATTAAGGAACACTATAAATTGAATTCTAATACGATGGATTGTTTGAGAATTACATTCGATTGAGATATAAAGTCGGTCTAATACACATGAAATGTTAAAAATAACTTCATATGCGTATCTATAAAATCTTTGTAACTTAACCTGAAATTGATTTTTAATTTTATGAGCCGAAGGAGTATGCTACCGTATTAAAACAAATTTAATTAAGATTTGTAAAATTAGAAATATTTGCGAAATTTTAAAAAGTGCGTACTCGAGTAACGAACAGTTGTCTCGTGTTTTCTTGAGATTGTAGGTCCTCAGGGATCTGTAAACAAGAAAAGTAGGGATCGTTTGCCGAATTTCGATGTAGCAGAGTCTGGCCTAGAATTTTCTCTTGAAGCTGGTTTGGAACGTGGAAAGGAAATGCTATATGAAGCATATCTCTAAGGATTGTAAAGATCAAGGAACGTTTAGGACGGTTTTGGTATTGTGAGTTGGTTCGCCTGAGTTTGATCAAGTAATATTCGGAAGGTTGAAGTGTTTACCAGTTTGAAGACAAATATGCTGTTTTGATATTGTATAATTACAGCCAATATTACACACTGTAAGAAAGAAGGAAAATAGAAAAGCTGTTACTGATAGACATAACATGGAATCGACGTTAATCTGCGGGTAAGCTGTTCGTGATCGACTTCTTTTGAAAACGTGGAGTGAGAGGCTTTTAAAGACGCATCGTAGATGTCATTGTACCCCAATATATACGTTCGCTGAAACATCAATGTTCGTCAGCATTACTGAGCTGCTACCGGGTTTGTCAACCTATATCGCAAGTGCATTAAGGAATACGTCCATCCACAAAGGCAAATGGCCTATTTTGTATCCACGGCAACGACGATTCGTTACACAGAAATTCAAATTTCATTGGTTAGTCTAAAAAATTCGTAAGTCATTTCAATTGTGATTTTCCCAATGAATTTGTTAAATAAAAAGTTCTTGGGTTACATCCTGGGTGATAATAGAATTCTAATATGACCAGCGCTGTAACCCAAGAATTCTTTATTCAATCACAAAAATTAAATCATAAGATAATAAATTAATTCATTTCAAAAACTTATTTTCAAGAGATAATATATATATTTCTATGTATAAATTATGAAAAATAATAATATTTATAACAACAATGATTTTTTACAGAATTAATTGTTCAAATTATGGTTCTTGTTATATTGGACAAACAAATATAACTTTAAAGGTAAGAATTAAAGAGCATAAGTCGAATTTCAACTATTACTTGTAATCAAGGCACTGTATAATTTTTAATCACAGTTTTTATTTTGACAGCCCTTCTATTTTGACAGGGAATCACAATCTCATGAAACATTTGTTTCTGAATTGTAGAATATTAAAAATTAATCCTATACCGTTAATGTTAAGAATGATACTGAAAATAGACATACGATACTTTATTTAGAGTCCTTTTTTACTTTGTTGTTTACATCTTAGAATTTATACCTTGCCTTTAAATTACAGTCATCAGGTGTTATTCGTTAGATGAATATTCTAAGATTGAGTAAAAAAGTCCCGGACTTTTAAAATTTACAATAATTTTTTCCTAGTTTAATGTTTATCTTCATGAAATTAGTATTTCTCACAATTATTTTTACAGACGTTAATGTTTTTTTTAAAATATTGTAATATATGAAAATAGTATATAATAATTATGAAATTGGTTCTACTTTTGGATTATAATTTTAACTATATAAAAGTAATCTCGAATATTCTGCCTGATATGATGGAAAGGATGGAAATATTCAGTAAATGACTACTCGGTTGGAATCTTATAAATAATTATTCCCCTCTGTTATGAAATATAATCATTTTATACAAAAAATAGCTATTATTCATATTTTCAGACCTACTAGTATAATTGAAACTTAAAAAAATTGTTTATTTAAGGTGCTTAACAATGTCAAATACAGTTCGCATTTCTTGCCACTGCATATTTTACTAAGTGAATAACAAGCAAAGTAAATTACAGTATCACAAATTTTATCACACATAATCATTTAATAAAATTGCAGTATCATCTATTTTTTCACAATGGTTTTCAGATCGACGGGTTAGTCAATCTATCGTCTCATCAATTACCCTTTGTAATGAAACTTAATCATTTAAAAAATATTTCTATCCAAAACTAAATAGTTAATGCTGCCTTGTACTATAAATGCATAAACGACATGTACCCTGATTTTCTCTAACTAGTAATGTGAGGCCAAAACGTCTCTGAGGATGAAATTATACAGGCCCGCATTACAGAAGTCAACCGAAGAACCATGGATGCTGTTTTTCCAAGCATATCTCAGAAACCCAGGATGTTTCTGCACATTTCCACTCTGAATTTCAGTCTGTTCTTCTTAATAGGCCTAAACGAATCTCTGCCTTCCCCATCCTTACATCTGAGGCGTCTGCCGGGTAAAGAGGATATACCAGACCCATGACGGCAGGACAGACTTGTTCCCTTTCCTTACATTTAGCCATTCTTTCTAAACTTATAAAAGCTTGCTAATGCGAAAATATATTTCGAACTGTTCAAGTACACAACATCCTTGCACCTTGAGAAACTATTGTATTGCGGGTCTGTATATAGCCGGAAAATTTTGCATTACAGCGTGAAAAGAGGGAAGAGACTAGCTGAACAAAGTCATGGGTCGTTTATGAATGTATGGTTCAAACATGGACCAATATAAATCACTTATTATTTGTTATTTGGACAACAGAAAGGCCAAATTAACCATGTTAAAAATGTCACACAATAATCATATAATCTGTACCAAAATAACGATTTGGAAAGAGCTTATAGCATCCTATAAATTAGCCTAACTACTTATATATACTCTTTTTCCAGCTAACAAAAAAAACTGCTCGGTTGAAATGACTCCAAATGCTGTGAAATCGAATCCAAATTGGATCATACATAGTGGGGCACGTTACACATTAGAAACGAACCAAATACCTTCTAAACTGGGTCTAAAACGAATCCATCCTTAAGCTTCGCAGACACATTACATGCAAAGATTGAAGCAATAGGAGATGTAAAAATTAAAGTTTTGTGAATACCAAAGTATATAACGAAGTCAATCTACAGATATCACTCTGACACCAATGTGCGAACTAATTTGATGTCGGTAGAGCAAATCAGCGATCACGACAATATCGTAATGTTTGACATGTATATGTGATCTAGATGGAAAGACGGTTCTCATTGGTGATCGTAAAGAAGGATTATATTATGTTCGAGAAATTAAACACGACGTTTGCCATGAAGAAGAGACATGGAAGTCGAAGATTCAAGATCTTCATGAGAAGCTCGGTCAACTGAACGAGAGAAGAGATATGTCTGCATGGGACGTAAATACGACTTCCATTCCCAACGAAGCATATCAGAAATCGCTGTCCGTCTCGAAATATTAAATTTGAAATTCCATTCAGATTATGGACTGACAAAAAAGCGAAGTTTTTGGACAAGCACACGTTAGAAGCTCGAAGTAAAGAATGCGTATTTGTGGGATACGATAACGAAGCAAAAGCATTTCGACTATTGGATACGCAGGGTTGCAAACTCATCAAAAGCCGAAATGTGCGATTTTACCCATCATTTCCGAAGATCGGTGAATACAAAAACATATTTGAAGATAGCATTTGGAAACAGATGTCAAATGAAACCGGCGCCCATTGAAGTTACTCTTACGAATGAGACGGAACAAACAGTGGTGGAAACACCACACCCACAAAAATTACACAGTTAACGAACTCGAACGTGCAACAGAAATAGAGAGTGATAACAATAGCGACCAGACACAAAATTCAAATAGTTCTTGAATCTGGACGTCCCAGGACCGATAAAACTGAATTACCTAGAAGACCTCGCGAAGTGTATAATACACGTGAAGTTAAAATTACATTAATAGAATAAGAAATTCAAAAAGACCTCGCACAAGCTTTATTAGGGGAAGTCTCAATCACCAGCACCACACAGTAACGATTGAAAAAATTGATGACCGCGATTCGTATAGAAATTGATTCAATGATACAAAACCACACCTGAGATATTGAGGAACGTCCGTCGATGAACGTCATTAGCTGTCGAATGATACTGAAAAACAAATTCAATCCAGATGGATCTATTGAACGAAGGAAGGCAATACTCGTCGCCTGTGGATTCACACAGCAGCACGGCATTGACTTTGAACAGACATTAGCACCTATTACTTGTCTTAATTCAATCACAATGGTAGTAGCTTTATCTTTAGAGAACGATTTAATTATCCACCACCTCGATGTTACAACAGACTTCTTGAATGGAGACATTCGTGAAAATATTTTTATATAAATTACAGACTATTTGGAAAAAGTACTCGAAAAAATCGTTCAAAAACCAGAAAAGCTTGACACAGAAACACTGAAAACTGCAAACAAATGACGGTCAGAATTATTAAAGAATGTCCCGAAAGTCTGTCGTTTACAAAAGCCAATATAAGGACTGAAACAGACTAGTCAACGATGGAACGAGAAATTAACCGAAGAATTAAAAAAGTTACGGTTTTGTCCATAGCATTCTGATCCTTGCATTTTTCTGCAAAGGGACAAAATAATCCATACAACTATAGCAGTCTACGTTGATGATTTGCTAACTGCAACCAAGTCCGAAGCAGTGGTTAAAGATGTGAAAAGGCAATTAAAGAATTCTTTCAAAATTCGAGACCTTGGAGAGTTAAAATTCTGCTTGGGCACTGAGTTCACCCACACCGTGATCGAGACATTATCATGACACAAGCGAATTACACCCGCAACGCATTAAAAAGATTCAGAATTCGCAACATTTTGCATATTTTTGGATGTATTAATGTGTTTGTTTGAATTGGCGAATTCGTAAACTTGTGTAGAAATTTGGGCTCTTTTGTTGTCCATTATGACACAGTAGAGAGTAGACAAGGAAATCAAAGCTTGTTGTAACAAAAATATTAATTTAAATGTTACGTAAACAATACATGGTGTTACTTTACTAATTTATTATATTATACATCTTACTTTAAACAGAAATGTATCAGTGACTGACTGATAACGATTTGTTTCTATTTTACTCTAGTTACATAACATCACGCCATTGCGTAAATTAGTTTTGTGTATCTATCCATCTCTGCTTCCGTAATGTTAAATAGATTTCTTGAATCCCGATTTACAAGACAGAAAAGCGAAATTGAACTTCTTATAGAACGTTATTATTAAAAACCGTCCATCGATAAAATTATTAAGTAATTTACTGTAATATTCACTACAATCGTTACCTCTACCAAAATTTTTCTATTACCTCTATAAATTCAGGAATTTTCTTCCATTTTCCAATTGACTATATTATATTACAGTTTCACGATGAATGTTTGTTTCCAAGCCAAGCGGGCCTAAAAATATACGAACTAAATAATAAAAATACATTATTTTCAGATTAAACAGAATTACGTTTTTAGATGCCTACATAAATAGGGCATTTTAAAAATTTAAGTTGTTCAAATTTTGTTAAATAGTCATTGCGTTTTTACGTGCATCTATACAGTAAAGGGAGGTCAGTGTTTCTTCCAGCTGAAATGCATCAACGAATTCAGACTGACAATTAACACGTGATTTAATGAGTAGTATCATGAAAATTTTCAAAGGGACATATTTATATTTATTTAAATTGCCACAAAGCGCAGAGACTGCGTGTTTATGGAAGGGAAATTAGTACTTTTGAAATTCATATTTGTTTTGCGTTGTAATTCACAGGAACGGGTTTACAATTCGGTAAACATCAGATTTTCCGGTATAATTCATAAAAGTAAATACAAAATTAAAATATATGTCCTAACAGCAATGTTCCGATTTTATTATTACAAATAACTAGAACTCTGAAGTAAAAGCGGCTTAAAAAATTGTGTTCTAGAGCTCTCATCATCCACCAAGTAGCAAAGAGTGGTAAATTATAAATACATCCCCAACGTTATTCCCTCACTATATTATGATTCTGATGACGTATTTATTTTCCTTTACAATCCGAAACGTGGCTCTGTCAACGTATATAACAGTATTCAGTATTGGCCTTCTATTTCCACTATTTAAGTAAGAAAATATAAGATCACCACAGCTGTTCTACTTAAAATTAAGAAAAATAAAATTGTGACCTGCTTAAAACTAAAACTTCTGGTGTCTAAAAATAGTGGAAACCATTTACAGAGTGAATTACGAAGACTAATTGAAGTAATACTCCTATCTCTCAAAATTGGTCAGCAATATAAGTGATCTTAGTTTATGTAAATTTTGCCCAGATCGTTCCATAAAAATCAGACCGCAATATTTACTAAACAAACATGAGCATGGATTTACGATTAATAACATTCACAAATGTAACGTTATGTTTTTGGCTCTATTTATCAAACATGTAAATACGTACAATAATGTCACATATATAAATTTTAGTAGGCAACGTTTAACGTTTTAGTTGTTTCTGGATTTTCAGCTTAGCGTCTTTGCG
The DNA here is from genome assembly GCA_034510155.1 of Eucriotettix oculatus. Lineage (NCBI taxonomy): Eukaryota > Metazoa > Arthropoda > Insecta > Orthoptera > Tetrigidae > Eucriotettix > Eucriotettix oculatus. The sequence continues at coordinate 132,053,099 of CM067377.1, forward strand.
GGAGGAGTCTTCCCCGAGTATTGAATTCAAGTGTCATAGATGATTGAATTTTAAGAGATCTGTTTACGTCGTGCCGTAAATATAGCATTTTATCGCCGTAGGTTTTTTCGTTGTGGCCGTTTCGCCGCGCATCTTTTATTCATCCGCCTCGGGGGACTCTGTAACTCGCAACGCCCCAACTCCTCCAGATTTACTTTGATTAAAACGCTGCTATTAAATGTTTTCATACTGTAATTAAAAGTACAAATCCAAAAATGTATGGATCTACGTCGACAAAGTTTGCATATTAATGAGAAGTTGACGAAGTGTTTAATTAGATAAGTTCTTAAGACAATTAACTCTGAGGTAGGGGAAGACATTAAAAGGAAAAGAGGAAATTGGAAATGGAAAAATTAAAATTTAGAGTGTAAACAGCACCAGGGGAACTGCGCTTGAGCTTGTTTCAGTATTTGCTAATACATTATGAAGGCCAAGTTATTAAAATCTTGCTCAAACTTTCGAAAATAATTTATAAAGTGAAGGAATTTTGCTTCTCATGTAGCCTGTTTCTTGAAGATGCGAATAATTCAGCTAAAAAAGATATATTTTCACAACTTAATTCATTATCTTCAACGAAATAGGGTCTATAAAGGATTTTAGTTTGTTTCGCCGGTAATATATATATATATATATAATTTGCTACATAAACGTAACAGCAGAATAACTAAAACATGTTTGGAGGTGAAATTCATAATTATATGCTAATCATTAGTATATATAATTAATAACCATTAATTACGTTAAAAATTTTGTTTCATCTGGATGCGGATGCGGAGAATTATGAAAACGAAAATAAATTAACGAAGTATTACTGACCAGTGATTCAGCTCATTCAAATATTAGAAAGTTCAGTAAAATATAATAAGAACCGGTTACAAATAATTCGATGAATTAGTAACCGTTTTACAATATAATAAATTCTAAGAGCAGTTAGAATAGTTAAATAAACATTTAAGCGGTACCTACAAATAAACTATATTTTTATTCAACTATTCATAATTAAAGAGATTCCAACTTAATAGTCCACCCTGAATTTATTTTACAAACAGACAAAAAACATGAAACTAAACGGAGAAATTGCATTATAATTATTACACTTCAAGCTTGTTGTTAACTTATATATATATATTGTTGTTATTGTGGTATTCAGTCCTAAGACTGGTATGATGCAACCCTCCATGGTAATCATCTTGTGCAAGCCTTTTTATGCCTTATAATTAGCACAATCCACATTCTCTCTAATCTAATTAGCGTATTCCATCCTTGGCCTCCCTCTTCTGTTCTTACTCCACACACTTCCCTCTAATGCTAATTTTACAAGACCCTCATGACACAAAATATGACCTATTAATCTATCACTTCTCTTAGTCAACGTCCTCCATATTGTTCGCTTTTCCCCTACTCTGTTAAGAACTTCCTCGTTTGTGATTCTATCCACCTATCTGATTTTCAGCATTCGCCTATAGCACCACATTTCAAAGGCTTATATTCTTTTCCTTTCCACAACTCTTATCGCCCACATTTCGCACCCATATAACGCCACGCTCCATACGAACATTTTTATCAACGATTTCCTAATATTCACATTTATATTATCCGTAATTAAATTCCTCTTTTTCGCGAACGTTTTCCTTTCCTGTGCTGTCCTACTCTTGATGTCTACTATACTTTACCATCCCTACTCATCACGCTTCCCAAGTAGCAGAATATCCTTAACTTTCGTCAAAATATCCCTTACCAATCTAACATCCTTACTTATTCCACTGTTTTTCATACTACACTCCATTACCTTGCTTTTCCCTCTATTAATCCTCATATTAAACTCTTTCTCCGTGACTACGTTCATACCATTTATTATTGTTTCCAAATCTTCTTTTGACTCCACTAACAATATATGTAGTAATGAATAACTTATTCATATATTTTAAAAATACGTTTAATATAAAATAATAAGAAAATACATAAATTTACACAAATTTGTTGATGGTAGGATTTAAAAAAAAAGAAAGAACAAAAATAAATTGTACGGAATATCTTTCTCGGGGTTTTGCAGGGTGGGGATCTAAATGGTAAAATTTAATACTGTGAGAAGACATAAATAAAAGTTTCTTAAAAGTTTATATCAATATTTTTTATCTTTGAATGTCCAGAATGAGGCCTTGGAGATGTCTTTGTGCTTCTCGTGGAATTTTTTATAGACACTATCGCTTCACTTTCTTGAAAATATTCACTGAACTCTGCTTTATAATATTATACTTCACTTTTTTATCTGGTCGCTCTATAACTTTTCTGCAAGATGTGCATCCATTGGTGGTGACTTATAACTTGTTATTGCTTTTATTTTCTCTCTCTGTACTCTGTGGGCCCTGAACCCGCTCTGCCTTTTCCTCAACATAAACATTATTTATGGTCAAGTCACCCCCTCCTCTTGCGTTACCTTGCAACACTTTTCCGCATCTTGGAATACGCGAATATATATATATTTCCATGAATGACTCTAAATGAGCTTAATTTATTTCTCTGAAAAAATGATTACGTTATAGATGAATAATACATATTGGGAGAAAGTTGTAAACATGTAAAAAGTATTTGTGATTTTAAAGTAATTGAGTCTACCTAATTTTCTTAGACGATTGAAAGTTATAAATGCCATAATTTAAAAAAAAACTAAGGTAAAGGACGATTTCAAATTTAAATTTAAGAAAAAGGTTATTGAGTAAAATAAATTGATCCAGTAAATTGATAAAGAAAATTATACAGTTTAAATACGTTAATTCCTGAGATGACCATATGTTTAAAATCCAATTATAAACCTTAAATTAATTTAAGTTGTGCCTTACCGGAACGTAAACAAAATGGTTCAGCAATAACAAACATTAAATTGCTTTCGAGGTCATATTTGTAATGTGACGATTATTGAAAAAGAATATATATATATATATATATATATATATATATGTATTAAAATTTCTAATATAATTACATGTGCATGATATAGTATGCATTGTTTTCCCAATGGTGTTACCAGTAAATAGGAGGTGAAATATCTTCAGGCTGAAGATGACGACAGAGCACTTGGTCGTCGAACCGTCGCGTTTTCATCGCACCTGCACCCGAGTGGAAACCCGAGAACTATTTCTGCAAGTTATTGCAATTCTATGTTTTAGAACAAACAATTGATAGAGTTGATGAGCTGATCAGACGTAATGATGTTATTATGGTATTCAGTACTAATGCTAGTCTGGTCCAGACCTTCATGCTAACCTATCCTGCTCAAGCCTTTGCATTTATACATAGCTACCACATCCCACATCCTCTTTAATCTGCTTAGAATATTCCATCCTCTTGCTCCCCCTCATTTTCTTACTCCAAAAACTCTAATTTAGATTTATTATTCAATCCTTTAGTCCGCGGTCGAGGAAATAGGATACGTCAAATATAAAAAAATTTAAAATTAAGAATTTAGGGACAAAAAGAGAAAATTTCAATCTTCAATTTTCAGTCGACGGAGGAGGCTAGCAGAAGATCGTGCGTAGGTTCTCATCGAACGTGAAAAATAAAGTAAGTCGGCAGTTAAATTCTAGTGGAGTATAGTTGTAACATAATAGGAGAATTTGATAGGATACCAGCAAACTGTTTAAGTCTACAAACTCTTTCAGTGAATAATACGCTCCATTCATTAACAGAGATTTACAACTGTTTATAAATAATTTTTAAACCTTTGGAAAAGTATTGTATAGATTTATACCGGAATAGTGAATGCTCGTTTCAAAAAGGCTTCGACGATCTTTTTCAACACGGAGCTGAGATAGATTTCTTGTGGCTTGAACCGTTTAGAGCATATAGATTGATGTTGCCCCACACAAATTTTAAAATTTCTAGAATATACGTACAAGGCAAGGTTAAAATTCCATGTTTGCAAAACAAAGGCTTGCAACTGGTATTCCACTCCGCACCAGATATTAAAAATGTGAAGCGCGTGATGGGAATTACCCCGAATGATAATTTTACAAGACTTTCATGTCTCAAAACGTGGCCTATTAATCTATCCCTTATTTTTTTCAAATTCCTCTAAATTGTTATCTCTTCCCTTATTATAATATCAGACGTAATAATAAAATCATTATACTGTTAATCGCATGTATTAATATGAATTTTTAATACTTTTTGTCCAAAAATAAAAGCAGTTAAAAACACCCGACATTCAGTTAATATCTTTGTATCCTCTACCTGAACCAAAGGACCGCAAAATGTGTCAGCAAAGGTGATTACTTCCTGTGGACACCGATGCAAGTCCCGGGGCAATACAGTAGGCACACAAATCCCGCCTGACGCTGCAACTTGCTCAGCCAACTCGGTTATTGACTTAGAAAGCAACACCCGTAAGATCCAGACTTGCTGTATTTGCATATTCATGTGGAACACTGAGAACGGCGTAAGCACCAGCCTCCAACTTCCAAGAGTATTTTTTTCCGTAGGGGAAGGCATTTATCGGTGGTCCAATGTCCGTCGAAGCAGGGTAAGCTAGGGTTTCAAATGTAATTACAATGGTGAATTTCATTCAGAGATGATATTTTACATTGTCGGATTTGGTGCAAAACTGGACCGACCACAGTAGAGTGACTGAGAAAACGTCTGAATTCTACTAATGGAGAAATGTGTACATGAAACACAAGAGTTTTAACATAAGGAAAATAGGTAAGAAATTAGATTGAATTTGTAACATAATAATATTATTATTATATTTACCAACATTGGAAGCGAATGACTATATATGTATTAACCAATTATTGCCCGATCGTTTGGAACACGATTATTTAAATACATATTGTAACAAAAAATATTCATTGCGTTTTGAGAAAACGTGAGTAAATATGAACAATTAAAAATTCAGTTCTAATTACAATTTTAAATATTACACGTTGCAGCAGTAACATGACTTTTTGTTACATTTTAACATTATTTTAACGTTAAGGGTTAACCCTTTGAATACCAACATTATAAAAATAAGAAAAATGGTTACAAATTCAAAATTTACTTTTATTGCTCTACTTATTAATTAATGTAACAAAAAATTTAATAAAATAATTGTTTATTTAGGGTTTTCTTGCACTGAAACCTAATCTGCTTAGCGTATTCAATATTTGGCCTCCATTTTTATTCTTACCCATCACACTTCGCTCTATTGATAATTTTACAAAACCCTCATATCTTAAAACGTTGCCTATTTATTTATCCCTTGTCTTGGAAAACGTCCTCCATATTGTTGGATTTTTCCCTATTCTACTTAGAACTTCCTCGTTACTCATTCTATCCATTCATCTGATTTTCAGAATTCTCCTATAGCACCACATTTCAAAGTCTTCTATTCTTTCTGCAACTCCTACCGTCCACGTTTGGCACCCATATAACGCCACACTCCATACCAACATTTTTATCAATGAGTTTCTTATATTCACACTTATATTACCCGTCAGACCCGAAAGAATTCCTTGCCTGTGCTATCCTACTCTTTATGGCAACTAAACTTATAACATCCCCAGCTATTACGTTGTCCAAGAGAATAATTCTTTAAATTCCTTCAAAATATTTCTTCCCAATCTAACACCCTTTGTTATTCCACTGCCTCACATACTGCATTCGATTACCTTGGTTTTCCCTGTAATAATCCTCATATTGACCTCTTTATCCAGGATCACGTTCTTGCCTTAATATGGTTTCCAAGTCTACTTCTGACTTCCCTAATACTACAATATCATGGGCCAAGTGTAGTGTTTTTATTTCTTCTCCTTGCAGTTATTATTACTTTTCCATATTACGTCTTAACTTTCTTGATCGCCTGTTCTATATATAAGTTAAACAGATTCGGAGGCAGACTGGATCTTAATTTATGTATCTAAAGTGTGTATATGTATCTAAAAATTACATAATTAAACAATTGAAAAGTGTAAGTTTACATTGTCCTTTCCGCTTTGACAAAACGATCATTTTCCGTAGAATTCGTTAATAAATGCATTCAGTGATAATTGTGTGATTAAAGAGTCTACAAAAATCACATTCATAACTAATTACTCTATATTACCGTAGAATCATAATACTCTGAACAAAAGTCACTCATAAGTACAACATGGGTAAAATACACCTTACAGTGTTTATTTTGCCAAGGATTCCAGTAATATAGAAAAATTAAGATTTTGAGGATTAGGAAATTCGGATAACGCAGAAAATAATTTGGTCGTGTGTGACATTTATTGTAATTCACTTAGATTTTATTTAGTGCACATTTCGAGCCAATATTAATATTTGTAGCAATTTAGAAAATAACAAGTCAACAGTGATTGAATGAACCAAGAAAAAAATTCCTGTTTGTTTTGCTCCTTCTAAATTGCGGAGTATGCAAAGCGGTTAGCTGTAGATCGAATGAAAGGGCAAGATTCCTTTGGGACCGTGAGACGCTTGACCGAGCTGAGTGCGCGCGTTATCCGGCCATCCGTGCTATTGACCCTAATCTCGGCTGGACGCCAAGATTCTTCTCACTCCTCCACGAATTTAAATTACAAATTCTGTTTGAAACGCCATTACGTAAAATCTGACAAGATCATACTTCCAAATTAGCCCCTTGTACTTCGATTTACGTTGAGACTGTGCTTGCTGGTTATGCAGTCAACCGTTTTACTTTGCCAGGAGATATCTGAAATATAATTTTTATCTATCCCCTGAAATTAAGGTATTGTTTTGCAGTTAAATAGTTTAATACAATTATATGACTTTTAGCAAAATTTACATTTAATTATTCTCAAACGACTGTACGTAAAAGAAAATAAACTATCATCAATTTTGGGTATGAAAGTGCATAGTATTACTCTTGATCTTATACTTTCCACTTCAGGTGTTTCAAATTATTTCAATTCTTCCCAGATTTGAACTTCTTTCAAGTTCACACAATGATAAATATTTATATATTACCTACTACTATGGGATTAGAGAGGAATGAGGCACCCTCATGATCCCTCCTATACATTTGACGTCCTTGAGCTCAGAAGTCAATGTTGAAAAGTGTCACTTCAGCTGGTTCAATTTTAAACACACCCAATTTGTTTCCACATTTTCACCTGTCCAACTTAGGAATCAAGATTTTGAGCTCCCCCTTCTTTGGCCTTGTAAAGTAACGTATAGAAATATTTGTACGTACTCAAATTCAACTAAGTCTTAAAATTCGAGAACGTCATTGGCTTGACTCTTTTAAACTACCTACAAGATCTCAGTATTCTTCGTTCTTATTGGCTCATTATTTATTATTTTATGTACGAACGGTCACTTTCAATTTTTAGCATTGCGTCATTTCTACGCTTGCCTCACTAATCTCTAAGCGTCTAAATATGAATTCTGGTGAATCTCATTGTATATTTTATGTATTTTCTTACATATTTCGGTTTATTTATTTTATATAATACATTATAGTCATTATTGGAAGTTATAATAGTACACACGTATACGTAACAACGTAACATCAAACAGAAATGATCTTTCCAAACTTCAGGGTATTTTCAGAAAAAGTAAATAAAGGAATATATTAAGTTTAGGTTCCGTCCCTAACAGCGCCTAAGCCGCTCGAGAATTTTTGTTGTTGGTTTCTTTTGAAACTTCCTGACAGAAGCCGGCAATTGTTAAGTTTGAGCGTTACGTGCGCGGAACAGTGCAAGAGCATGGAAATGAAGAGTAATGGCCACGATAGAGTAAGGGTGGAATTGGGTTCACGAGAAATCGCGACTGTAGGTGTAGGTGATGGGTCTCGAACCCGCTACCAGAATAATGGGAGTGAGACTCAGATTTTGGTTATATAGTGGCATTGTGAGTCGCAGTTCGGCCTACAATGAAAGAAGTTTTGTGCGCGACAAGCGAGGCCAACAACAATGTCGAAAGCGGGTGAACCCCCGATGGGGATCATCCGCGGGAAACTCCCTCGGGGCGTGTGTAAAAATATGGTGGTGTGTGAAAAAGACCGATGGCGGGGAACCCCGGAATTTTGTGAAGAATCGATGGCGGGGAACTCCCGGGCCGAGAACTTAAAAGGGAGCCGTTGGGACGCTCACGACGGATCTGTCAGATGAGTTTGGGCATCAGCTGAGTTGCGGAGAGGACGGACGACGGATTGATCAGATGAGTCGAGGGAGAGAGAGGAGACGGATCAGTCAGTGCAGCGAGCAGTTGCGGAGAGACAGGAGAGAGCAAATGAGTTGGACCTGGTTCATACTACCTTCATCGGTGTAAAAAATTGTGGTAAGTTCTTAAAAGCTGTGAAACTTGCTCATTGTGCTGATGGAATAAATTTAAATGATTTCTTTTCTATTTTCAGTAACTGCCAAAATCCCTGAGATATTGTTTCATGTAATCACTGTAAATTGGTAAATATAAAATTTTCAAATTTATTAAAATTTGTTCAATTAATAAATTAATGTCATCCCATGAAAAGGATATTACTATATATATATATATATAGTGATGGCACAAGATGTTTCGTCACAAGTACGATCATAATATTAGGCACTGACAATGCGAGAAAGACTTTTAATATTTAATATTGACCCATTAATTTAATTAAATGTTAATTAGATATGTTTAAAACAATAAAAATTTCAAGTAACTTTGTGACCAAATTACAAAGTTTTCGTTTAATGAAATCAACATTTAGTCACCATATTCGTAATTGAATTTAATGAAATGATTGTGTGAAACAGACATTTATTGATTAACTACTAAATAAACTAAAACCATTTATACATTCAATTAAGTTAATTTTAAAAAATATTATGAAAAATGCAATATAATTAATCTGTCTTGCAATTGTAATACCGTGGTGATTTGTTATAATCAGAAATGGTTAATTTTTTGTTCGAAAATTTGAAAAGTAATTTTCATATTGGATATATGAAGCTTATAATACTGTGCAATATATAAATTAATTGTGAACTTAAAACGTACCTAAATCGCATGACGTCGGCAAGTGGGATTATTGTTCACAACCTGTATATATTACTGCTATTGTCCACTAGGCTAATGGCTAGATAACTTCGACGATTCTTAATTTTTCTTAAGTATTAATCACTGCAAATCTTTAATTCCCATGGATTCAAAAAGGTTTGAAAGAAAACTTTTCAGTATTTAAATATTGGATGTAATTGCAAACTCCAAATTTTAATAAAGATTTCATAGCTTCTTCATACTCTAGACATTTGTTTCCCAGTGACAAGGTTTGCCCGATGAACCAAGAATATTTAGTTATTTTATATTTAATTAATTAAAAATCTGTAGAGGCACACTTACCTTATCGTCAACTTCACTCATGGGTAGAGAAAATTAATAACCGATGCCATCATTATTTAATTATACACGGTTACCATTTCAGTAAGTATCATAAAGTTGAACCATTTTATATATTAAATATGGCTCTTAGATCATTCCATCCCAAGTGGTCTAATTTTCGAAGTCACTCACGCTCGACCAGTACTGATTTCGTTCATTTTTCTAATAAATGAAAGTTCATATATGCAATAAACTTATGCAAAAGTTTAGATCGTAATGTGCAATACAATGCTAGGAATCCTGTCAATCGTGGACACGTCAAAACCACACGAAACCCCATTTTTCGGTCCTCATTTTTACAAAACTGAAGCCAATAGGAATCTACTGATTTTTATTCGAGTTGAATCTTTTGCACTAATAAAAATACAATTGTTCCGGATAAGCTTGTACTTGAGCTCCATAAAATGGATGAGTATGTGTGAAGTGAAAATATTGACTTGTTTCCAAACACGTATAACTTTGCAACCAATAAAGAAAAGAATTCGTCATGTGACAGAAATACCAATCCTTCCTGGATTTTATGATTTTATGCAAGTTAAAAATATGGTACCAAATATATAATTGTCAAAACTCACCTATTTTCCGTTCAAATTTCTTTATAACGGTCGTTGCGAATTATGTTTCTTAAACCATAGAAAAGGGCCATTATTCATCGTTTTGGGACCTCTTTATTTTAAACGTGAAAAATGCTTTATTTTTGCGGTAAATCAACACTTATACTGCTTATTCACAAATAAGCCATTGGCCTAGAATCATACGTCATGAATTATGTCAATTTTGTGGGAAAAATACTATGCACAATGTTGAGAATTAGTTTATTGTTTTTTCTGCTATACGTCAAATCATTTTTATACAATGTCTCATTTAAATTCATTTTACGGTAACTTTTCGCTTGAATATCGTATTCTATAAATATATTGAAAAACGTTTACTACTAATATGAATATATTTAAGAAATGGTTAGTGTACATATTTCACGCAAAGAGAAGTTCATTTTTTAATAAATAATTTTTCAAACTAGTTGACACATCAACTAGAAATAAATTCTAATAATTTATATAAAATGTTATTAGTTTTACGAACATGTAATTCAATTAACATTTAACAATAAAACATTATGATTCATATTCTTCATCAAATTAGTGAATTTATTATTTGAACAGTTACAAAGACGAGCCTAAAATTTGAGCACAACTCCAGATGAGAACACGTTTTTTTTCTTCAGAAGTCGTCAGTTCATTAACTTGCACGGAACGTTTCTCACAAAAGCTTCAGTTATCCAGACTTCTTCCTCCTGAGGACTGTTCTGATTCACTCATCTCTAAAAAATTTCGTTAGCAGGTTACGCTTCGTCGCACAAAAGATGCGAGCTTCTACTAAAATAAAATTCTCAAAGGCATACTTCCATTTACCGTCACGGTTTTACAGTTTCCTTGTGCGTTTTGAATCGGATATTAAAACCTTCTCTCTCTCTCGTCAAAAACAAACCTCCGCCCACGCGACTGAAACAATAATGATTTTAGTAGCAAATCCCAAGGCTCGTACCATCAATTATCTCAAGGAAGTTATTTAAATACCAATACCTAGAGAAACAAAATATTGAGGGATTATCGCAGAAATTCTGAGATTTCTCCGACTATATATTATATGCCAGTTCTAAGTAACAAAAAATTCCGTAAACAACCAAAATATAAATAAAACTGCTAATTCTAAAAAGTCACGTTTTATACAAGTTAAAGGTCTTTCAGCCTGATGGAAGAAACTTTTATATGTTTGAAATATTTAAATTTCTACTGTTGGTATTAAAACATGTATTCAAAATAATATTATTTTTATATTCGTTCATATTAGTAAACTAATTAAATTCCTAGTGTAAGACAATTGAGAAATTGGTATTGAAATGATCTCAGTATCAAGGAAACATTCGTTCACAGAATTGTTCAATTTTTCTCGCATTGGCGTTTTTAGATTGCTTAGAAACTGAATGCATGCTGGTGATGGGTATTAATATTAATTGGTACTTTTCCTTTCGTAAAATAATACTTTTTTATTTTCATCGTTATTGACCAAAAGAGTGACAGCAGAAGATGGAACAAAGCACCGACATTGCGGAGTTTCTCATTCTAAGCACTTCAACTCTGAGTAGCGGGGCCCTCTGAGTCCACCGAGCGAATAAAGAAACATACAGGCAGAGTGAAGGCAAAGAATTGCCCCAGAGTATTGGGATGAGCCATCCTTCTCTGCCCAGATAGCGGCAAGTTTTGCGGAAGTTTGCAGCCAGTTTGCGGGACGGGGTGAGAAGGGGAGGAGGGAAGGAAGGTGCGGCGAGAATGGGAGGCAAGGCGTGAGGGGAATAAAACACTGGAGGAAGCAGCCTTCTCAAAATCACGCCCTACATGTTAACAGACACGGAACAGCTCGATAATCTATTGTGCCAATCAGAACGAGCCCTCAGAACGTACTCGGCCTACAAGATATGTTCTCAGGATATCCTGCGTTGGATTCGAAAAAAATAAGCTGCATTTGTAGCGTATCATTGGGAATAGAAAAACCCTTGAAGCTGCTCAATAAATTCATTTTTTTAATGTTTCGAGAATCACTCAAAAATTAAAATAAATAACTACATTATAATACGAAATATAAATATAAGAGTATTATTAATAATATAAACAAAACAATAGAAAATATATTATTTGTATCTAATAAATTTACGACCAAATTAAAGAAACAATTTCTATTGAATTAAATCGATGTATTTTGGATATTTTCAGATAATTTCTAAATTCTGTTTTCTAAATCAAAGAAAGTTTAATTTTAACTTTTATATTTTCATTATTGTTTTTTTGTGAAATTTTATAATTGTTTACAATTTACACAAGCGGGTATCGTTACCGACTTATTAGGTCAGGCTGTTAAACTATTATTCTTCACATCCTATCCAAAAAAACATATCCGTCATATATATATTGTATGTTTGGTACCATATTTTTAACTAGCGAGTCTAGATCTAGGTAGGATTGGTATTTCCACCCCAAGACGAATTCTTTTCTTTATTGGTAATATATATATATATATATATATATATATATATATATAACCTTACTGTCTCATCACAAGTTTCACTATAACAACATTGAAGTAGTCAAAGATTTATTAATAGCTAATTATTATCCACTAGGTTTCACTAATAAATTTATTAAAAAAGATTACTTAAACACAAAGGCCAAATTCCCAACACCTAGCACATGAAACCCTTAACAAATTACATTACTATGCCATTCCATTAACCTTTACGTAATTATCTGGAAAACCTATTCCACTCCGACAACATCCAGTTCATAACTATATCTCCAATTATTTATCCATTATTATAAAACATTTGAAAGACTCAGTTGATAAAAATCACAATGTGGTTTATCAATTAAATTTAAACGACTGTCCTTGTGTGTACATAGGCTAAACTAAAAGAGCCATCAGCACTAGAAACGGATCCAACGCCAAGCTTTTACAGGACAAATTATCTGTTATTTCTAAACATATTATAATCATACTATTGATTGGGATAATTTCCAAATTTTAGACAAAGACAGTAATTAAAAATCCTGTTTAGTTTTAGAAATGCTTCACATTAAACGCAACCGGAATGCACTGAATGTGAAAACTGACACGGATTTGCTCAGGAGTATATATAATGTATTAATTCATTAAATATAACGTATCAGATTTATACTTTATCTTTGCTTTTTTATATTTTTGTTCTTTGGTTCTTTAATTATTGTATTATTTGGCTCTACTTTAATATCCTTGTAATATAATAATTTTGTGTATTATTATTAATTCCAAATCAGGACCGAAACATGTAGTTGTTTTTAAATTATAGTTGGTTATGTTTCACAATTTTTTTGTTTCTATTTGGCTTGATTTAAACGTTAATTTAAACTTACAGACGTTAATAACTATTATATTTAGAATTTTTTATTTTACGTTTATTTAATTTTTTGATTGGTTACATTTGTTTTTAAATTTGAGAGGTAATTTTTGTATTATTTTCAATATTTTTAATTTTAATGTTGTCTAATTCAACTGTTTAATGATTCCATGTTTCACTTACCGATCTCACACATTGTTAGGTTTAAGTGTCCATATTATACTGTTTCTAAATATTGATTGAGCATATTTATATTCAAGATACCCTTGTAAGCAGATTTTTATGCATTTTGGCTTCTGTTTGTGCATTAAAATTTCAAAATGGTACGATTTGTACTGTTATTAGGATTATCAAATTTTAATAATGTATTGTTTCCTAATAGTTTTGTACAATTTTTGTAGTAATATTCAAATATGACACGAAACGTCGGTTTAATTAAATAAATAAATTGTAATTTGGTCTTAAATTTATTCGATTTAATTATTGCGACTTTTAAGACACTTTACTCTAAGAGTCTTCAAATGATGGAGCAGATTGAACAATTCTTCTGTGAGGCCTTTGCATCCGTTTCCATAGAGACATTGCAACGAGTGACTTGAAACCTTTCCCTTAGATTGCATCATGATACTGACGTGAACGGTGGCTGTATCAAAACTATTGTAATGTGAATTGACCTCTGTTCATAAAGCACACTTTCCGACTTTATTTAATGGGAACTGCTCTGTAACTACAATTCGCTCTGATGCCTAATATTGGAAATTTTTCTGCAAACCAGGGTGCAATAAATTCCAGACCTGTCTGTCCCACATACCATTTATTTTGCGTTCCTGTGTGTCAGTGGTTCTCAATTTGGTTCTTTAAAATCTGTGAATAATTGAATAATAAATTTAATTGTTGTTCTTTTGATATTTGGCCGTTTAATTATTGAATTTGTTGATCCATACAACTACTTAGTACCAATACAACAAACCCAAGTGTAAGAAACGTTGATTTGCGGCTGATTGTAACGTAATAATGACGTAAATTTTTTATATGCACTATCGAACTGTGAAGTATAGAGACGATAACGTTGTTTCCTTGGGAATCACCAGTTAAGGCCCAATAACTCTACGGTACTTCTAAAAGAGAAACGGCGGAGACAAAAAACTATTTATGTTTGACTAATAAAGGAGAGGGGAAAATATTACTATGCCGTGTGTGAACGTGAGTCTAAGTCTAATAGTGTAAGGCGACATAACTTAATGTGACTGACTGTTGAAGTACAATACAGAGTGTAACGTAAATGTACAAAATTAATAAAAATACGGTCAAATAAGTCACCAATTAAATTTAATATATATTTAAGTCATAATATAACGTTTCATCGAAATTTGTGGACTTCAGGTGAATTTTAAACGGATGAACTAATTACGTTACTAGTAATTTTGTGTAGAGGACTATCTCAAAATATTAAAAATGTAATTAGTTCGTCTATGTAAAAATTTACGCGATGAAGTCCAAAAAGTTAGTTGAAACGTTGTATTTATATTAATAATATACTAATGAAATTTTTGGGCTTACTTATTTGGCTGCATTTTTGTTTGTTTATTAAACTTAAAGCCAGAAAAACAATCTTTGAAAAGTGTATAAATTTAAATCGGGAAATTCAGGCGGTTAATACCAAAGTTTTCCCTGTTGGCCTTTGTGGTTTCATTACTGCGCAATTTGAGAAAAAAGAAATATAGTTCCATAAGCTTGCCTCTCAACTTACTGATGCCATCAGAGAAATACTTTGGAAATTAAAATAAAACCACATTTACCGGTTTCTATTTCTCAGTGTAATTACTCAAAAAACTTCACTTACCTATACAAAAAGTTCACAACGCGGATCATTGATTGCGCGACTCTGCCGAAGATTCCTGGAATTCATGAATTGCTAGTGCTGCAGCCACAAACAGCATGCCAGTGTATAGCTCCGTAAAAAATGGCATCCTAAATAAATGCTTCCCTAGAAAAATACACCATCATTTCACTTCAGGCCCATAACATAAGTATCAGAAAATAAACATGTCAACCTAACCCCCATAACGAAGTATATCCGAATCGATTCTTACCCTTCTATGCTGCTTCTCAAGAAATGTTTGGAAAGTTACCTCAGATTACCCGTGTTGACCATAATTCTGTTTCATCCATCCCACTCTGGAAATTTCCAACTTTCAAATAGACTCCTCTCTTGTCCTAATCCAGAGAACCACTCTTATGGAACGTGCTCCTTCCTTCTGCAGTGGCTCGTTATAAAGTCGGGGTATCCTAAATGAATCTTTACTGATGCACCAAAAAACAACAAGTAGAACATGCTCGTTATTACTACCAGATAACTCGAGAAATATGCAAATAAATAGCATAGCGTCTTGCGCTACAGAAAAATCTTTGCCATATCTATGGCTACTGGCTATTGTTAGGAGTATTAATACTATCAGATTCCATGGGACATCTAACAATAATTAAAAATCCAAGGGCCAGGAATGGTTGTTGTTATAGTATTGATTCCTTAGATTGGTCTGATGCAACCCTCCATGCTAACCTATTCTGCGCAAGCATTTACATTTCTACATAACTACCATATCTCACATCCTCCTAAATTGCTTAGCGTATTTCATCCTCTGCCTCCTCCTTCTGTTCTTACCCCTAACTCTTCTCTCATGCTAATTTTACAAGGAAAGGTTTTTTTTATTTCAGTCGCGGCAACTGGTGGTGTCACTGGCGACTCCAGAATAAATAAATCAAATCATTTATAATACAATTAACGTTTCCTTAGATCTGATTCAACAAATCAGTGTCTCTCAGGAACGTGAACAGATTGTGATTGCTTGGCTCGAAAAAGAGATGTCTCAAGGTAGATTGGTCTCCGAAGTGTTTTCTACTGATGGCAGTGAGAGAAAAGCAGTGAAGCAGGATGTGTTCCATAACGTAATGGGCTGAACACTGCAAGCAGATCGGTTGAGGCGCTCTGGAAAGTAAGAGATTAAGGGAGAAATTAATATGATTAGTTCTAATTCTGGATTGTATCACTTGATCTCTTCTAGACATATTGACTGGGAAGGAGAGAATCTGATGATTGTTAGTCGAAGTCTGAAGTGGGCTTTAATTGTTCCTCAGGTCAACGGAAGAAGCCAATTCTCCTTTTTTCTGGTAGAGACTTGAGGTATCAGATTGGGTTTATGCTTGCAGCTTCGGAATTAGCTTGCTGGTCAGCAATGGAGCTTTCCTTGATATTCTTGCCTTTTGGAATCCATATTAGTTTAATCTGTTTACCAGTGGCAATGATGGTGGATCAAGCATTTCTGATTCTGATTATTAGATTATCTCTCAATTTGGGATTGTTTATGTCTTTAATTACTTTGATGAAGTTCGATGCTATAAGATATACAGTGTGATTTTATGGTATGCAGATATATAATGAAACTTCGCGACTTGTACTATTGAAGCGACCATAATATTAAAAAAAGATGCTTCCTTCCTTACGTATTATAATGAATATTACGGGGTGGTATTAATTAATTATTTAAAAAATGATAAGATTTGGTAATAAAAACATAAAACAATTTTCATTAACAAGAAAACATATTTACATTAAGAATTACAATTTATTTATGTTAAGCTATTTATGCCGACTCCTTTTTTGCCAGTAAAAAACTACATATATATTTACAAAAATTATTTACATGAAATTCTTAAAACTAACAATCTTATCTCTAATCTCAGGGTCACATTTATGGGCCTTCTCATAGAACGGAAATATTTTACACTAATCTACTCGGACCTGGCAGTACAGGAAATCAGCAAAAAGGGTTACAGATGCAATTACCGTGTTGGCTTAATGCAGGTTCCAACTTCTTCTGGTTCGTCCTCCCTCCAGATCAAAGCTGCTGACCACCTATTCTTCCCGTTTGAGGAATAATTTCAAATTCTTCCCTTGCCGCAATTCCAACCAGAGTTTGACTCCATCTCTCCTGCCTCACTCCTCTCGAACAATCTCAGAAAATCTCCAAAATTATCCACCACCAATCTGACTCAAAATTGTCTCCGCCAGCCTTTTTAAAACTCCCTCCCCCCTTTTTTAGTTTATTTCTGTAAAGTTGCAGGGATGGATATCGACCAATATTATTTATTGTGATAATTTGGGAAATACACCACCTGACGTCGCCAAATTCTCATAAAGATTCGGACATTCCAAAACGGCGACGCAGTGTCTCGGATTTATGGTCCCTGGCTGAAACTGCTGTCACCTTTCTTTTGATTCCGTTCCGCCAAAACCTAGCAGATGTGTTTGTCCGTTACAGTATCAATGATCAACAAGACCATTTTGGGCGCTGGTGCAACAGGACTGTCGCAGTAGAAGTAGTGGCAAGAGGTCCATTTTGAATTTTATTACTTTTTTAAAAAAATAGGGAAGTCTCGAATGCCAATAGGGAAAAATGTTTGTAAGTTGTACGTAAGATAAAGATAAGTAATTTATCTAGCAATTTAAGAACTTTTTGTGATCGCCTCCACTCGCCGCACAAAAATTAATAGAAAAGAAAAAATTGTGACTTATAAAATAATTTTTATTAAATGGATATTCTTAAATAATTTTTAAAATATAATGATTTAGGAATTTAAAGCGATATTCTCGTCTCAATTATGACTTTTTCATTTAAATGGATTTTTTCTATAATCTTTAAAGTAGATTCGAAGTTTATATATGTATACTTCACTTTGATTTTCTTTGTCGACGTTCGAAAATTTGCAGATGAACTTGTTTTATAAAAAGCTCAAGTATTACGTTCGCTTACTTTCATTTGGGTTCATCCGTAGACAAAGACTTGAGAATTTACATCCATCCCTCATAAACTTGTGAGTATAGTCGGCAATCCGCACATAGCTGCGTTCCATGGAACAATAAGACGAACACAGCGGACTTTGTGAGATGTAGTATCCATGATATTAGATACATCAGCGTCAAGGAAGGAATATCGGGCACATGCCGCCTTCTCGAATATTAATATTCTCGGAGCCACGCTGTAAGATGCGGTAGCAGCTGTTCACTTTGCCTCAATAAAGGGCCCAGTAATATGTTGTAATCCGGGAAGTGAAAAGTGAAGAACAGAAGTCTGTCTATCTAACGTTATGCGCTAATAAACTAATTACATTAAAGTCAAATATTAACCGATTAAATTATT
This sequence comes from Eucriotettix oculatus, assembly GCA_034510155.1. Lineage (NCBI taxonomy): Eukaryota > Metazoa > Arthropoda > Insecta > Orthoptera > Tetrigidae > Eucriotettix > Eucriotettix oculatus. Next base: position 132,071,630 of record CM067377.1, read on the forward strand.
GAACAAAATAAATGATCTGCAACTAAAACACTAAATGTGTCAAAAGATAGAAAATAATAAAATTTTGTTTGAATTTATACTGACAAATAACATTTGAGCTCGAAAAATGTTATCAATCCTGTTCGCAATTGATTGGTTTATAATTACATTAAAAAATTGATCAAATGCAGCTCCCATTACAATTGGAATTTTTTTTTTCACGAATTCAGAAATAGAAAATGACGTTTCCATTTGTGACTTAATGATCCTTACAGATGTTCTGAAACATTTCCAACTACTTAATTTGTTTCACAATATTACTGATTCGTCATAATGTGTATTCAGTTTTAAAGCAAATCGTTGGCTGCTTGCTTTACAATCATGAGAACATTTACGTAGTAATTTTCAGTGATATAAAGAAAATATAGAACCATACAAGTAGAGTTAGATGAATGTAAATAAGTAATTAAAAGAAATTGAAACAAATTGCAGGTCTAAGCTTGAAGTTTTGAAAAGTTTGAAATTTTCATTTGCATATTTTGTGAACCCATTGTTATGTGCCGTAATCAAAGATAAATTTCCAATTTCATTCATTTTTCAGAAGAAAGAAAGCGGCTACGTAATTAGTTTTAGAGACGAAAACGATCAGGCATTGTATTGCTGCACATAGGTACCTTTACGATTGAATTTTCGTGCCTGATTAAAAATAACAAAACGTAAGGAAATTTGTATGTCAATTTTGGGGACAAAATATTTGAAGTTTTGTCCTCGACAATGAAATTTGTGAAGTCGACACATCCATCGTTCACAGCCGACCAATCAACGACTTACAGAATTCATGCGAACACACAAATTTTATGAGAAATTTTATAATTATGACCAATGATTGTCGCTTTAATTATTTTACCTTTTATTCATAAAAATTATTTTCATTACATTTAAATTAATAATTTGAAATAACTATTTCTTTTCATATTTTTGTTAGTTGTGTACTTATATTCTAATGTGTGACTTGTAAAAATATGTGTACACATAAATAAAATAAAATAAATTTAATTTATGTATGCGAAAGTATAAAAAAGTATAAAAAACCTGATTGTGGATCTCTTTGCCTTCATGTGTGTCCACCCCTGTGCTGGAGTAAATCCTTATGATAAAGGTATTCTGAATTTTAAGACGATTATAAAATTAGACGGAATCATTGCTCTGTTGTAGTAGATTGCATTGATTTTTGTTTTGCGTGTACAGTCTTGTTGCGTACAGTATAAGCCCCCTATATGATTAAAAATGTCGTATATACCTTCAAGCTCACTTCCTGAGAAACGACCAAATGACAATGGTTGTAACGAAGAAAATAAATATATTCTCCCAAAACTGACTCACTAAATAATGTAAATAAGCAATTTTTAGTGTGTATCAAAATTGAAATCTATTTATTACCTCCCGTCGTTAACTGATTGCTGGAAACACATGTTTGTAGGAAATAGCCAATTATGAAACGCTTGCCCTAAAGGGTGGTGAATTTCGGCTTGAAACTTTATTTAAAAGAAAATACGTACATCAAGACATGCAACGTCATTATTGCAAACATCACAAAGTAAACAACTATCTTAATTGTTTCAACAAATCGAAATGAGAACTAAAATTAATTGCAAAAAACGAATTTAAAGCTTGGTAGATTTGACATAGATTGATTTACATTTAGTGATAAACAATCAATTGCAAGTGTTTCAGGGAGTGATTACTGTATGAGTGGAACCATAATTAGTTATTACAATAGGTTCTGTATACTTTCTATACAACTATCAAGAAAGAACCTTGGGGAAGTCACCTCCTAAAGTTGTAAGCCAGGATTTCGTTTCCTACTATAGGAACCAGGATGATTCTCCGACTTCCGTGTTTCAGGAAAGGGCGACTACATATTTCTTTCTCACAGGATTTTCACATTGACATTGGGAATTATAGCAATGATCTTTTAAAACAAAGTTAATTTAAAAACATTACTGTGGCAGCCATCTCACGTTGATCTCTAGTGGATAAGACTTTCCAGTGCATGATACCCAAAACCTTACCTGTCAATACTATCAGCTTTCCATCTCGATCTGATTGCGCCTCATTACAGCGTCCACTTTCTCATTTATAAAATTGTCCAATTGCAGTCCTCTTTGCAACTGCAGCGTAGAAAAAATTTTCCCAATTAGTGTAGTTATTTCCGAAACACTATAATGCAGTCTGCTAACTCTCTAATAAGTTTTATTTTGAAACGTAAAATTAATAATGTAAAAAAGTAGATTATATGTGAATAATTACACAAATTATGGGAAAAAATATGTGTACACTAGTGTTGGGATATAACGCAGAGGTTCTTAATTGCGGAAATTTACACGTAATTTAAGTAACAAGTACTGTAATATATATATAATTACAGTACTTATTACATAAATTACGTTTTAATGTCCGCAATTATATATATACATATAATGTAAACTTACCCTACACGAAGAAATGTTTCACTTAAATGAGTTCTGAAGGCCCGGAAAGTGTTGTAGGCTATGGCACACACCTGTATGGGATGAGCACAGTAACGGATTAAAACTGTATATAGTGACGTGGGGACACGGAGACGACTAATTCGTTATGACGCATAAGTTCAACAAACGGACAGTTAATGCCCTAAAATTGAACCTCAAGTTTTCATGACTTCACATCTGCTCCGCACCACTTGTCCCAGTGGTGGTCCATACCAGCCGAATGAGTACAAATACTCCAGGGATAGTGTATTCTTCTTTGCTTTCTGTGTGGCTCTGTGCCTGCGACTGAACGTTTAGCGTGAGTTTTCGAAGGTTCAATGCCGAGATTCATCAGTTTTATTTTATTTATATAACGTTTGTATTTCTCTTGTTTAAATTACTATAATGTATACTTGTTTACCTTGAAGAAAGTAGTTAACAATTATTTGCATATTTTTAAGCTTACATTTTCCTCGACAAGTTTGTATTAATTGTTCTTTATCATGAAGCTCACAAGGAAATTGGAAAGATTTTTAAACACGGAAGTACAATACCGGTAACTATTACATGGATTACTTCTTAAATTAATTTTTGGGTACCATGTACAATTTACATTATATGCGCAATAATAAATTAAAACAACATAAGTTATGTAAGGAAAAGAAATACAAACGGTGTAAAAATAATGAAGTTGGGCTTTCGACTTCACGACGTCACAAGCACAGAACCACACAGACAGCTCGGAGAAAACATTTTCCGTTGATTATTCGTACTCATGCGCCTATTATGGACCCACCACAGGGACAAGTGGTGTGAAGCGGACGTGACGTGATAGAAACTTAGATTTTATAACAATTCGTGTCTATTTTGACCCTAAGTGTCCGTTTCGAATTACTTGTCTCAGTATCCTCCACTTCACTACGAACAGTTTTAAACAGTTATCGTCTTCAGTTACAGAAAATCGGATATCAGTATTTATCCAGCTGCCACTTTATTCTATTGGTACTTCCTGAAACTAATTAGTTTCGACGTTGGGTAGACAAGCCGTTTGAAGCACTCAAAATAGAACATTTCAAAAATCCATTCAAATTGCAGCCAGTATGTCATCATGAGATAACACTTCTTTTATCACGCACTGTAAATTAGCACTGACTACTTATTTTTTACATGGAAAGATTTCAACTATGGCTAAAGCTAGGAAAGTAGGTGGGGAAAAGGTCTACCGTGTTTCCACATAAGCAATTTAAAAGGAAAGCAAGGTTATCACACCCTTAAAATCGTCATAGTGACGGTCTTTCGCTGCCTATATGTAATAGTGATTGAATTCGTAATTTATAGCGGAAATTTTCGTCTGCTGGAACGCTAAATGGCAGGACTCAAACCTCTTACCGACCAATTTTCCTGCTGTCTACCAACGCAGATACTTGGAAAGAGCACGTAATTACGAGTATACGGCAGACACACACAAAAAAAACTCAAACAGAATAACCGTCTTCCATATTTGCTGTATAAGTCAAAGGAAAATATCATAGCTAGACCAAAATCATAAATTAATAACCACTGTCCCTGTGACTGGGAATGTGAGTTGCGTTTGACACTGTCCACGAGGCCGCAAGTCACATTTGCGAATAAAACCCAAGGCCACCAAATGCATGTTTTAGTAATGTACACAAAGGATGTATTCGAATGTTGTTTATTGGCTTCATTTAGCGAACCACTTGATTAGTCCGCTTTTGTACCAAATGCAGCGGTAATTGGAATATTGCAATAGGAAGCTACGACAGAGGGACTGGACTATTCACGGCGAATCAATGTTTTATATCCGCATGGGTATATTTAGGGGTTTAGTGCTCAACTGTCATATTATAACGGAATATGATTCAATTTTCCTCAGGACTGTTATAGTTATAGTTCACATAACCCCATGCACGGATTTCTGTTCTTTATTTCTATTGCATTCTAGAATTTTAGATTACAAATATAAAATAACAAAAGTAACTCATAGTGAGATTATGACCTCTACAGAAGACAAGCAGAGGTAATTAGAATAGAAGATAAAGAACTGAAAGCAGAAATCAAGAAAGGAGTAAGACAAGGATGCAGTCTGTCACCCGTGCTATTTAACGTATATGTATATAACAGGCGAAGAAGAAGAAAGTTAAGATGGAAGATGGGATAGCAATCAAACTGAAAGGAGAATAATAACACCCTACGCTTTGCCGACGATATTGTAGTATTAGGAGAGTCAGGTGAAGACTTGGAAACCATGATGAACGTGGTCATAGAGAAAGAGTTCAATATATGGATTAATAGAGGGAAAATCGATGTAATGGAGTGTAGTATGGGAAACAGTGGAATAACAAAGGGAGATAGATTCGTAAGAGATATTTTGACGAAGTTAAGGAATTCTGCTACTTGGGAAGCGTAATAACTATGAATGGTAGAAGTGTAGTAGACATAATGACCAGGATAGCACAGGCAAGGAAGGCTTTCGCGAAACAGAGGATTTTAGTTACGGGTAATATAAGTGTGAATATTAGGAATCGTATGGAGCGTAGGCGTTATATAGGTGCGAAACGTGAAGATGACGACAGAGCACTTGGTCGTCGAAACGTCGCGTTTTTAACGCACCTGCACCCGAGTGGAAACTTGAAAACTATTTCTGCATCAACTACACCGGTAAAGCGTCAGCTCACTTAGTAACAATAAAAATTGGTGGGCTAAACCCACAGGACATGTTAAGTGTACTATAATTTATATACCGTATATTATTGGTTACTGTAATTTAACAACGCCTGAGGAAGTATAATTGATTCATTGTTTATCAATAAAAGTTTACAAAATTATCCGCTTTTACATATATGTTATCAATTTTAAATTTACATGATGAATATCACAAATTTAAACAAAACGTCGTAAATGTATTGTTGTGGTATTCAGTCCTAAGACTGGTCAACCATCCATACTAACCTATCTTCCACAAGCCTTTTCATTTCCGCATTGCAACACAGCCTACGTCCTGCCTAATATACTTAGCGTATTACATCCTTCGCCTTTCTTTTCTGTTTTTGCCACATACTCTTCCCAATAATGGCAATTTTAAATGACCCTCATGTCTCAAAACGTGGTCTATTAATCTATCCCTTCACATGATTAATGTTCTTCATATTGTTCGCTCTTCCCTATTCTGCTTAGAACGTTAGTCATTTAATCCACCCATCAGATTTTCAGCATTCTCCTATAACACCATATTTCAAAGGCTTCTATTCTTTTCCTTTCCACAACTCCTATCGTTTCGCACCCATATAACGCCACACTCCACACGAATATTTTTAGCAACGATTTCCTAATACACTTATATTACCCATAAGTAAATTCCTCTTTTTCGCGAAAGCCTTCCTTGCCTGTATTATCCTACTCTTTATGTCTACTATACTTCTACCATCCCTTGTTATTACGCTTCCCAAGTAGCAGAATTCCTTAACTTCCTTCAAAATATCCCTTCTCAATGTAACACCCTTTGTTATTCCACTTTTCCCATACTACACTCCATTACATTGGTTTTCCCTCTGTTAATCCCCATATTGAACTCTTTCTCTATGACCACGTTCATCCCATTTATTATGGTTTCCAAGTCTTCATCTTACTACCCAAATACTACAATATCGTCAGCAAAGAGTAGGGTAGTATTCTTCTTCTTGCAGTTTCATTACTATTCCAACTTCCATCTTAACTTTCGTCTTCTTCGCCTATGATATATATATATATATAAGTTAAATAGCACGGGGGACAGACTGCATCCTTGTCCTACTCCATCTTGAAATCTGCTTTCTTTTCTTGAAAGTCAATTCTAACTACTACTTACTGCCTTCTGCAGAGGTTATGTATAAGCCTTCTTTCTCGATATTTTATTCCTGTGTTCTTCAAAATCTTTAATAGTGAGTTCCAGTTCACATTATCAAACGCCTTTCCTAAATATACCAAAGCCATGAACTTAGGCCTGTTTTTTCTTATCCTGTCTTCTAAAATTAGACGGAAAGTCAATATTGCTTCTCGTTTCCTAACATTCTTCCTAAAACCAAACTGATCTTCTCCTAATTCGCATTCTATTTGAGTAAATATAAGAAAAAATATTAGTTAAAATTGTTAACTGACAAATCGGCTGCATTGTTTTTACTAAATGTAAGAATATAATAAGTATATAATAAATAAATTATTGAAACCATATAAAAATATGGATATTTGACATATCAGTTAATAATACCCCGTTTCACGTGATACAATCATGGTGGGCCTACTTATAATGTATAATAATTGATACTAATTTCAATAGCATTACACCTGTTGAAGTTAATAAAAATTTTACAACTCTACGAAGTTATCGAAATAATTTAACTTCAAATGTAACTTTTTACTGTTTCTCCATTTCAAACGTTCTACTATATAACTGCGAAATTTGAAGTTTCAATGAGAGCAAAGTGCCCAAATCCTTGAACCTCGACATAACATCCACCGCACTCCATTCAGTAACTCACAGCCACTTCTCTGACGTCTCCCTGTCTATTAGCATAATTAATACATTGCGCACAAACTTCTATCTGACACTAAGTAAATTTCCTTTAGGATTTCTGAAGCAGAGATTAAAATTAGCCTTAACCAAACTTCGAAATTGTAAATTTTCCAAGCACTTCATATACTGAAATTACTTCCTCTGAAAGGAGGGAAATATTTACTAGAGTTGATTGTATCAATAAGAATATGTCTGAGTAATTAATATAAACATATGCAGAAGATAATTTGAAGGATTTCAACATCGAGAACTACCTTAAAACTTCAGCGCATTGTATGAAGAAACTTTAGAATTGCTTTTTATAATGCGGGTGTATAAACGGATTATCGTTTATAGTAATGGACTTACAACCCTTTAAATAAATAGAAATTTATTACTTCTTTTTAGCATATATTTAATGAAACGTATTTTAAATGATCCTATTTGATGTAAAGGAAACTTAACTTGTCAATAAATTCAAATACCTTTTAAATAAAAAGAAATTTTTCATCTTTATAATAAAAATAGTCTTTTTTTTAATACAACACAATTTCTGAAAGAGGTACGTCAGATCAGACTTGCTAATACAACTATTTACGACGGCTTCTTCTTCTCCTCCTCAGGTAATTTGGAAGATACGTGACACTCAATGAATTTGAATATATGTATACATAATATATTGTAACATGAAAAGTTACAGCCCCAGCCAAAAGCAATGCAAGCGAGTGGCACGCCAAACTAACCGCAGACGTATTGTTGTCTGGCTATCATAAGCGAATGTGGCTTGGGCAGTCGTTAGTGGGTTATTGTAGGGGAAAGACGTGTTTTGTAGAGTTAAGGATGAGTGAGTGACCGCGCCCTGCTTTGATTATCTATTCGCATGCTCTGAATCTGAATTACAATCTGGAATTAGTCTTTTGATTCTTTCTGAATAATAAAAACCTGGCGCCGGATAAGATTCCTTAAGTTATATATCAACGCAGAGCTGAGCTGAACGGGGAAACGACCGATATGCTACAATACAGAAGTTAAAAGACGGTCAAAATAAATCAGCATTAAATATATCACTATTTATTCACAAAAGCAACGCTTTATCTCTATTTTGAGACTTCCTCAGGATTACTACAAACACACCATTACAATAAAGTTTAGTATTACAACTTTTTAATTTATATATAAGAAACATGATTAAAAACTTACATATTTAGCAATACATCACATTTACCTCCTTTACTCCGTCAGCCGAAAAAATTATTGAATTTACATGTGAAGAATTTGGTGTCGCTCATGGACGATGGAGATGAAACGTCGCTTTTGTGAATAAATATTGATATATTTAATGCTGACTTTTTGGCCGTCTTTTTATTTATTGTAAATTTTAGTCATAAAACTGTGTTGTAATTTATAATATATGTAATATATATTGTGACACACCCGTTTATACGCAGTTCATTGCAACGAGGGTGTTCTAATTATCCAACTTTTATTCTTGCCCGTTGTAGTAAATTTCCCTTCCCTAACAATAATTTCAAACTTTACAACAAAATAAAATATTTCAGTGTCCACCCGGTTTTAGCCGTTTATTTTGTTATTTCATCTCAAGACTTTGTTTTTAAACGTTTTTACTCGTTTACGAATCCCTGTGTTGTCCGGATTATTGGCCAAGAGAAGGACGCCATTTTATCAAATTGTTGGCGTGAAAACATTGTAGACTCGCATGCTTCTTCTTATAGTTGAGGTTGCATCATCGTCTTGTCCCCACTTTACGATCTCCAACAGAATAGAATTTGGGAGGGGTCAGTTAAGTAAAGATTTCAGTAGAGTTCCGCAGTCATCTCCCACTCGCTCCGACGTCAAGCTGCGTATGAATAAAATTTTGGACTGAAATTGGAAAAAATTCGCTGCATCCATCCGAGGACATGTCTTTAGACTTCAAAAAATATCACTACATTTCCGGACAAAAAAGTGCTATTATTACTTTTTATAACTTTATGATTTACTTGGTGTCTTCTCAACGTATATTTTCTATTGTTATATAATAATATTATTATTCCAATTATTACTTCAATTGTACTTATTGTAGATCATTTCGGCCGTCACTGGAGATGGTCCATGCTGGACACCAAATTCTTCACATGTAAATTCCATAATCTTTTCGGCTGAAGGAGTCAAGGAGTAAATAGGATGTATTGTTAAATATAAAGCCTGATGAAGTTTAAAATGGAGATGAAACGTCGCTATTGTAAATAAATAGTGATATGTTTAATGCCGACTTTTTCATCGTCTTTTCATTTATTGTAAATTTTATAATCAGAAAATCATGTTGTTATACTTATTACTATTTATAGATTGTTTACACCTGAAGAAGTTCCCATGATAAAAACGAAACGTAGTGTCATAATGTAGTTAATAAATTTTGTTTAAATTCTGACTAATTTAGCCGTAATCATTCTCCTGTATTCTTCGAGAAATTGTCAGAACAATTATTAAATTTTCCTATATTTACCCATTTCACAAATTAAATTGTTGCAGTAATCTTCAAATCAACTTTTTTCTATGTTCTGGGATTTTATTTAAATATGGGAGTAAACTCATTATGAATTCATAGCGTCTTCAATGCGAGGGGTGGACTTTTTCATCTAGTATGTTTGCATTTCATTCCTCAAGAGCCAAAAATTTGTCATTTGCGTTTGACTTCTTTCAGCTACATGCTCTAAATGGTTCTACTGAATTTGAGGAAATGCTTCCTCACTTTTCAATTCATTCTACAAATCTCAAAACAAATATCTCCATATGTCCAAGCAGGACATGTTACTTTTATTAGGTTCGTCCTGTTATCAAAAGAAGGCAGGAGGAAGTTTACACTGAATTAGGTAATGTTGAACAAGCTCAAGGTTCGCTGTTTGATATCGTAATAATAACCTTTTCTGGTTATACACGACAACGAAAAACACTTCAAAGAAATCGGTTAGTGGGTTATCTAGAAAATAGAGAACTGAAAGGAAGACTTCCGAATTTATTTTAATCTACGACAAACGATCATAATGAAGATCGTTATTATGACAAAGAGAAATATCGATTAATTTTTTTTCGTGCACGTAATACATCATACGTAAAGAGGTCTTCATACATATAATTGCACGTAAAGTTATAAAATATTCTTATATTTCATCAAATCAATAAACAGACTTTTCCCAGGTCAATAAAGAGAAATATAATTTGCTATCAGACATTTCGCTTTTTATTGACTTCAGTTTCAGTCTTTATGAAACGCCCCAGACGTATAACCTGCTCGTTGGAACGATATGGCAGACCTTATTACGCCAAATATTACATCGCTATAGCGTCGAATATTTCACCTTTCCACTTCTTTCAGAAATGAATTTACCCAAGAACTATAGGAAACATTGATTTACATAATATCACAAAATATTACAATATTCATAATAAGCAGTGTTTCAACATAATAAGTTGTTCTTCAGCCTTAAAATATATATAGCTAACGGATGTCAATGAAAATTTCAGCGATTGAAACAGGAACATTAACTTCCACCCGAATTGCTCATTGTTGTTATTTATTTAGGTTAACAGGATACATGAGGGTGATCCTGAAGCAGGCAACTCCCCTTTAATAGCATAGGAAGGGACTTGAAAAGGGGGGTTGTGGAAGGTAGAGCAAGGTAGCCCAGGGTTGACTAGGGCCCCCAGGCTATAGTGTAAGGATCCTACCCGGTGTTTCACCTAAAGGTGATGCAGGGAAAAACCCTAGAAAACCTGCATCAGGTAGGTCGGGCTAGTGGGTACTACTCCTGCGCCCTTCTGATGACGGGAGACTGGATTGCTGTGGGAACGCAACAAACCCGTCTCCGTGCCTTGATCAGTATTGAGAGGCAGTTAGCCGACTGGTCCAATGGGATCAGCGAACAACTCTTCCCGTATGCCGAAGGTCTTCGATCCCTGTACACATACCTCTCAAACTGTCCAAGGTCGTCTCAGTCTGCAGGAGTCTTAAATTAGTTACCTTGGCCATGGACCAAGGGGGGAGGGAAAGAGGAAAAACTAGAAGGAGGAAGTCAACCTCCACCTGGCTCTCACTCATTTCCCATCAGGATATCCTCCTGACCCTGTGTATATCCAAGGATTCTACCCGGTGCTCCGAAACGTATGAGGGCGGGACCTGTTCTTAACCAGCTGCGAGTTAGAAGGTTTTCCCTGAAGCCATTATAAATAGATGATACCTTACTTGTTTATCAACTTTATCAAATTTTGTAAATGCTGTTTCGTTTTTAGGGCAAAATAATAACTATTTCGGCTCGAACGAAGTCGCGGGGGTTAAATAGTTATGAAATAATTTCGCTCCTCGTATAAAGGCATAGTGGCGACTACAGATGTAGCCACATTTCAAGGTATTGTTATATCCGAGGCGCAAAAGAGAATAGAAACGTGTTGCCCAGGACAACGTGTCGTTGTTTACGCGTGTCAGTTGCTTAACTTTGGTGCTAGATATTTTATTTGGGTTATTTCTCTGTTTTAACATTAATAAAGAATGTACTAATCCTACAGCATTAATTAAAGCAACTCTATTGATTTTTTAATAAATATGCTATAATTGCATGCGTTATTAAAATTAATAAATTGTTTAATAAAACCATTTTTATATTTTCTGCGATTCCTACTGGATTGCCTTGTAAACCACAACTTCAGACAAGACAAGACATTTATGAATTATAATTATAATTTGGATGTCTATTGGAACTAAATTGGCATAAGAGTAAAAATAGAATTAAATTATTGCTTTAGTTAAACATTTCAAGACGTAAACCTGACTCTCAACTAATATATGAAGATCTATGAATTACAGATATAACAGAAAGAAAACAATTTAGCAGAGGTAATGGAAACACAGCTGGTGTTCAAAAATGTGAATATGAAAATAATTCCTTAACTATGTAAAGCGAGTTAGCTAGTAGTTGGGAAGCTAACGTAGATAATGGTAAGGGCGAGATTTTTTTGTCATGTTTTTCTTCTGACTTGATAGAAACAAACCGTTGCCTGCGACATTTTTCAGCATTGTCGAGATTCAATAAAATATAACTTATTAAAAACAACTCGAAATGGCCAATAAATCATTCGAATCTCCTTTCCTGGAATCTTGTCAAGCACTGTAAAAGCTATGATTTCATATTCTTAGTGACATATCAAGAACAGTGCTTGATCAACAAATGTCACTTCCACTTGAATGTCAGAATTACAGAAAAGTCGCACGAATTTTATTATAAGCTATTATTACTAACACTTGGTTCGAAATAAAGTGAAGAATATCTGTCAATAGCGACAAAAGGAAAGGGAAAGGGGGGAGGGGAGGTCGTCAATTTAACTCGTACAAGTTGGGTTAGAAGCTACTTAATTATTCGACATGATTACACACGGTTGAATTCAATATTAGCTTGAAGTTTCCGGGGTGTAGCAAGAAGCTCGTTCCACGTAATCGGGGTCATGCATCAGTCGATGGAATAGTTTCAGAAAAATTGAATCAATAAGTATACACATATATTATGGATGAGGTTATTATTAAGATCAAGACTGTTTCTGTGCCAGACGATTAAATTAATAATTCGTGTAGAATTTTTACAAAACGATAAACGGATTGAGCAATCTACCTACAGATCTGTTTGAGGAGTTCTTTACTGCAACAAACAGTTAAAAATAAACTAAATAGTTTGTTGAAGTGAGTGCTTTTTGCTTCCCTCCTATTTGTTAGCTTCTTTTGTTTAGTGAAGTGCTAAGACTGCCACGGGGATCGGTAACAACAACCCTTTACAAACGGGATCTTAACATGAAGCTGTCATTTGTGCCATCCAATCAAATTTGTCATATATCATTGCTCATCCAACTCAAATAACGCTTTGTTGAGGGGGAATGGCAACGTTTGTCTATTTCTCTGCTCTCATTCGTTGAAGACCAGATCGGGTGCCATTTGAAAATTGTTCGCAGACGTAAGTAATGAACTAATTGTATGGAAACAATTAGTCAAACACGTAATTTCGTCTTAGAAACGTGTTGATTTGCCCTCTGTTGGTGGAAAAAGGTTCTGGACCTGGTACTGCCCGGCGATTGAGGAATCCAGTTTTCCACCTTCTTCACTCCAAAGTCCAACAAACACAGTTTCTTTCAATTGACTATTTAATTGTTCATTTTTCTCTTTTTTTTGCTTCTTCCCCCTTCCTTATACTCAAGAACGAGTGTGCTCGCTTCCCCTCCTTCTTCCTCCCTTGAACTCTCGATCAGCACTAACTGATTTTTCACGTTCTCACCTCCCAGCTAAATTCTTATTTTCCCCATCTCCAAAGGAAAACACCACACGTGTCTCCGCCAATCTTTCATCATCTTTCGCCATGCGCGAGATTTTTTATTACGAAGGGAAAGGTTATCCTTGGGAATTTTTCGAGTTTATTGTCTCTCAAGCGCGCACAATATCTTTAATCCCTCTTAACTGCAGGCAGCCGCGATTTCTATGCGACACCTTGGCGTCTTCCTAATTCAGGGATTTCCAACTCGTGCTTGCCTTCCTGAATTTGGATACTTATTTTCGATAAGGTAGACATTAAATAAATCTATAAACACATTTGACAGAAAGGAAGTTTTCCATTTAGTGAAACGTGGGTACGAACAAGTGATTAAAATCGATTAATGTGACAACAATTTGAAGAGTGGGACAGAGATTCAAATAACATGCACAGGTTTAAATGCATTAAAGTAGCCAAAAAAAGAGAAGTCTAAGAGCTAAAAATATTATAAAAAGTATAAGTGCAATAAATTTTACTAACTAATTGGAATCACTTTGTCGGCTCCGCCATTCACTTTCTACGTACCACTTCGTATTAAGGAGTACTGACAACAATAAACGATTTATACAGCAGAACTATTAAATTATTGGAAGATATCTCGTCAATGTTAAGCTAGTAAACTAGCTCTCTCGGTAACAGTTTTAGATACAGCATCCAAAATATTACAGATAATTTATAACCATATCGTATCTGTTTCAAATAGGAATAAATGATTCACTGAAGTTATAATTTTAATTATTGATTCATTTATCAATATTTGCTTCTGTAGAATTTTTATCCATAACTAATAATTCAATTTATTCGTCCATCTTCTTCAGAGGTTCCATAAGGTCAAAAATATGCTGTGAAAATTTCAGTGCTGTATCTATTATTGGTTTCAAAATGGAACCTATTTTAACATTAACAAGGTAGTGCCTTCCGAAAAATTCCTTAAAACGGTGTCTTCATCCCATTTCTTCATATCTTGATTTTTGTCCTTCACACTAGTCTCCAAGCGACGGGAAAATCTTAGACGACTTTTCCAGGAAGTTTGTTACAAAATATATACGCAATAAAATGTTAAGTGATAACAAAAGTTATAGGAATGTTTTCAATACGAAGGGAAACAAGTAAAACGGCCACAGAACTTGAGTGTTAATAGCTTTTCTAAATCTCACTAGTAAAATACTTATTTTATTTATTGTAGTAAATATATTTATATTAATAAGTAATCTATAATATTACGCACATTAAATATTAATTTTTGACATAATAACAGTTTGTTAATAAAAATCGGTTAAAGTAACAATTTTTCTGTTTCTATTTGCACCTTCTGGTCGTGACTTGACTGAAAAGTTATGTAGTAGAATTAGCGAGACTTGAAATTAAAATCGTTCCCTCAGTCTGGCTAAAAAGAAAAAACAGCGGCGAACTGTATTCAAATAGTCAAATGTTAAAGAAAATACAAAATTTTCTTCCCAATGAAGACAGATAGCAGTGACAATTTTGTATTTTAAAAGCCATTATTATCCAGTTAACAGGTTTATTCACAAGAAACGTGTAACTGATATTTTGAATAACCAACTTTTAATACACGTAAATACTTATTTATGCACCGTCGCATCCATAAAAAAATCTGTATTACGTTTTGTCAAAATCCTTTAAGTCTCGTCTTTCATTGTAGTAATCAATGATACGAATATATACGAAGACCATACGATGACAATGGCTACTTATCTGAGTTTAAAAATTATTACAACGTATGTTAAATACCGAAACGGGTGTTTTTTAATGTTACAGCAAAAAACTTCTGAAAATACATGAAAATAATTATTTTAAATACAATTTATTGAGAGAGGTCGAGGAAATTATTTTAATTAATTATCTTGTGACCTGACGCAGCATTTTGAAAGGGGCAAATAGTAATATCGAAGCGCTGCGTGCAATTACGGCTTTTAGCAAGTATGCCTACAGCATATGTATGATAACAGATGGTACAGAAACAGGCAGGGCAGGCAAATGGACCGAGAACTGACTGTTTATTTTGACTGTAGCCCATTCTACTCACAAATATACCTATGAGGAGTCTGTATATATTGTAGTTATTTCAGTTGCTTTTTATTACTTGTCATATAATTTTGTATCCAAATATATGTGTAAATATATACAGCCTAATAATTTCGTAAATTTAACACTTTTAGAGGGAAGTAATTGAAATATAAGTTTCATATACTGACGAGACGTTAATAACATTAATGCATCCTGCAGCTCACAGACTGATTAATAGAACGTTAGAAAAAAATAGTTAATGCAACAATTTTCATTCATCCAATTTGGTTAATGTTCAAAATGAACAGATTGTAAATTACGTGATAAACAAAAGAGCAACAATGGAAAAAATACTTTTTAAATAGAATGAGAAGGCTTGAGTCAAATACTTATCTGTTCTTTAATGTCAAAATCAGCACATACTATTCAAATAAAATCCCTAGCAAACCTGTTACATGAATAACGACGCAAATAGAAATATCAAAAGAGATACAGTTGAATAAACAGTATACTGATATATTTATATAGAAATATACATAGAAACATTATTATGCGAGAATAAACTAACATAATATCCGCTAAGATATTATAGAAAATTAATGAATATTGAATTTAGAACTAATATTCTTGTGGAAACTATTTTCAAATATAAAAAATCAAACGAGGAAGTGTAAATATTATTGAATAAATAATTAAATGTGCTTCAAATCAGAAAATAATTTCGGGTACAACAGACAATGCGAAAGGTTTTTCTACAACATTGTAAATTTTTAGAAGTAATTGTCTAATTTATTCATAACTCTCCAAATCCATTGTACAACATATCAGGCCCATAACAAAGGCGACACGTTGAGTAGTTACATTTATTTAACTTATTTTATTTAATCTTTTCTGACTTGTGGCCCATTTGTTTATTTATTGTAATATTGACGCCATATAATTATAATACTTGCATTAATTTGGAAATACAATGGTGTTAAGGTGAAGGGTCCGAGTCTATTACAATCTTAAATTAATCAAGAACAAGCCCAGTACGTTTCTTTAAATACATATATGGAAATTAATACGACAAAAATTGAAAACATAGATAAATAAACCAACTTATTTAATTATTTGTCCGGGTTAACTATACAGCCACAAATAAGGTGTTTGAATCACGCGCGCGCGCGCGTCTGTGTGTGTGACACCTGTCTTACTGAGTGACATTCGAAGGGGTGAAAGTTGCAAGCGATATAATGCGTTATGATGCATTATCTCAGGAGCTGGAAGCACTAACGTCTATTTAACCTGGCGTATATATCAGCACGTTTACACAACTAGGAGCTTGCAGATGTTGGCACAGAGTAAACAATCCATAGTTCATTGTCAGCCGCGTCTTTGTTCTGTGCAGACATTGTTGCCTTGCACGGCATCAATCACTTGTTTGGTCAAGCAGCGATGAAAGATTGTGCTCAAGTTCAAATTACTTCCCCAAACGCACCAATAGGAAATTATACTCATTGTTAATTATGTTAATTATATTCGACAGTAAATGCATATATTCTAAACCTGTAAGCCTTTCCCGTTGCAAAAAAAATAATTTCAATGAAATCGCTCTGTACACACCATCTGTTTATACAGTATTGTTTTTATAAGCGAGGCACGAGGGCGGAAATAAAACAATTTTTTGACCCTGGGGTCAAAACTCGCAATAATTAAAACCATTTCCTGGCATTGAGAGGATTGAGGGACTAGTAAAAAAGACAATGACGTCAAGCCATACAAATTATAATTACCTATAGCTTTGTAAAATAAATTCTCTCCCGTTATCAAAACGGCCATTACTAACAGATACAAACCATGTAACTTAATTTCTACTTACACGTCGTAATGTTTATCAGCATAGTTTTTCTCTGGACTGCAACTTATTGGTGCATATGAAATAGGAATTTGAAGCGCATTTATACAGTTAATAACTCAAATATTCGTGAATTATATTTTTAAAAAAACATGATAAAATTTATCCAATTTACATACAAAATTAAGTGATTAATTAAATAAATAATACAACAGCCTATTCGTCAGAAAATATTTTAATACAAGCTTTAAATAAGCAGCGGTGAACGACGTTGCGTTCCTTAAATGTAGAATCTCATACGATGTTATTTAAAACATAAAAATACAAAAATCACAATATAATACAATTATGATATAATTAATGAAAACTTTCTTACAGAACCACGATTTTTTATATTAGACAGATGAGGAGGACCAAGAGAAGTGGTAAATTAATAGGCCACGTTTTGAGACATAAAGGCTCTTGTAAAATTAGTATTAGAGGGACGTGCGTGGGGCAAGAACAGAAGAGGGTGGTAAGGCTGGGATACGCTAAGATGATTAAGGAGGTTGTGAGATGAGGTCGCTAAGTATAAATGAAAAGGCTAGCGCAGAATATGTTAGAATGGAGGGTTACATCAAACCAGTCTAATGAATAATTTCTACAAAAACACACAATACTTTCTAGTTAATTCATTGTTATAGTTTGTCCACTATTAATTTGAACGTTAACAATACGCTTCATAAATACAGTCGTCTTGTTTGTGGATTATAAATCATACTTGATAAGATTTCAAATTTAAGAACGAATAAACTGTTGTATTACTTCCAATAATAAGACAGCGTATAAAATTATCACTATTAATTCAAAAACGACGCTTCGTCTAATTTTTGCGACTAACAGGCGCACTACAAACAATATTACAAGAAATTAAATATGGGTTGCATGATACAATTTTTTAATTAATTTATAATAATATGGTTCAAATCTTACAAATTTAGCAATTCATCATATTTACTCATTGACTCCCTCAGCCGCAAAGATTATTGAATTGACATGTGAAGAATTACATGAATCATACGTGAAGAATTCAGTGTCGCGGCCCATCTTATTTATTATAAATCGTAAAGTCAGAAAAATATGTTGTATTATTTATTTGTAACTATTTATAAATTAAACTTCACACAGCGTGTCCGTAAAATCCTTGTTGCTTTCGTCACGCGATTCAAAAACGAAATATCTGCGAGAACGGAACACAGGACAAGCCGAGTGACGAAATTTTTTGTTTGTATGCTGTGTCGTTTTTTCGGTTCTTCCCTAGAGTTTTTGGGAGGTGAAACTGTCAATTACCATCGCACAAACTTTGTAAGTGACATTTTATTGTTATTTCACGTTTGGCAATGTCAATAACGTCCTTTACCTGCACGTATAAATTATTCAAGTCTACTTGTTTCGCCTATTTTTGGCGTTTTATCATGTAGAACATCACTAAAATATAACCATAATATGTGCTGGGAGTATGATGCTGTCAAATAAAAGTTCATTTTTACTTGCCTTTTTATTTGTTGTAATGTTTCTGAATGTAGTGCTTAAAAGGTACATAAAATTTATTTCCAAACTACTGTAATAAACTAGGTCAATTTTTTTCTTTCTGAAATAAGCATTTAATTTCGTTTTTGCAGTTTTAATTTCAAATAGAAATATAGTAAAATCAAAGAAACATTCGGCGAGAGGAAAAATATTAGCAAGAACAACCGGAGAGTGAATGGGAAGCCAATTATGGAAAAGAAGAAAAACAGAAAGGTGGAAGGAATGTTTTCATAAATAGAAGAAAAAGGAAAGGCGCATGATGAAAGTTGGGGGACAAACGTTTAAGGTCAGAGTATGACAGGACCTGAGTAATGGTTAAGCGCCAGGAATTGATAACATTCTAGTTGAGTTGATAAGATCTCGGGCGAGGAAGCAATATCATGGCTATTCGGGATAGTTTGCAAAATCTACGAAACAGGAAGAATACCAGAAGATTTTGGTAAAAAAATAATGACATTCATACCGAAGAAAACTGGAGCTGATAGATGCATACAGTACAGGACAATTAGTTTAGTATCCCAAGCAAGTAAAAAATTAACTAAAATTGTATATACGAGAATGGAACGTCAAATAGAATGCGAGTTATGAAAAAATCAGTTTGGTTTCAGGAATAACGTAGGGACAAAAGAAGCAATATTGACTTTGCGACTAAGTTTAGAAGACAGGATAATAAAAAACCGGCCTATGTTTTGGCATTTGTGGATTTATAAAAAGCGTTTGATAATGTGAACTGAAACACACTATTACGAATTCTGAAGAGATCTGGAATGACATATGGTGAAAGGTTCTATACATAGCCTGTACAGAACTGATCAAGAAATGAAAGCCGTAATCAAGGGTGAAGTGTGTCGCTCATGCTGTTAAACTTATATCTAGAACAAGCCATGAAGGAGGTTAAAACGGAATATAGAAAAGGAATCATACTGCAAGGAGAAGAAATAAAAATCTTACGCTTTGCCGACGATATTGTAGAATTGGGGGAGTCAGTAGAAGACTTGTAAACAAAAAATGGCGTGAACGGAGTCCTGGAGAAAGAGTATTAATAGAGGGAAAACCAACTTAATGGAGTGTAGTATGGGAAACAGTGGAATAAGAAAGGGAGTTATATTGAGAAGGGATATAAAGATTAGGATAGTACAGGTAACAAAGGCTTTCGTAAAAAAGATGAATTAACTTACGGTTATTTTAAGTGTGAATATTAGGAAATCGTTGCTAAAATGTTCGTGTGGAGCGTGTGCGAAACGTGAACGATAGGAGTTGTGGAAAGGAAAAGAATAGAAACCTTTGAAATGTGGTGCTTTAGGAGAATGCTGATAATCAGATTGGTGGATAGAATGACTAACGAAGAACTCCTAAATAGAAAAGGGGAAGAACGAACAATACGGAGGACGTTGACAAGTGAAGGGATAGATTAATAGGCCACGTTTTAAGACTCGAGGGAAGTGTGTGGGGTAATAATAGAAGAGGGAGGCGAAGAATGGAATGCCCTAAGCTGATTAGGGGGGATTTGGACTGTGGTAATTATGCGGAAATGAAAAGGTTTTCGCAAGGTAGATTAGCATGAAGGTTGGCTACAGACCAGTATTGAGACTGAATACTACAACAACAAATACGAAAAAATTAAAAGAGAATAGAAATGGTCTATTAACGTCTACATTCTTACCATTAACATCTACATCAGTAAACTTTTCTGATTGTCTGGATGTTACGCCCGAGTAAGGACCACCGTCAGCATAAGTAAGTTTAATTAAGGAATAGCTTGGGAAATCTCATGAAGCATCTACCGTCTTTCTAGGAAGGAGGTTGCAGATTAACTGTTCCACAGGGACGGTATATCATGTGAGTCTTAAGGATATGATGCAATTAGGGTTCGTGTCGAGTGTTCCTGAGCTAAGCATATATTAAATTGTAATTCTTGTTTATATATTTTTTATTTAAATTGCTAATTTACAATCTGCAGTACAATGCAATAAGTAAATTTTATAAAAGTATATTAAAACCTGAGTAGGGTAATCGTTCAATGACGATTCCCTAGAAGTTCAATGCTATATATATATATACATATATATATATGTCTAATTTCTATCTTGCTGAATTAAATCTGTGGGCCACGATCATCGAAGTGTTCTCTGTGTTTCAGGAGGGTGGATTATTTCGGCTATTAGGCTATTTTGGTGTCCTTCCATTCGCTCAAGGTAGTGTGCCTTAATTCTTTTGATTTCCTCAGTGATGAATGGGATCTTGAGATCGTTGTGTATTGTGAAATTGGAAACAAACCATGGTGCGATGATGATTGTGCGATGTATTTAAGACTGTATCGTTTGAATTATTTTTTGATTTGATGGTTTGGTGCAACCCTACAATTCTATGCCCTAAGTCCGTATAGGCTGAATGATGCATTTGTATAATAAAATTTTATTGTCTAAAGATAATTTTGATTTTCTTCCCATTAGCCAAGACATTTCCCTTAATTTTAGATTCATTTGCTGTCGTTTTTTTGGAAATGTTGTTTCCAGATCATTTTTTGGTCTAGATGCAAACTAAACACTTAGCTTCGTTCTTTATTGGAATTTGAATGTTATTGAAGAAAACCGGAGGGTGCGCTATACATCTTGTCGTGAATGTGACTTTTGTTGATTTGTTCTCGTTTATCTTTATTCTCCGTTTCTTGATCCAGGTGGTTTTGCAGGTTTTGTGTTGGAATGACGGGGTCAGCATTTACTGATAATAAGGCTGTATCATCCGCAAATGTTGCTATGGAAGTATTGTCTGTAGTTGGCAGATCCGAAGTATAGACCAGGTAGAGCAAAGGACCCAACACACTACCCTGAGGCACTCCTGATTGTACGCGTTGGTAATTAGAGTAGCTAGCGTTGAACTTTACTTGGAAGAGTCGTTCTGTCAAGTATGATCTAAGCAGGTGGTAGTAGGAATTAGGGAAGACTTTTTCGATCTTGTAAAGTAGTCCTGTGTGCCAGACCTTATCAAAAGCCTGGGCGACATCTAGGAAGACGGCGTTACATAATTTCATTTCTTCAATGATTCTATTTGACTGCTGTGAGCTCCCAATCTTGTTCTCAATCCAAATAAGAATATGACTGTATTGCACAGATCTAACTCCTCCCACTCTACAGACTGTATGAACCATAATGAGTTACAATATATCTCTTTGGTAACTATATCTACAAGGATTTTCAAATGTGTAGTGTCCTGCAGACGATATCATATCTGCTTCTATTTGTTCAAATAATATATATATATATATATATATATATATATATATATGACGTTTATACGGGAGTATTTTTTCGTTTTTATTGGGATATTTAACGTTGTGTCAGCATAAGGATTGCTCTTAAAATAAATGTAGTGGTCATTATTTGATGTTTATTACGGCCTGTTTAAGTATGGCGCGCAGCAAAGAGTTTATGGGGGAGGGGGTTAGTAAGAATATTATTATCGTCAAATGCCATGACGATTAGTCAGGGACGATTTTCTGATTTGTCCGGTTTCTGTTAATACGCCAATCATTCATTAAAATATTACCAAATTTATGAATTAGTTACATGACTTTTTTATTGTATCGTGCATATGCATGTTTTCATTTAACCACATTATTAAAGTTTTCATTTTTCTTTACACCTGACTTAAAATTTGGCAACCACCAGGGAGTACCTATAGAAAATAATTGACAACGCCGATAACCGGTCGAAAAAACTAGACAAGTTAGTGTTTTATTTATATCTATCAGACATGCGTCAGTTTTGACACATTCTTATTTTAAACGTTCTTTTAGTCATATATACTGCCGTCCAAAGGAGAAAGGCAATAAGTCTTAAAAATTACTTTTGAGAAATCAAAGGATAAAATTGTTTTGAGCTTCCACATTTACATAAAACACTTATCTCTTTGAAAATGGTTTTATCCGTACCAATAAATATGAATTTGGCTCCATATATTAATTATAATATATATTTATCAGTGAAATATTTTCAAAAATCGAGAATTTTTACATACTGCCTTTATTTATTTTTACACAAATTTAGTAATGTGCAGGAATATTTTTTACCTTATTGATAATTGTCCTGTGTGTGTACTAAAGAATAGAGACCAGTTTGATACCAGGTTCAGTTGGGTATTGTGTTCCTTCTTCATGATTGACTTATTCTCAGAAGCTAGAAAAAGTTCGGGAGGCAAAGATTTTACACCACATTTTTTTGCTTACAATAAACTCAAAGAAATCTACACGTTTCAAGTAAACCGGTATTAAGGAGAATTAAATTATACACAGAATTATTGTTCCTACTGCTTTGATTAGAGCTAATGTTCTCAAGTTCTCTATGAGAGTGCGGCTGAAGGAACATTGTAAACTCCTACATTAAGAGTGAATAGAAAAGAGGGAATCTCCTGCTGTTTTATTGGATAACGTGATTCATAAATCGCTGTAACATGGTTCGTACTATCTCTGTTTTTTTCAAAGTTCTGATATGTCAAGGCAGCTTCACCTTTATTAGTAGGTGTATGTACCGGGGTCGAAGATCGTGGGCATACAGTAAGAGTTGTCCGCTGATCTATTGGATCAGTCGGCCAGCTGCCTCCTAAGACTTGTAGAGACGTAGAGAAAAGAATTCTGCGACCACTCAGCAAATTCTTCTCCCGTCCTACAGAAGGGCTTGAGAATAGTACCCAAAAGCCCGACCTACTTGATGCAGCTTTTCTAGGGGTTTCCCTGCATCTCTTTTAGGAGAAACATCGGGTTGTTGTGGTATTCAGTCATAAGGCTGGTCTGATGCAAACCTCCATTCTAACTTACTACTACATAGCTACTTAAACCCACGTCGTCCCTAATCTGCTTAGTGTAACCATGGCCTTACTCTTCTGTACTTACCCCACACACTGGCCTCTAATGCTCATTTTACTAAACCCTCGTGTCTCAAAACGTAACCTATTAATCCATCCCCTATTTTGATCAACATCCTCCATATTGTTCGCTTTCCCCTATTCTGCTTCGAGTTTCCTCGTTTGCGATTCTATCTACCATCTGATTTTCAGCATTATCCTATAGCACCACATTTCAAAGGCTTCTATTCTTTTCCTTTCTGCCACTCCTACCGTCCACGTTTCGCACCGATATAACGCCACACTCCATACGAATAATTTTAGAAATGATTTCCTAACATTCACACTTCTATTACTTGTAAGTAAATTCCTCCGGGTAGGACCCGGGCCTTAGCCAACCCTTGGCTACCTTGCTCTACGTTCCACGTCTCCCCTTTCAATTCCCTTCCTATGTTGCCTATTTCAGGATTACCCTCATGTAGCCTGTTATCCAAAAAAGTATATTTGAGTGTTTCAGAGCTGTCGAACATGCGATTGTTGTATATTATTTCGTTTTTTGCACACTCGTTGATTAAATTTCTCATTTAATTGACTGCACGACAATGTCAGCATGTACACACTAACTTAACTAAAAACCGAAGCATAGTATTAGGAGCTACAATGATGATAAATCTTAATTCTTAAGATTTAATTGAGTTATGGAGAGATGTGGCTGCAGTACTCGTAGTCTACTAATGAATTCTCCCCACGCTCGCGTGTATCGCTGTATCCCTGCCTCACAATGCACGTTTGATTGGCTTCATTGCCTAGGGTTCCTTCCGGTTGCGGTTATTGCGATAGCTGCCACGCACTTCCGAGTTTCGCAGTTGCATTAAAGCAGTTAAGAAGCCACAGTGAAAGAAGAAAATCACAATTTACCGAATCCTCCTCCTAAAAAAATTATTTACTCGCACGGAAAAACTTTTTCACTCTGACCGAGCACTGCTCGACGCTTATGTATCTCAAATTACTAATAGAACAACAATGTTATTTTGAATACTGCATTGATGTAAACGTTTTTAAAGTGTATATAGATTCTTTACACAGTATGTCACTTTGTTGAGTTGTTACCTGGCTGTCGGGGGGATGAAGGTCTTTTATTGTTTCTGAATTTTAGAAATTGCTTATAAATGTGCTAATAATTATATTTCAACGTGCTTATGAAGATAATAATCATTCAAGGAAATAAATATATCTCACGTTAATTGAATTTTGTGTGCGATTTCAGGAAGAATAACGCTGAGTGATATAATTTATATGAAGGTGCATTCACGTACGCCTGTAAAACTATTAGCTTATATATATATATATATATATATATATATATATATATTGTAATATACTTTTTTTGGTATAAAACATTTATTAATTAACAGAACAAATTATGATCAATTTTAAAATTTTTCATTTATTAATCTCAGGGGATTTTGGGTCTCTCAAGAGATGGAGTAGCTGAAAATAGAAAGAAAAATCATTAAATATTATTTATAGCTTACCCACAACCAACAAACATCCACCTCTCGAATGTTTGTGCGTCTCTGGCGTCTTGCAGGATTTGATCACGTCTGGACACGTCTGCTCTCGTCCGTCCTCTCCTCAATTCGTCTGACTTTCCACAGCTTGGACCACGTCCGTCCTCTCATCTGGCTTCTGGCTGCTCGGACCAAGTCTGTCCTTTCCTCCACTCGTCTCACTTCTGGATATCTGCTCGGACCAAGTCTGTCCTCTGCTCCACTCGCCTGCCTTCTGGGGTCGAGCCACCCATCGGGTTCCCTTTTAAATCTTCCGACGGGAATTCCCCTATCTCACAAAATTTCGGGGTTCCCCGCCCTCATTTCTTACACTCGTTCGGCGGGGTTTTCCCGCGGGGTTTCACCATCGTCATTTTTTTATACACGCTCGGCGGGTCTCTCCCGCGGGGAATCACCATCTTTCAGCCGACTAGCCATTGTTGTTCGCCGAATTGCGACTCATAACGCCACAACCTCACAAAATCCGCCTTTTTTATCACATTGCCCTCGATCAAGTTTAATAAAATTTTACAAAAATTTTTGAGAAATTTATCTCCATATTTTATCTTTAACACCCCTTGCTCATTCAAATTGATTGAGCACCCTTTTCAACTTAATTTTAAAATAATCTTTCCTATTGATTTATACTTAAAATATTTATTAGCTAAAATTGATCATAATTTGTTCTGTTAATTAATAAATGTTTTATACCCAAAAAAGTATATTACAATATATATATATATATATATACGTTTCTGAGGGATCGTGAGATTCAATAACTCTCACACGTAGAGGTTATATGCATTTATTTAACGGCGAAGTGCTGTTCAAAGCTCGAACTGCGTAAGACTGACTCCGATTTGGAGTCCAGTCCCATTTATGCATACATGGAATATTCCAGAAGCAGAACATTCTCGAAACGGAAAATACTAGAAAGTAAAGGCAAACAATGTAAATAAAGTAAACAAAATAAATGGTTGCGTCGGAGTCGAACCCTAGCCTACGTTTCTGCAGTCCGGTTCTCTACCCCTCTACCATCACTGCAGGTCTTTAGATGTGGCTATATATATATATATATATATATATATCCTGATAAGCAAATGGTTCCCACATAACCAAATATTTGTTGAAATACGTGATTACCCTGGGTTACGAGAACGCCATATCTCTATCAGCAGAGGTTCAGGTTTATCAATTTTCAAGAATAAAATTAAATTTACTGACGCCCTGCATATTTAGAGATATGTTCCTGACAGCATAATAGTTTAACGTGTTTAATATAAAACATATCGTAAACACTCTGAATGATTACTAAAACTAGAGATGCAACTAGAATTTTTGTATTTCACAGGCAGTCGTCCAATACGATGTGCGTATTGTATCTGACTCACTTAAACTTTTAAAGGTAACTTTGTTCCGGAAGTAGCATTGTCCTCCGCATCAATAATTGATGTTGAGTTTCACATAAATCCCTCGCATAGCCCCACATGCACTAGTTGGGACTGCAAGAGCGGAGTCATGAGGGACATAGTGGAAAGGTGGACTAGAGTGCGACATCCGGAGAAATGCGGCGAAATCCTCAGAACTGTTTGGCAATAGCAAGGGCACAGTCTACTCTAAAGGGATATCCAGAAGACAGCAGGCGTTAGTTGCCATAATTAGGACTTTGCACACCAGTTTATCAGACTCTCATCTCTTTTACAGATGTCGGCAACAAGAATGTAACAAGTATGAGGTGGCCCTAACTATCCCACACATTCTGTTTGACTGCAGGAGGTTCTCCAATATCAAAAGAGCCACTATAGCCGACTTCACCAATTAAGAGATCTGTACCTTCCCTGCAGCTATTATGAAGATGGTGGAGTTCATGAAGCTGGCTGATTTAGTTAAAGGCATTTATCCTCACCTACCAGACTTTGTAATTGTTAGTATGTAATTGTTTAGCTATAGTCGCTCATGACCTTTATATTTCATGAGACTTTAAAATTTCATAAAAAAGGTTGAAGCCTGGTAACATTCCGAAATTATTGGCTTTATTTAATCATGCAGTTAGTACATTATATGTGATTCCCAAACTTGGAGTTTAATTATCGTTTGAAAATCGTATTGGACCAGATATCGTACGATTGTAAAAAATAATAGAAACATAACCTAAATAGCCTTAGTTAAGTTTTAAAATTAATTTCTAAGCCGAAAAGTAAGAGGAGTAGAAATATACTGGCTTACAATGTTATATTTTTAAAAAAATCGTGTGATTTGTTTGCTAAAAATAATTGATGTAGTTCACAATACACTTAAAGTACTAGAATTTCTCAGAAGTGAGAGGAACTCATCGTTCCGGGAAACACAGGAACCTACATCACATTTCCCAAAGGTGTGATAAGTTCTCCGATGCCCAATGTACCAAATGATACTCTTGTAACATAGGATATGAATTTTTAATAACAGAGTTTGCCACGACAATTATAATCAACTAACTACCGTAGCTTTCTTACTTTGTTCCCACACAAAACTCTCCTACAGATTTGCATATTTGTAATTTATATGCAGTTTTTAACGCCGATATCACTTTTTTGAAAATAGTGGCCTATTGATTGTATTGCTAAAGTACTGATTTATCCTGGGTCGCCATTGTTTGAAAGGTCCCCGTGGGAACAACCAACTACATACATTGTACAACATTAGCTATTATAATATATTGGAGATTTAAAATATATTATTTAGAACAATATAAATATTTGTCTGTACCCCGACCACCTAGTGTAGGCAGATACCGAGTTCATGGGTGGATTGTGTATTAGAAACCACCACCGTAAAATTATCACGTAGACAAGAGGGTCATTAGTAATTAATGTTTAGCTTACCAGCAAATTGCTATGTGATTATTATGGAGTCAAAGCACAATGAATTCAAGGTCAGTTAAAGCAGCTCGTGCCAGTAGAAGTAGTTCAATATTGTTATGATGGAGGTGGTAATGAAATTAATTAACAAATTTACCATTTATTATTTAATTATGCATTTTACTCTAGAATCCTGTAATAACTGAAACTTTGAAAAAATAGGGCGATTTTATTTACTTAAAGTGGCTTAAAGCTCAAAGAATCAAACTTACATAGGACTAAAAGTAACAGGGTCAAATACATGGGCAAGAAAAAAAGTGCAGCAGAAATCTAGCTCATGTATGTTTTCTACCTAACGATATTGTGTTTTGTTCTCTTTACTGCGTTCTGAGCTTTCTTCTTCAGGTATCAGAGTTGACGTCAAGGATTTCTTGTGGATTTATAAGCCGACAGACACTACGTTGTGACGATCCCTTCCTCTCGAACCGGTGTAATCTCGCAAGCGGAGATATCAGATATTCTTGTGCGGATTTTCGTTTGCTTGTGTAAAATTATTTTCTCACAGGATATCATTATTCTTCAAAAACATGAATTGAGCTGTAAAATCTCAAAAACTTCTTTCATGTTCCTTCTATTCTCCTTATTCCAAATAGGGTTTTGAACTGATCTCGTCCCTCAGCGTTTACCGAGTTTGTCTTTCAATTACCTCAGTACGAAGTAAAAATAATACTTCACGTGACGTGTCTACCCCAATCGTGTCCAATTTTACCGATTTGGGTCGTGCTGTCTCACTAGTGTGGGCTGAACTCTGGGAAATCTCTGCGGGCCACCGTCCTCTTATCCCTGGTCTCCCTAATCCCTGAGGCTTTGTCTCCATTCACGGACCTAGTATTTTGGGTCGTCATCCTGACGCCAATTCGAGACACAACTTAACAACCCGACTCCTGTCGTATCTATAAATTTGTCTCTAATTATAGAACTAATGAATTTATACTGTAAAAGGGAAATAATTTGGAGGGGGTGTTCCTAT
The DNA here is from genome assembly GCA_034510155.1 of Eucriotettix oculatus. Lineage (NCBI taxonomy): Eukaryota > Metazoa > Arthropoda > Insecta > Orthoptera > Tetrigidae > Eucriotettix > Eucriotettix oculatus. The sequence continues at coordinate 132,100,708 of CM067377.1, forward strand.
GCGCTACGGTAACTTATTGAGGGCTCCTTTTTTACAAACCTATTAGTTTCTTTTTTCATTTGTTAGAATATCTTCCTTCATGTAAAGAAGTCTAACATAATATATTTAATATTACGCCACTTGAGACTATTTTAATTATTTACAACCAGCAATGGAATACAAAGCGACGAGCGCACTACAGTATTTAACTATATATTGTATGCGCAGATCAGATTCAAAAGTTATTTCAATTTCTCTCTATCGGTACTTGCAGGATCTCTTAGCTTCCAATTAACCAGTACCTCAACCGAGTCAAGAATTCTCCTGGTACATCAAATAAGTACAGTACCGTGAGAGAGTCTAAGAAATACCAGTGCATTAACGGAGTAAAAGATATACCCGGTAAATACACACAGTACATTAAATATTAAAAAGTAATAACTTCAAATACTTCGTAATTAGAAAAAATGGTGAAAGTTTCATACAGTTACTGTTATTAAAAACTATCATATTTTTACTTAAAGAACTTCAGATTTATTCAAATAGTTACAAAATTAAACTTAAAATATTTTACGATTAACAGAAAAACTAGTGAAACTGTCACACAGTTATTATAACTCAGCATATATTTACATGCAGATTATTAAAAAGGATATCATTTTAAATAAAATAAATATTATTAATTTGACTTAATATTATAAATAAAATACAAATAATGACCAATTGTCCTAAATAGAATAATTCTTTTATTACTGAATGTCGGACATTCTTTGTATTTTATTTAAAGGGATATCAATTGTTCTTCAATTATTAGAGATTAATCTTTAAATAAGTAATTCCAATAAAGTGTTCTGAATCAGTATCAACATAAAGAATTATATTTTAAAAAAGGGATTTAGTATTTTTTTATTCCTTCAATTTTTTTAATTTTCTACGAATGATCAAAAAATTAATTTTTCCCCGAGTTACATGAGAGCAGCCTCTTACGTACATTATATAACCTGTAATCTCAAAACGATTACTAAAATTTTTGTAGTTTTATATTGATATGGTAAAACTGAATGTTGCAATAATATTGAATTGTCACCAAATCTTTGTATTAGTCTCTTCTTACGACGAAAGACCATCACATATTAGGAGTTTTCGGAACCACAGTTCCATAATCACGATTGTAGTATTCATTAAGTTTCATTGTATAAAACAAATGTTAAAAGATTCCGTAACGTATTTGATGTTTAAACTAAAATTAAAAAGAACATACATTTAAGAAAATGTTTGGTATTGACTGTCATCATCCTTCCATGTGTTTCATAAAATTGTATTGATAAAAATGAACCTAACTCATAAACATGAACCCCACAATATAGAAACAAATATGGCACAAAATACTTGTAATTTATCTCTTAATGCATAGTGAAGTCTCAGGATTAGGCAGGCTAAATAAATTTATTTATATTTTTACTATAATTCCTTCCACATTTGTGCTTGGACATTCCTTATTCCCCTACCCATCTGGTATTTTAAGAATATGTGTGCCAGCTTTGGTTGTAATATGTCCATGATTTTAAAATTATACCAAGATTTACGAAAAATATACCAACAAACATGCAGGCTTTTATATAATACAGAGCAGGGATGAACAACCTTTTTGTTTTGAGAAGAGGACCACTAAAAATTTATAAATTTATCCCGGGCCACATATAAAATATAAATAAAATAAATCCAATTTGGAACAGTTCCAAAATTTAAAAACATGAGAGCTTTTGACCTTAGCTCGTAATCATTCAAACTCACCAGCAGAATGATATTTACTCTATTACGACGATATGCCTACGACTTTTACAGCAGTTACTTTTTAAATTTATATTCATTACTTTTGTTGGTGTTTTTGAACATAAGGTTGAATACTCTCGTGTTTTTAATTGTGAAATAAAGAATTTGGTAACTTTTTCAATTGATATTATTTTTGTTATATCAGCGTGACAGGAAGTCCGACTAAATTCAAGAAAATGAAACATAAAATAATGACAGGGACAAATTATCCTTTTAATAGAAAACTTAATAAATCGACAGCTCTGTAAGGAATTGTAAATAAATAAATTTATGTATACTTTTACTATAATTCCTTCCACTTTTGCGCTTGGACATTCTCTGTCCCCAACCCATCGGATATTTTAAGAATATGTGTACCAACAAAAAACTAGGAAACAATAATTATTATGGGATAAAGTGCTAAACGATTTTAATTAGAAGTTTGTAATTGCTTCTTTGCAACTAACTGGTCTATATTTGCAGATATAGACAACACAGACAGTGGCACGCAGCTTTTGAGGCATTTGTTAATTAGCCTCGAACAGCTGAGGCTTCTATTTATTTTCACTGCAGAAAATAATTTGCTCGCAAACATAAGGACTTCCAAATAGTGCCATGACCTGAATTGCAAGCGTAACTAACGTAAAAATTTTTAAAACGCATGTATTCTTGATAAAAGTTTTGTATGTTCGCATTCTTAGACGTTCTTTCGTTTCATAATTGTTACCAAGTGCGTTGCAGTTCAGCCTCATATCTGATTCTCGGTTTTATTTCGATGATGTATTTATTTTACAATTGAAATGTCTGAAGTTTATTTTACAATTTAAACAATTAATTCTAAATTAGGTAGGTAAACACGTAGAATTTATATTTAAAAGTCAAAAGTGAAGGATAGGCGGTTCGCACTATATTATATGCCGTGCCGCATGCCGCCCGCGGGTCGCGGGTTGCTCATCCCTGATATAGAGCAGCCAAGTAAACATGATACAATACAGTTATGTTCGTTGTATTTGTGAATTGCTCTATGGTAAATATGGTTTCTAACCAGTAAAGTTAATGTAATGTATTAGGGAATTTTATTTGTATGACTACTGTGATGTATAATTTATTATTTTGTTTTGTATTTAACGTAGCATCACCGCACAGGTTATTAGCGCCTCTTCGTTTACAAACCTACACACAGAAATTGCATCGTGCTGTATTGACATATTAGATACTGTTGAATACCTTTGTTTTCATAAGATATGGTAGTAAACTGTATATTGCTTCAGGTGAAGTACAGAAGGCCTCCTTTAAAAACTTGGATAGCAAGTCATTAATTTCTGGGACGAATCTCAGGCAGGTGAGGGTTATAAATATTATTACAAAACAATATTGTATTCATCAAGACTTCCGTTGGTTTTAAATGTTTATAAGTTGAACACCCAGACGATTTTAGTACAAACATAAGTATACCGATACCGAAGAACACTGGGGCTGATAGATGCGAACAGCACAGGACAATTAGTTTAGTATCCCATGCATGCGAAATATTATATAGTATATACGAGAATGGAACATCTAAAGAATGCGAGTTAGGAAAAGATCAATTTGATTTTAGAAATAATGTAGGGACAAGAGAAGCAAAATTGAATTTGCGGCTAATTTTAGAAAATAGGATAAGGAAACGCGGACCTACGTCCATGGCTTTTGTAGATTTATAAAAAGCGTTTGATAATGTGTACTGGAACACACTATTACGGATTTCGAAGAACACTGGAATAAATTATCAAGAAAGGAGGCTTGTGCATAACCTTCATAACCTTTACATAATTCAGGCAGCAGTAATTAGAATAGAAGATCAAGAAAAGAAAGCCGTAATCAAGAAATGAGTAAGACAAGGATACAGTATGTTGCCCATGATGCATAACTTATATATAGAACAGGTGATGAAAGTTTAGACGGAATGTGGAGAAGGAAACATACTGCAAGGTTTGCGTATGATATTGTAGTATTAGGAGAGTCAGCAGAAAACTTAGAATACATAATAAATGGTGAAAGGGGTCGTGGAGAAAGAGTTTAATATGTGAATTAATAGAGGTAAAACCAAGGTAATGGAGTGTAGTATGGAAAACAGTGGAATAACAAACGGCGTTAGATTGGGAAGGGATTTTTGACGGAAATGAAGGAATATTGCTACTTGGGCAGCATAACAAATAGGGATGGTAGAAGTATAGTAGCTATAAAGATTAGGATAGTACAGGCAGCAAAGGCTTTCGCAAAAAAGATTAATTAACTTACGGTTAATATAAGTGTGAATATTAGGAAATCGTCGCAAAAATGTTCGTATGGAGCGAAACGTAGAAATCAGATGGGTATATAGAATCACAAACGAGGAAGTTCTAAACAGAATTGGGGAAGATCGAACAATATGGAGGATCTTGAGCAAGATAAGTGATTAATTAATAGGCCACGTTTTAAGACATGAGGGTCTTGTAAAATTCGCATTAGAGGGAAGTGTGTGGGGTAATAACAGAAGAGGTAGGCGACGGATGGAATACGCTAAGCAGATTAGGGAGGATGTGAGATGTGCTAGTTTTGCAGAAATGAAAAGGTTTTCGCAAGATAGGTTAGAATGGAGGGTTGCATCAGACCAGTCTTAGGACTGAATACCACAACTACAAGTTGAACAATTACGGTCCGTTTCTGTTATTTGAGCATATATTTATGTATATATTATAGACATATTTTCTTCCGCATTTTATTGTAATTATGTTGTAGTAGCATTTAAAGATATTTTATTTCTACTTTTGAAGGAAGATACTTCTGAAATCCCGTCGTAAGCGCGTATCTTATCTTGGATCTGTGCCAGCACCACGACTCTTGTAGGGGCAATCACAACTAGGAGTAAATTATGTCTGTCATAGCTTAGGAGACGTCGAAAGGGCGCCTGAGCACAGTCTCGCTCCTCGCGGGACATTAATCTCCCGGCCCTTTCCATTGTGCGCCTTTCTCGCTGTGTAATGAAGCGCGTGATGGACCTTGTAAACACGGCCAGGGCACAGGTGCGCGCCAGCCACCAATCAGACCGTAATTGCTGTCGCCAGAACGCTGCTCTAATCTACGATTTGCTCCACATTTGTATAAAACCGCTGATAAATCGAGGCAGGTACCGGAGGATTGTACAGCAGCTGCAGGACAAAGCCGGGATAAATAACCTAAATGGCTTCTCGCTCATTATTTCTGGAAATGCGATCACGGTAGAATAAAACTGCAGGAGAAATTTCCAAAAAAAATTCTAAGTAATAAATGCTTCAACGGCAGATATTCTGCAATACCACGGATACGGACTGCTAATGCAGTCGAGTTTTACTGATGTAAAACGACGTTAGATAGTGAAATTGTCTTCTGCTATTAAATATGAAGGAATTTTAACCTATATTGGCAATATTGGCTGGCCTGCTGTTGAGTAACGTTCAGCGTCGCCGCCTCACGTTACAGAGGTCCTGGGTTCGAATCCTTGCAAGGCCACGGAATTTCCTCATTGTCACGAAAACTGAGCTTAAGACTGGAAATGAATCGACACGCTGAACACATAACACTCCAAATTTAGGAAGCTTCATGGAAGATAACAGTGTCACATTCGTTCCGGCAGGTCAAGGCCTTTATGGGCTGCAGAACCAATAAAATTGATCAATGCGAAGACTCTTTCGGAAGGCGACTGGGGTCAAAGATCTTCGTTATACCGTAAGAATTTTCCGCCGTTCCAATTGGATCAGTCGGTAAGCTGCTTCGTAACGGAAAAGGATTCCTGCGACCCCATAACAAACTCCTCTACCGTCATTCGGAACAGTACCCAATGCCCGTCCTACCTGATGCAGGTTTCTTAGGGGCTTCCTTGCACCTCTTTTAGAAGAATCATACTCTCCCTTCCCAATCACCTCTTTCAAATTCCCTTCAGTTGAATGAAAGGGGACTTGCTAGTTGCTGGATCATCCTCATGTAGCTTGTTATCCCCTCCCTTCCAAAAAAACGAGCTATATCGATAAAATGATAAAATTAAAAATTTTCGCTTTTGGGTATGAGACTCTGTATTGTTTAATGACACTGAATTTAGCGTATGGTGTAACGTCCAAATGAGTTGCTTCTGTGTTTGCCAAATTCAACTTCATTTAGTACGCTAACAGATTTTTCTTTGCGTTTCCAGTATCTCTACGCGAGACTTGCGCGTTACCTTCATCTTTTCTGTAATAATCCAATTTTATATTTGAAATAATTTAATTTATACAATGTTGACATTCTCAATTCTTTTAAAATTAGTTCCTTCCTCAAAAATCATAAGTAGGCAACGAAGAAACAGCAAACTGTATGTATCATGACTTAATCGCGCAGAGACGTGACTTTGACGGGATACATAAGTGGCCCAGAGTTAGATTCCAAGCTCTGTCGAATATTTTCCATCATTCTTCAATAATATTTCCGCAGTATTTTACTAAAATATTTTTATTGAAATAACAGTAAAATAAAATAATTTCTTAGTCAACATAGAGATAATTAAAGAAACCGTGACTAATGTATAATAATAGTATTCAAACCAACATTCTTATGTATATTCATCCCTCCTGCGACCTTACAAAGCTATAATTGTGGCGAACGCACTTGCAGTGTTAATTGCGTATATGCTTTGAAATACTGTAGTCTGTAAGTTAAAATCATGAAATGGTCAGTTTTATACTCGTAAGATCAAATAAAATATTAATTTTTCAATTTTTACGTTCTTGTGACAGTGAATCGCCTAAAATATTTTTAATATATTTTCATGACTGATGCAACTTTGTTACTGCCTAAAGGTATCTGGCCATGTAAATACGAGAGAATAAATAAAAACTCTGCAATGTAAACAACATGAGTTTATTTGGTTAATTATAACGGCACATCCTTTTATTTTGTTTTTTTTTATTTGCTGTATTTGTTTGAACTCTTGAAACCCATTTTAAACTTTACTCTGTAAGTCACACATCATAAAACATGACACTCCCTCAATTCAACATTGTTTTGAGTCTCAACAAAGTGCAATTAAAAATTGAAAACTGCAAACACGTTTCTCTTATGCCTGCCAACTGTATCATGTTAATTAGTAAAGGTCTTTCGATATCTGCAAGCCCACTTTACAAAGTATTTTAATTTTTAACTTAAAAATGGAAGGAAGACTTTCCCGGTTTGTGTGATTAACAGAAAATTTCGGGATTTCCAACGGATGAAAAAATTTCAGTTTCACTTGAAGATGATTGCAGTGACGGCCGTCGAAACGTCGTGTAACTACAATGTTTTCACCTAGATCGAATCCTGAAAACTTCTTGTTAATTTTAATATGCATGTTCTTTTCTTTTCAGCTAATTATTTTACATGACTTTGAAAAGAATTTTCATTAAGCTAGTTTCTGTAGTATTCAATGGATTAAGATCTGAATGGAAGTAATACTAATAATTTTATTGGCAGAGTAACAACAAATTTCAGAGAAGTTTTTTTTACCTTTCATAAAACACATATACTAGATTCTTGTCAATGATTTGGCCCTTTATAAGTACTACAATTTCTTATAAATATCCGAATTAAACGATTTAATGCGAATTTCTATTTCACTCACCCAAAACCACAGACCCAAATAATCCAAAATATAACAACAATGGTGAAATTTCAACGATCAGGTTGAGTAATTTTAGAATCACTTGGCAAGAAGGTGAACGTTATTACAAGAATTCTCTATTTCACAACCCTTTCAGAACCTTGAATAGGGAAGCTCGTTCTTTTTACAATACGAAATTATTTAACAGAAAACTGTAACAGAAGTATTTGAGATTTCTTAAATGACTGTAGTGCACTCGAGTTCGTTCTTTGTAAACTGAGTTGACGATTTCTTGGAAAGCTGGTCAAAGTAATTTGACAGTCTATATCACGTGAGTAGTTGGCGTGACGCTTTTCCAGGTAGGGGATCATTGGATAAAAGCGGGAGACATGTTCATAGCACATCGCGAGATAAGAAGTGACAAATTTTGTTGTCGTACAGTCGGATGAGCTGATTCAGCGTTTTTGACACCGTACGCAAACACGAAGAACGCCGTCACTAAACTACAAAAAGCTAAAAGCATAATTATAAAGACCGGTGTTAACCAGAAAGAGGCAATAATATGAATACAGCTTTAAGGAAAATGTTTTAATGAAAAACAATATACATTTCTATTTAAAAACAACAATGAACTAATAAATGATTTCATCTGCCTTTTTGTCAGTATTTTTATAATTTAAATATTAAATATTACGACGTTTCGTCCCCCATTATTTAACAATAAACTAAACCTAGTTCATACTATTTCCAAAGATAATTTAAAAATACATTTAAAACAAGAAACGAAACATACTTTTCTCTGCCAAAAGTAAAAATTTTCTGCGAAGTGGCGAATATCTCCTTTCATTTTAATTCAATACTCGATTGAAAGCCAACCAATTAAGAAGATTTTTATTAGACAAGATTAGAAAATAATGTTAAATTATTTTGAAGTTACGAGAAATTCTGCTACTTGGGCAGCACAATAACTAGAGATTGGTAGACATATAATAGTCATAAAGAGTAGGACAGCACATACAAGAAAGGCTTTAGAAAAAAAGAGAAATTTACTTATGGGTAATATAAGTGTGAATATTATGAAATCATTGCTAAAATTTTCGTATGGAGTGTGGCGTTATATGGGTGCGAAACGTGGACGGTAGGAGTTGAAGAAAGGAAAAGAATAGAAGCCTTGGAAATGTGGTGCTATACAGGAATGCAGAAAATCACATGGGTTAATAGAATCACTAACGAGGAAGTTCTTCGCAGAATAGGGGAAGATCGAACAATATGGAGGACGTTGACCAATAATAGGCCACGTTTTAAGACATGACGGACTTGTAAAATTAGCATTACAGGGAAGAGGGAGGCCATGGATGGAATACTCTAAGCTGATTAGGGAGGATGTGCTAGTTATGCGGAAATGAAAAGTCGATGTTGTCAGCCTGTGGTGACCGCGTTGTTTTGATGGTGTCTGTCTAATCTGTTTCTTTTTATGCAATCACTGATGCCAAATCACCGTGGCAAGTTACAATATTGAGCAGCAGATGCGAATTTTTTTTTTATTAAAATGAGTGTCCGTTAGTGTAAACTTTGCTCGCCACTTTTACCGCAGACCGCGTGGCCTTCCATAAATCATGGTTCGGTGGTCAAATTCGAGACGACCGGTTCGATAAACAACCATCGAACACTGGTTCGTGAAAGGAACCCCAGATCGGCCAAGAATAGCACGGCGGCGGTTGGTGAGACCACCACCATCAACGGCGAGCGCTACAGTACGATGATTTATTTCGGCCCAAATTGAACTATATGGATGAAGAAGACATGCGGTTACAGCAGGACGGCGCTGTAACATAGTGGAGGTCACGATAGACATTCTTCAAGAACGATTTGAGGGTATCATCTCTCGCGGAGATGACGTGAATTGGCTGCCAATTTAAACCCGATGTATTTTTTATGCGGGGTTTTCTGAAGTCGCAGATCTAAGCCAATAAGCCCCATCGACCGATACTGTGAACATAACGCAGGTCATCGCTCAAATTTACCGAGATCTAAGCGGCTAAGTCGTTTAAAATTGGAGCACTCGCATTCGTGCCACCGTGAGAAGCACCGGTGGATATTTTAATTATGTTATATTTCGTACATAATTACTAACATTGGTCTTTAAAATAAAAAATGAATCTCGTTAATACCTCAGACACGGTCTAGGAGGTGGAGAGGATTAAATTAAATAGTGATTAAAAATATTAGGAAATTTATTTATACAAGAGGAGAATGTGAAAGGGAATACATTATTGAGGAAGATATTTACAAGGAATTTAGGATTCGGTGAAGCAATTTGATCTCCTTAGCACGATCTGGATTGGAAAATTGGCAACGTACCTCTTTATAGCATCTATGTGGCTCCGTCTTCTTCAGTAGTTACAAAGTTCAGGACAAGTCATCGGTTCCAATCGTCTGCTCTTAATGTCTAGAGCCGAATGATTATAAACAGCCTCACTGCTGTGTCCCACACCTCGATAAATCAATCTTTTGCACTCGATTTATCTATCCACGAAACCCCATTGGCCGAGGGAGCCATATGGCATCCAAATATTGTTTGTTTCGTTGATCTTTCTTCCCATACGAAAATAGCGCAGGTCAGATTTGGACGTTCCATAGGCTTTCCATAGGCTTACAGTCCACTTCCTGCGTCGACTTGGAGGCGCCACTCAACCTTCCAATCCTTTGCTATTTTTCACATTACAACCGATAACAGCTTGTTTTATTCTATTTAACATCGACCCACCATTATTAAAAAACCCTTTAGCTATTTATGACAAAAAGTGGCAACAACAATGACGACTCAGCAGAGGAAGGCGAATTCGATTTTCATGAAAGAACCATTCAGAGGTAAATAATTCACCGAAGATGTGTTCATTATGTTTCTTATGAAATGTAATTCAATTTTTCCTTCTCATTTTTTGTTGACAAATAAGAGGTTATCTTAAAAAACATGGGTTTTTTGGCTTCTTTATTATATTGCATTATATAACTACGGCTCGCACTTTCCAAAAATAAATAAATATGTTTTAATTAGTTTATGTAAATTGGGAATTGTGTTTTAAAACTATTTATAGACATAAAAATTTAATTTTTTATATCATTTAACATGTACTTAAAACATTTCCACCACACACTTTAAATATTTTCCCATTCTACCGAAGGAATTACTCTTCTGTTGACGTCAATAGTACATAGCTTCATGAATTTAGTTTTAATTCGGAGAAGTTATTAACATGACACTGGCCTTAAATGTTATGATTCATAGGCCATTATATTCTGCTGTATTTGAATTGAAATCATTGTGTGTTTACATAATTTGCACAATGTCCATTCTTCAGTCATATCCTATAAATAAGGCTCTAAATAATGCGCTTTGAGTCAATTTAACGTAGTCCTGAGCTTTAGGTTTACATGGGATGCAGGTATTTAGGAGCGGCCCCGGCTTCAAATGTTTTACAGTTCCTCGGTAAGCTGGAGGCCAAGGGGTGGAGTATAGGTCAGGTAGAAATTTTTACGGTCATACGTTTAGAATTAAATTATTGTGGTTTTGAAACTCATACGTGGTGCGGTTATTGGGTTAACACTCCGGCCCTTTAAATAACGAATTAATGGTTAATTACTAACATAAACAAATTATAATAATATTCGGAACACGTTAATTCTCATTAGACAATCAACATATTGTGATTATACAGGAAATTTACAAAACTTTTTAAAACATTGATGTGATGAATATTGATATACAAAAAAAGAGAGTTGATGGTCTGATTCCTATAATTTTATTCGCTTTAGGAGTTGGTTTCTCAGTTTCTACTTCTCAAAGGATTCGGGGTTATTTTCCAATTCTTGGTGCGTTTCAGAATTTTACCTCGGGGACCGTAGAAGGTATTTATCACGATCCGAATGCGAACAGACCTATAAATTCTTATAATAGCCTTGCAGCACAATGGGCCTGCCGACAGAAAGAAGTTGTTATGTACGTGCTCTGAACAATCACTTGAAGGAACTTCTCCAATTGTTGGTATTATTGCTTTGTAGTATTACATAATAATTGGCTCGGCAGTTTAACATATAGAAAATTTGACTGTCACTGCGGTTTTTATACGCATCTATGTTCCGTTGTATGCACAGTATGTACACAAGTAATTAATCTATCGAGTTATATATTTTCTAGATTCTTTTTCATTTTTATTTTTGTGATAAAATTACATAAGTCAATAAATACACGCAAAGGGGTGATTATAACTGGGCCGTACTAATTATTAATTCAGTGACGCTGTTAAACGATTCAATTTCTTGTATAATATATTGACAAAAATCTATAAAATTAGAAGTTCATGATTACTAAATCGAAGTACTTTTTTATGAAAACCATGTTTCAGGTAACAATAAGTAATTTTAAATTTGTTTCTTTCATGGATACAGGTGTGGTAATTCAACAATCTGAAAACTTTAAATGATTTATACATTTGACAGAAGCAAAACTAAATGAACACATTAAAAATTTACAAAGGTCTAGTTTAGTTTTGGAAAAATCAAGTATTTTTTGCAACTTCTCGCCTTACTGAAACAAAATTGTAATTGACGTCATATATATTGAAACATGTAACAATGATACTGTAAATTCAGACTGAAAAATGCTATCCAAATTTTGAAAGAAATCAAAATAAAGAAATGCGAAGTAGTGAATGAAGTTGAATCCGCAGGAAACGTGAGACTTTAAACCAGTAGAGACTTTGGTATGCGGTGAAGTTTGAGATATAGTGCACTTGACGGAGTAATTTATTTCATAAGCCATCCAATAAAGCGAGTTGCAGTGCTGATATCCAGCAGCCGTAATTTGTCACATTATTGATGTCTATCAATCATGTGGTTTGCAAACCTATCGTAAAATGCAACCACGTATCTCTATGTGTAGGACGTTATTTCTCAGGAAAAAAACAAAAAGATGATTTGTATGTAAAATGGGCTTTTGTCGAATTATGGTTTCAATGTTATGTTCGCAGTTCATAGTATATTTATTTATAAAACTGGATTGAAAGGGTAACATCCAAACTTTTAGAGCTAATCATTATGATTAAGTATGATTTTGTTAATATTTGTATTTTTATTTATTTTTAATTTACCTAAATTTTTCTTCGTGAATTTCAGTAAAACCAAAAACTGAAGAAGTTTGTAATATAAAATATTATATATATTGTATATTAAATAAAATAATTTTTCAGTAAAATGTCCATCATTGGTCATAAACTATTCAATGTTATTTTCATAAAGTCTTGACCTGTAAAGTATATTTCCGTGTTACTTGTGTTTGCAGCAATTAGAGATGCTGGTTTAATAACAAACGAAGACATGGAAATGTTTCCTCATACAGCTATAATGGTTATGCTATTTAAGGAATTAAATTTACTGGAGTAATTATGAGTTAGAGACCGGCGACGGACGGAGTTTTGGTGCGTTTCCTAGAAACTGAAGTGGCTGTTAGTTGTTAGTAACCCATTTCTATGGTATATTTTGCAGGATAAAAATTCACTTTAAAACCTCAATTAAGGAGACCGTTTTATAAATGCCGCGGTTCATTATTAATGTAGCGACAGTAGTTTTCAATCAAAATGGGTGTGTATATCAATGACACATCCATTATGCAGAAAGAGAAAATTGTTTGCCGCGGCATGTACGTAAACAGGGAATTACCGAATTAATTATTTAACAAAGCACGAGATATTATTACTCATGACACCGTCGATGACGGATTGTTTAGTCAATTTTAAATTTAAGTCTTGTGTCCATGCATTAAATTGTTTATCAGTGACAAATTTAACTAGGTCCAAGTATTTAAGTGGCATTTGATGTTATGCAAACCTGTTAATGGTGTGACGTGGATTTTATTTATAAATATATTAAAAACTATAGTACATATTTAAATGGGTGGGCGCCAAAAAATTTAAACTTTGACATTTAAAACAATTGTAAAATATTAAACAATTTACGTTATTTAAAAATGATTTTTTTCCTAGCTTCGAGCAAACCAAAAAAGTTACTTAGCAAGTGACTTTTTCAAAATTGAATCTACTTTACTCAGGACTATATGGCGTATTTCTACGCATAGCACAGCGAGAAGGTATTGCCTCTTGTACCTTACTTTGCATTTATCCTCCCCTAGTTTCCTGGTTGACCAGCCATCCTGAATTCAACGCAAAAGCAGCTTCCGGGATGGCACATAGACGCGGCAGGCCTCTATTGTGGTTCAGGAAATGTGTCTCCACTCCTCGTGAACTTGCAGCCACATTCCATCTTCTCCCTGACTCCTTGAAGCCAGCCAGCCCGATTTTTCGTTTCCTCGTGCTATCTCCTCTTACTTCTCACCTCCAACTTACTTTTCAGAATCCTCCTTTCAAGGCCCCCTCCACCTCGACCTCACCTCTCCTAAAAACCTCGTCGGACTTCCCACTTTTTCTATCTTCCCCATGTTCTCCAGTGGGGTTAAAGTCTCTAACCTTCCTCTCCAAAATTTAAAATGTGGGTGTGTTCACTCCTAGGAATCTTTCGGGTCAACCACCTTGCTAACCTCGGAAGACCCAAGGTCTGGCGACAAAATAACTTTCAGACAAATACTGCGCCTGTCAGGCTTCAAGTTTTATAACTCCGTTCTTCAGCCGGGTTTACGCAGGAAGTGTGATTTGCGAATATCTCAGGACTGTTCCCTATGGAAACATATTGCCTAATATTGTAAAATTAATTTAGAAAGTTTAGATTATAAAATATAAGACGAAAATTTATACGCGTCACAATGGTTGTATTCTCTACTATCCTGTTAGTGTTTTAGTAGGGTTGGTGCTGTAAAAAGCTAATATATATGTCCCAGTACGTGACGACCACATTAGTTTAACGAATTAAGAACTTGTTTGTGTTAGACGCCAAATTTTGTGTGTGGCCATTCAGTAAATTCAGTTCCTCGACCATGTACGTCTAATTCTTTATTATCCTAGAAATCTGCAGTTTAAAGCCAACGTTTTCACCAATAACACATCCAGTTGAATCAATGGGGTTATATGATTAGAAGTTACAAACACCGTGAACAGAAAAATGTACTTGAGAAGGTAGGGCAGAAGTCGAGTTCCACACTGAAGAGGAGTGTTCAAACACAACTGAAAGGCCTTGACATATCTGAGCTACGTTTATTTTTGTAACAATTAGAGAAAAATCCTTGCTCGGTGAACACATGGAAACAGGTCTCGTTATAACGAAATCCAGAAAGTAAAATACAGTTGAAAAAATCCACGGGCGTAATACTAAATAAACCATGGAGCCTGGTGTATCCCGAGCGTAAGAAAAACAATGAATTGAAAATTAGACCGTTACAATCTGAACGAATAACTCTTCCTGCAGGAAATGGATCGCCAGGAATGGTTCATTACAGTTCGTTCTAGGCTATCATGAGTAGGTTTACTAAATGTTAATCTCGCAGTTGGGTAGGAACCGTAAGCGGAAGCTTCTATAAGTAGGTAATCCTAACTTTATGGCAGAGCTGGCCAATCTGGTGCTTTGCATCCTGGAGCCTGTTTGTATTTAGGACGAGAAGTTCCTTTACATTGTTAGAAAGCATTGTACAGTTAGACTTTTATTATAAATAAATACAATAAATATCCAAAAGTCAGAAATAGGAGAATTTGATGACAGTTCTTCTGACAAAGAGAACAGACAATCCCATGTTTGAAGCCTATCACGCTCTCAGTGCCAGAAGCTGTAGTCCAGAGCTACTTTCACGAAAAGACCATTCTCTCGTATAGAAACATCATTCGTGACATTTTTAGATTGGTGCTTCATTAAACTAGCGTTAATTAATTAATTTAACTACTTCCAAGTTATTATTTTTCGTCCCCTAAACAACGCAGTTTCTATCTACATATCTATTTACCAACCCCATAACCATGACTATAAAACGTGCTCGAGTCATATAGCACATCTGAACTTGTTCGTCTAATTTTGGCGCTTGGTATGCAAAAGGTTGGCCATGGAATATTGGAAACGTGATAACGAATACTCAGTGAACGTGGAGATTTATCAAGACTTGTATCTCGCCAAATACACGCCTTCCTTCACACGAAGCCAACTAAACTTTGGTTTCCAATCGTCTCTAGAAACAGAGCACATTATAAGACAGTGAAATTGTGGCATGCTCTACTGATTCTGATATTAGTGTACCACGTGACTGCGATGAGTTCTCCTCCAATCCGGGGGTTCCACAAGCGTGGAAACCAGATACTTGTTGTGGGATGACGGGAGAGAGACTGCAGGCTAAATATCTCGGACAGACCCTCTGTTTTTACCGCACTGCGACAAAATCAGACAATATTGTCGACGGACCTGTTATCACATAACACAAACTTGGTAATTAACACAATGGGATCACTCACAACGTTCCTATTACAAATGAAAACCGTAAATTTGAACACGCAATACAAATCAAGTTACACCGCACCGCAAACAAGAGTAACGTCTATTTTACTGTTCAAGTGTCCAGAATATTCTACAGCTGAATAGGTTATTGCTGGAATTAATCCAATAGTATTGTTCATACAATGTCAAATGTGGTTAAGGTATCTGATACCTCTATGCTATTAGAAATATGCACAAATTTAAAGAAGTACACTACGATAAACAAAAGAAAAAACGAAACATTAAATGAGGAAAATTTAAAAATGGAAATAATCCTACAATACATGCTGCGAATGGCGATACAGAGCTCGAAACAAATAGATAGATTTAATTAGTCACAATGGGCGGAACCCGGTTTCAAAGTACATATAACATAAGGGAAGTATAATATAAACTATTAGTCAAGACCACTACGAATACCAAAGTTACAAATACTTTCACACGAATTCCACGCTAGTATATATTTAACTCAAACAACGACTCTAATTCCCTCTCTAAATGATTTCACATTCTTCGGAAAAGTCGCTAGTAGACTTGGAAGCAAATCATTCCCGTCTCTATTCATAAAACAGTATTTATTCACGTCAATTCTTTGGATTCTCTGTTTAATTTTGAATGAGATCATTTTTCGCTAAAACGTCGGTAATTAAATACGCGCTTTAATGTCACTCCTGGCCGGTTCGTCTGTATAAACTTTGTATAGTACACAAAGACTTGCCATCTTTATTCTAACCGCTAGAGTCTCCAGATTACCTGTCCCTCTATGAAAATTTGTGTCTGCCACCCAATGTATAAGTTTGGCTCTGTAGGGTCACAAAAACACTGCTCCATATTCAAGAAAATGCCTTGCCAGGGACTTATAAGCCATGCGTTTGGTCTTTTGGGTAATTTTCCGTGGTATTCTATTTATGGGTGTTCCCCTATTTAAGTCTTTGCTCAAGGTTATGCTTAGATTTTTTACATTTGTCTACTTGTAATATTTTTTCGTCCCCTAATTGAAAATATTTTCACATTTTGGTAAATAAAATCGATTTACATTTTCCCGCGTTTACTTTCATCTAGTTCTCGTCCGACCAACTTTGTATTCTATAAGTCCACTTGAAGAATATTTACATTAGCAAATAAACATATCTGAGACTGAATGCCTATCATCAATTCATTTAAAAGTGGTCCGATTACGCTACCTGAGGCACCCCAGACGTATCTTCAACAGTTTCAGCTAACTCTCTATTAATCCGGACACTGAGCTTCTTATTATTCAGAAAATCACGAATCCAGATTAGTACGCGTTTTTGAATGGCCAATTTTTAAATTTTATTAATAGAATATGGTGCGGAATACTAATAAAATATGGTCTAACACGTTTTAAAAGTCAATTACTATAGAACCAAAGTTTTCTCCCTCAGCTATCACATCTGATATATCTTGATATACTGTTGCCAATCGACTCTCGCTCGAATATCGAGGTCTAAAATCACTCCATTCCGTCCCAATGTCTTCGTAAATACTCCGCTAATAATTTCTCAAACGAATACTACTGAATTTAGACTTACCGGCCTGTGGTTACTACAGGAACCCTTTTCGTATTTTATATAGGTACTACTATCGCATTCCTCCAATTATTGTTTATTGACATTGAGGTACGTTATCATGGCTTCCCTTCTAATTTTAGCACTTCTCCTGAGGTTCCATATGGGCAATCAGATTTGTGCGACTTAATGTTTGTATACGTAGTGGCCAAGTTATGGTATTAAAACTTGACCAACTCTCCTTGTTGGCAAATCTTTTTGACCCTTTCCGGTCTTTTTGCCGTTTGCCGTATGTTGTATTGTGGTCCGATGTCCCGTATAGCGGGACAAATCTATTTTTGGTGTTCCGGTCCGCTGTCCCGCCTGGCGGGACAGGACTTTCCTTATTATTTATTTCAGGTAGTAAATCTCAAGTATTACAAAATTTGCTCAGTTGCTTACAACAAGGCTTGGTACTAGTAACTTATTATCGTTCATGAATTTTTAAGTATAATTAAAGCTTTTTAGTGCGTTTAAATATCAGCAAAGATGGCATCTTTCTCTAAACGTATGAAATTGTCTACAAATGAACTCAGTGACTTAATTAATCTATCTGATGGCGAAGATGACATTCTCAGTTCATTTTCTAGTGAATCGGATGAGTGTGAGGATGAAAGTGACAGTAGTTTTGATGAAACCGACATTCATCGTCCGAATGTATTAAATGATGGTTGGTCTAAGCTTATGGGAACTGAAAGTAATTTAGTTCCTCAGCATTTTTCACTGTCATCAACGGGGTTTCAGTTAAAAGACAAATGTGCTCCAACAACGCCAATTGAAGCATATAAAGTATCGAAAATTATTGATAAATGAATTAGTGAAAAGTGTTAGGCGTGAACAATGTATAAAGGTTGGAAAGAAATCAAGCCTTGGCAAAGAAGAAAGGCTAAATTATTTTCAACACTTTCTGGGTCAGCGGGCTAATCGAGGAGGTAAAGATTGTGTTGTGTGTAGTGACAGAAAAACTCCAGGAGGACGAAAAAAGACCCAGGACTGCACCCAGTTAAATGTTTTGAACTGTATCATTCTAAATTAAATTATAATATTTAATATTTGATTGTAAAAACTAAAATAAATTAAAATTAATATCTTTCAACTAATTTTTAACAAATATTTTGTAATTAAGTTGTTTCCCTCAAGTTATATCCTAACGCAACGAAAGCTGCAGAAACAGCAGGTAAAATTTACTGCGGACCGGAACGTAACGGCAGGTAGAGCAATAACAGACTTATCCAAGAAAGCACTGTGTCCCGCACCGCGGACATAGACCGGAAAGGTTGATCTCCAAATATTTATGCAAAATATTTTGCAAATTTATTTGCTTATTCCTTCTCGCTTACAATAAATGTATTTTCCTCATAGGAGGAGAATAATCTGTATATGTCTTACGACTTATAACATATTTGAAAACCTGTCCCATCCATTTGACTCGTATCCCAGTGTATTATTCCTTTAATAGTTTTCTCACATTTAGCATACATTAAATCATTATTGAATTCCCCTAACTTGATTCTATTGTTATAGCTTCCTTTCAATTTCTTTATTTCGAAATTGTAGTACTCCGGGCCACAGGTTTGCTTTTGGTATTTAACTGGAACACACTTTTTTGCATCTTCATTTATTAAGGGTCTAAAAGTTTCCCAGCACTTACTGACCGAAGACCCGTGTGATGACTAAGGTGAAATCTGTAACCTTCGTCTAGAGGGTAAGTGTAAAGTGCGGAGAGCATAAAATAAAACTAATACGCCTTGGAGTTATGCACAAAAGCCGAGAGGAAAAAATAATTTTTCTAAAAATTCAATGGAATAACTGTAACAAATGATAAGGTAATCTTAGTGTTCAAAGTCAAGAATAAAATTGAAGATTCCAAGAAAGAATTATGAATAATGTAAGTGCCCGAAAAGATAAAAATGTAATTAAGAAACGTTGGAGTAGACTAAGGAAAAAATTAATTTACAACTGGAAAAAAAGAGAAACAGCAAATTTTAAACAATTTGCTATCGGAACTCCAACCAGGAAAAAAAACTATGGAAATTTTGTAATTTGAAGCAAATGAGTTGAAATAATTAATTTTTGAACAGAATGTATCAATTACCGAAGGGGTAATTGTGGAACATAAGTTCAAAATTTGACCGTAGGATAAAAAAACAATGTATTGCGTATTGGAAGTCTTTCCGAAAGTACGTGAAAAACAGTCCTTAACTGGCATACTCAGAAGGAAGTTTTATTAAAAATGACAATCCGCAAAGTATCATAATTGCTTTGAACAGGAAATTTGTAATCGCGGGAATAACACAGGCTACTACGAACTACTCGGTGACAATTGAAATAAGACATTTAGGCAGAGACTTGGCCAATACTTGAAATTGAGGAGCCAATTAAGGATTAATTACGAAGCATTTAGATGAAGGTAGCAAAAATTGGCATAAAAATGTTATTTTTATGGCGGTGAACATTGCTAAATCCACTTTGTGAAATTTTCTCCAACTGATGACAAAGTAGAGGTGGAGAAGAAAACATTCTTAATACTCATTGTAACTTTGTTAAATAGGCCGTGGTACAAAAATACTCAGCAGTGCTTCATTGTATGTCAATGTAATATCAGTGGGGAAACAGCGAATGATCCCCCCCTCCTTCAAAAAGAAAAGCAATAAAATTAATAAAAAAATTAATGCATTACGTGAGGAAATTGATATTAATAAAATTAAAAACTTTCGAGATGATTTTTTAAATTACAAGTCATAACTGAAATGGAGGTACGAAGATAATTGTTTCAAAGTATTTCAAGTGGTCCGAAGAGTTGGAAGTGTATACCTGGAGTGAGGGGGTAGAATATCTTGGGGTCATTCTAGACTACATAATACACTTTCTTAAAAAATAAAATAATGAACACATCTTTAGTTGGTTGCAAGATTTGATATCCCACTCGAAACCAATTCTTTCACATTTCAGTGTGTTGTTTAGAAGTCGATATTGTGAAAACGTCCATCAAAAAAGTGTGTTGACAGTAACATGAGTGAGTAATTAGAAGAAGAATAAAAGCCTATAGAACACTAATTGAAGCACTGCAAATAATAAGGAGGGAGGAAGCTAAGAAATCTCCAGTATACATAAATATTAAACATATATGGAATTGAAAGAAGCAATAAAATCGTATATAAATATGTTAAGTACTAATAGGTTAAAAGTAGGACTATAGAGGCAACGGAAAGATTTGCAAGATGTATCTGGAAGGAATTAAAACGACTGCTAACTCACCATGAACCTTTAATTTCCTACTTGTTCGGTACAGAAAATTTACGATTACAGAAGACGTCAAATATATTTTCATAGTTATACAGCATTTTCCGACCTTAATATAAGGGAAAGGTTTAATTTAGTTGACATTTTTTAATTTAGAAGGTTTTTAGAAATGATTTTAAGGACTAAGAAAAGAAGAGAACGAGGAACTTGTGGCAATAAATGTCCAAGGAAATAAAAACAGCTTTTTCTCGTGAGGTAAAACTCTCGCTGAGCCAGAGGTCTACGGAGACACTTTCGAGAGGTACTAGATGCCCTGTGTAGGCGGCTAATCAAGTCGAAGAGAGTAGACGTTTAAAAAAGAAACAACTCTGTATGTTCCCTAGAGAACCCGGGAGTTAAACGAAAATTTTTTATCCAACAAGGCCAGAGTGCCAAGCAAACTAATCTAGTATTTTTCTAAAATTGTAAATATCAAAAAACATAAAGTATAATAAAAATTAATGAGTATTCCCCTGCAAAGCCTGTACGGTACTAGCAGGGATAAAATAGGTAAAACGGGAATAATCCAAGTGTAATGTAAATTGCAACAAAAAAATCGGAGAAAGGGGAAAATAAATTTTTATTTGTCGATATAGAGTTTATTTCATCTCTGTACTTTTTGGCAGAAAATAAACAAAAGAAATGTGAGTGGTTTATATTTCTTCATAATTAGTTGTAATGCAATGAATGAGTTTGGGCATTTAAAATTTCTCAATAATTTATGCAGTGTTAATTTTATTTGGACTCAGCTGAACGATTGGGGATGACAAGAAAAAGTCAACAGGTGGAGGAGGCTTGGAGTATTTTTTTTACTTTATTCAGAGAATGTATTTTTGGGAAACCTATAACAAAACAAATTGATAATTGCAATGACCTCAAGAACATGAAGACATATATGATTCCGAATTGGAAAAAATTATCGGATAATAAATAAGAAATCTGAAAAGCGGGCCAAGAGTTAATGAAGAAAGAATGTAAGTAATGATCAGTCAGTAGTAGCAGTCACTATAAAGTTAAGCGTCAGTCGGTAGTAAGAATCACGATACAGTTGAGTCAGTTGTTAGTAAGCAGTCACGATTTAATTATCCCTCAACCACAGCTAGTAGTTGCAATAAAATGTAGACGAATTGAATAATAACCTCATTGACTTGATATTTGGTTGCTGTAAAGCACAGTTTAAATTCAGTTCTTACCAATTATTACGAGGAAAGTTTATTTATGTATTATTCGCTAAATTCCATCAAGTCATTATGAATATTTATGTACATTAAACTTATTTGTACATTCAGAAATAATTAATCAATTTATTTTATTGGAAACAACTTATACTTTAACATTACAAGTTCCAATGCAGAAGTCTCATTGCAACGGATTGTTCTACTAAAGAGTCCAAAACGCACAAATAGTGTGACTATCATCATGAAGGTTCAGAAGTGAGCTAATGTGTCTAAAGCAGCAGTTGGTAACAAGGATACAATAATCACTCGAAACCAAAGGTAGAGAGACGCTGAAATTGAATAGATTTGAATCGGCGGCGGTTCATCAATAGGTTATTGTTAAATTCAATAAATAAAATTGACTTCGCCGATAATGAATTTATATTTACGAAGGCATTACATTCTAATTGGCCGGCCTTCTGTGGTGTAGTGGTTTGTGTCACTGCCTCGCATCAGATAGGTCCCTGGTTTGAGTCCTGGCGAGGTTATGGGTATCTGTGTTCGTAATGGTAAAGGGAAACCTGTCGCCATATTGTCTCACTGCTGCGAAAACAGAAGTGCGGTTTTCGCCAAAAAAACTTTTTGATTTTTTGTACAGAACTGCTGAGTTTTGTGACAATACCTCAATGAATGGAGCTCCAGTGGTTTTATGAAATCGCTTGAATCATTTGTTATAAACCTGTAGATGGCATACGTTTCCGCCGTTGTGGTTGACGTAGCGGGATTTAACGATCGTGATTTTTCTATGTCCAATACGACTATTCTGCATCCCACTCCTGATGTTTTCTTTAAAACATCTGTGTAGGAAACTCTGGGGTGATTGTAGTTCCGTCTCATTCAAGCCGCTTTCTTTTGGGATAACTGCTCTCATTTGGTGGAGAGTTATATCTGTTGGGAGAAACTTGTATTTCCATGGTAGTATACATGATTAGGAGTTAAAGTCAGTCTCCAGAATCCGAATTTGTTCTTTAGCTAACACGTTATTTAGTGAGGTGTGATATTGAGTGAGGTCAGATGTGATTTGATAAATACTAAGAAAGAGATGGCTAAAACAATAGAGAATCTATATAGGTAACTCGAGCGTTAACGCATTAACGGAAAAGGATTTTATAAGCATACCAAGTTGTATGAATGTCACTGCAAAGAGAACAGGTATGCAGTAAATGCATGGAAAATGACAATGAGAAGGACAAAAGTGCTAAAAAATTTGTGTTATCATCCATCGCGAAAAAGACGAAATGCAAAGGTGGAAACACGAGTCTGAGTTACCTTCAGGCCTATCAAAGAAACATAGATAACTCTGATTATTAAATGGTGCTTATTCAAATTCACCTGATATATCGTATTAGAAATTTTGAATAAAGGCAAATACAATAGATGAAAATTTTTCTGTGCGTTCACTAATACAATTTAATAAAAGTATAGTATTTCGGCTAAAAATTAGAACAGTGAAGACATTAATTATTATAAAAGGCAAATTACGCTTGTCATATTTTTGATGTAATTTAGTTCGGCAGGGCGTTGCTCAGGAGCAACTGATCAGCACAACGAGGAAGACTTTTTAGTACCATAGTTGGTAGCAGGAAATGTTTACATAAAATTCCGGTGTGCAAATATTCGTAGTTCTTCACCTAATCGGCTTGATTTTTTTGTATTTATTCGGCCATTGGAAAGTTCTTAGCTAAATTGGACTCGGTAGGTGGCGCTGTTGTCAATATTCGTTTTATTTTATTTGCTGACCAAACTTTTATTTTTTATTCATTTCTCACATAAAAAGGCTACATATAAGTCCATTTCTTTTTACCAGGCCATTTGATTAATCTCTGGAATTTGACATAGATATCACTACAGCTTGGCATTGTTCTGACATTTAGATTTCGGATTGCTGAATATTCTGAATATTGTAATTACGTGCATACCCAGTGTATTATTTATACATTAAATTGATTAAATCATGAACAAATGAAGCGCATTGGAAGTAATATTTTTTTTAATGTGAAGTACGATTTACTCTCATGTTCAGTCGGCGGCAGTTCAATTAACCTCCCAAATAAAATAAAATATTTTGAGAGTTCATTTGTGAAGTTCCAATGATAAGTGGCGTAAAAAGGTAAATTTTTAAAAATGTTACGATATATTTGATGGTTTAATCAAGTGTTCGCAAAGAGATTAGTGTCGAATTAAATACTAGACCGGGCTATTATAAATAAATTACCGGGAAACGTCGGCATTCGGCTAGTATTTAATAAAATTGAACAAATGGAATTTTTATGGTTTAAATTTTGTTTGAAGCCTAATAATCAATAGTTGACATCTAAATATAACGTCCAACTTGCCTATAAGAATCCGTGGTAGCACCTTGCTGTCTGTCTTCCTCTGTGTCTGCTATAGTGTTGAAGGTCGATATTTAGACGAGAAATGTTTTTAAAGGAAGTACCATTTAAATATTTTGCTACTGCAACGCTGAAGTTGCGGTTTTGTGTATGCGTGATCACATAATCGATTAGTTAACTAGACGCAGCTCTGAAGAGCATCACCACTTTGTTGGAGCGTTTCAAAAAGTACAAAATATTTGAACGACCCACCGACTGTAAAGTCAGGAAAGGGATTCGTTTCTTTAATGGTAAAAAAAACATTCATCCGAAAAAGTTTTAATGAGGTGTAAGATTTTGATAAGAACTTATCTGGATGATAATGTGCTGTTATTTTGTAAATAAATGCCGGTACACCTCCTGTAGTTAACATGATGGATCATAAACTAAGTCCAGTAATTCGGTGGTAATTGCAAGGTACGTCGACGCATCTCTGAGTTTAACTTGAAGCCGAAGATTAACTGCAAGATACACTGACGTTCTACGTCGACCACGTTTCCTCAATTTCCGAGTATAACTACAAGCTTAACTGTAAATCTCAGTGACGTTTTACGTCAGCCATGTTTCCTTAGTGTCCAAGCTCCGTGAATTATCCAAACATCACAATTCCGTGCTATGCTATTTCATAATATGTTTCTATTTCTGTTTTCTTAACTTTACCTCCAACTTTTCAGCTCTCCAGAAATCCAGAAAATAATTTCACACAGTTTTTATAAATTTATTATGAAATTTACGTCATTCAAAGCATTTGCCATTAGTCCAAGGAACTTAGTTTTCAAACCTTACTTATAAAACCACGAGCAGGCTGTATGGACACACGTTGTGGATTGGTTAAGACTCAAGTCAAATATACAATTGGTAAGGAATGTACCTGAATATTGGTGTTCAATAAATGTCTTTTGTCAAATGTATTCACTGGATCGCTAATTTATACTGGGCTGAGTTTCTCAGGTACTTAAAGATTTCTACAATCGTTCTCAGATATTATAAAACCATTCGTAAAGTGATGTAAACATAGCCAGTTAGTCATTACGTTTTTCTGCTTTCACCTTGTGGACATTCAAGCATCCCTTTCAGAGATTTATTAGTCGGGCGGACCACTCTTAATGCCCGTTTTGGCATTTTAATTTGGTTTAACAATTCTTAAAATTTCCGTAATTCACCTTTCTTCAATATATATATATATATATATATATATATAATTTATCATTTATATGAGCAACTAATTAATTAGAAAAACTATAACTCATTAGTCAATTATTTGGAACTGGATAGGCTTTCTTAGATTTATTGATACTGGACAATAAAACAATAATGTGTAAAACTAGTTGTATTTACCTGACTTATTTTAAAATAAATGAGTAAATAGCCACATTCAGAAAAGAAAATTTCATAAGAAGAATCCGAATGATATGTTCAACCTCTTCATTAATAATAAAAGAAATAGAAAGAGTAACATAAATTGGAGTCATGAAATGTTTTTGATGCTCTAATTGCTGCGCAATCATTTTCATTTCTACATAAATACCACATCTTCCCTAATCTGCTTAGCGTTTCCCATCCTTTTTCGCCCTCCTCTGTTCTTACCTCACACACTTCCCTCTAGTGCTAATTTTCCAAGACCCACATGTGTCAAAACGTGGCATATTAATCTAGCCCTTTTCTTGGTCAAAGTCCTCCAAATTTTTCTCTCTTCCCCTATTCTGTTTAGAAAATCTTGGTTAGTTACCCTATCCACATCCCATCAGATTTTCAGCATTCTTCTATAGCTCCACATTTCGAAAGCTTCTATTCTTTTCTTGTCTTCAACTCCTATCCTCCACGTTTCGCACCCACACAACACCACACTCCATACGAACATTTTTATTAATTATTTCCCAATATTCAAACTCATTAACCGTAAGTAAATTCCTTTTTTTTTACGAAACCCTTTCTTGCCGTTGCTATCCAACTCTTTATGTGTACTGTAGTTCTACCATCCATGATTGTTATACTGCCCAAATAGCACAATTCCTTAACTTCTTTCAATATATTCCTTCTTAATGTAACACCCTTTGCTATCCCAATATTAAGAATACTACGCTCAAACACATTGGTTTTCCCTCATTTTTCAGGACCATGTTTATACCATTTATTTTGTATTTCAAGTCTTCTTCTTACAATATCATCGGAAGATCGTAGGGTTTTTATTTATCCTCCTTTCAGTATGATTCCTTTTCGATGTTCCTTATCTCGTGCTCTACATATAAGTTAAACAGCATGGGTGACAAACCGCATCCTAGTCTTACTTCATTCATGATTTCTACTTTCATTTCTTGTTCTTGATTTCTAATTACTGCTGACTGCCATCTGTAGAGGTTATGAATAACTCTTCTTTCTCGATAGTATATTCCGGTTCTGTAATAAATCAGTAGTAGCGTGTTCAAGTTTACATTATTAAAGACTTTTCGAAATCTATAAATAAATGTGATTATTTATTTAGTCTTCTAAAATTAGACGCAAGGTTAATGCTTCTTCCTTTGTCCCTACATCTAAAACCAACCTAATCTTCCCCCAACTTGCGTTAAATATTTAATATTATTATATGACATTTCTGTAGGACATTACTTATTGAATCAGGAGATATAAAAATTAAAATATAAAATTTCTCATCCCACGAACATTGACTTAAAAGGTACTATTGAGGTTTAAACATTATTAACTAAGAAAGAAATACAAATTCGTTACACTGATTTATAAAAATGAGTTCATAATAATAAGAAATTCTGTTTAAATAATTGGTATAAACATTCACGCTACTGCCAGAATTATAACGCATATGTTACTCCTCACTCAAATAGAGAGTAATAATTACATTCTTCATTTAAAATTGTTACATTTTATTTCATAAATTTATGACCGTTTAATAAATATACATTACTGCTATCTATTTTTGTAAGGAATCTTTCATAAAGTTTTAGATAATTGTTGTATAAATTACAGGTTAGCGCTTTTAGATTTATATTAATTTATTAATACACCTGAGGATGTTCCAATGGAATTAACGCAACGTCGTGATTTTTATAATTAAATTTAATTTTATAGCTATGCTGTTTTATCATTTATGTCATGAAATCCATTTTTTTACAAAATACATAACGTGCTTACACGAAAAATTTTCCTTCATTCATAAATTATAAACTGTGATAAATAAAAATTTCGAAGAAAATTTCAATCTATTCATAAGAAAAGAAAATGTACGTAACAGAACATATACGTACAAATTCAATTAAAATAATTTGCTTTAATATCCGTTCCCCAGGAGCCCTCATGACTATTATAATGAGAAAAACATACTTATGGAAAGGAAGAGCTAGATAAGAACTCCGAGTACTATGCCCAACCGTAACTCGAAATATGAAAATAAATCTAACACGAGGATCAATGTCGTATGACGTCACATAACAAAATTTAAGGTTTTTATACAGAATGAATATATTTTAGCGTCAGCTGTTTCAACATATTGTGTCGGGTCCGTTACTTACCAGACTTCAATTTATATACGTTAACATAATTTTTTTTTATTCTACATTAGTATTAATATACCACGGCCATACACTATATCGTGCAACTCTTTTTGTCTATCGTTTATTTTCTAGCAATGTTTCCTGCCCATTTTACGACGTGAAATTGTCAGCCTACTTCACTTGTGATGTGAATTAAGTGATGATTTATTTCACTTACGTAACCTATATCCATTTTGCTGTAATTTTCATTTATACATTTACCCACCTTTCTCGACTTTATGAAAGAAATTATTTCTTTAAGAGTATAGAGATAAGATTCTTTAAAATGAGATTAGTTGGTCTACACTGAACGAAGAAATTCCGGTAAGTTGAATATAAAGCTAGAAGTAATAAATAATGTTACTGAAGGTACGCTAATTACACAAGTTCCGCTTTAGAGCAAACGTTCTTGTCATAGATGCAAGCATTAGCCTGCGAATCTAAATCGGGGTGCAGAGTCCACGCAGATTACTGGCTAGAGGCCACTGAAGCAGTTGGTTATTTCTACACACAGTGGGGTGGCTGGCCGGTGCTAATATACACCCTAGTTGCTGCCCCCTGCCATGTAATTGTAATTAGCGACTTAATTGCAAGCCGTGTGGAATTAATTCGTTAACCCTACGCAGTGTTTCTTCCTGCAGGGCACATCTCTGTGTCGTAAAACTGCTATGCACACCAACGAAAGGAAAATTGAAAGTTGAAATAAATAATTAGGAACCTCACTGAATATTAATTGTTAAAAGTTGCTAATCTGCTAACATGCTTCCAGGTATTCGCACGGGAATGAACATATTGTGCATCATTCTCATCGTGAGAATCAGATTTTGACACAATGCTTTTGTGTACAATGTAAAGTATTTCAGGAAAAGTCTGTCAATACTATTAAAAAAAGTACTGTGAGAGTACCACGTCTTTTGCTTTAAAGATTTTTTGTTTCTTTATGGCTTTATATGGTTACAGCATAGTAACATCTCGCCTGCTCTTAATATCCAATATTAGGCTTATTTATTAGTCAAGTAACTTGGGTTATCTAGGTTTATAAGTTTTGACATTTCTCAATTAGTATTAAAGCCATCATGTAGTTATTTGCCAATTAAGAGAAACTCATTTTAGCCCGTAATGCACAAAATATCTGTCCAAACAATTAAAGGAAAGATTTGAAACACTCGCCATATATTATCAATATAGGTAATGTGACATTTTTCTAAAGCTTTATACGTCTCTGTATAAGAAGTACATAAAGTTACATGGAAATCAGGTATTCCATATTATTGCGAAGCCATAAGATATCAATAATAACTTACATTTCTTTTCCTTAAATCCTCGTAAGAAGCTAAACTTCGAGGGTGTGGAAATAGTCGTATTTTACACTGATCTATAACTATAATTAATAACTTAATTTACGCACAAATAACGAAAATTTACTAGTACTTAAATACTAAGCATTTCTAAAGTGAAAGTGTGTATAATATTATCGATTGAAAATACCACAATTGTCCTTCAACTTTGTTTGTCTCACATGAAATCTGCATAAATTAACTGAGGTGTTTTTAACTATTGACATTAAAGACGTATTATTTTTATATTTTCGGCACCTTAGTTTCAATTGAAAATTTAGGTCTTAATCACCACCGTCAAATTTTAAAATTATTTAAAATATTTAGAACGACATTATTTAAATTTATATTCTGATGTTGCTAAATTCCGAGTTCACTATCGACGATGGCTTTGTAAACTTCTTTTTTTAGTCATAAGGTTGTGGATTATATTTATATGGCTTAGAAACTTATTATTAGAACAACTAGTGAAAGTTCCTTTGAAATATGTTCCACAGATTCTTTTATAAAAAACAGAAATTTAATATTTGGAACGTCCTCCATATTATCTTATAGCGTTATTTGGTACGAGGGCTCTTTTAAAGTAAGTACCGTTTAATATTTAACCGTTTATGCGCTCCAGTTTCTTTTTTGAACATGCGCGATTGTATCCTCCATTCATTATTAAGCCATAAAGTGTAAGAGGCACTGTGTGACTTTTCTTTGTTAGAGCGTTCTGAGGAGTTCATAAGAATTGAAGGATCTGCCAGCTTTTATATTAGATCAATCATTTGTTTCTTGAATGCAAGTAATCGTTACATGTCTGTCTCACATCTCTTCAGAATCAAAGGAACAATCCATGGAATACAATATTCCGCGAGAGGAATAAATTCAGTCAAAGCTACCGACGCGCAAGAACGGTTTTCTGCCACAAACAAGGTGTTTTGTAGGCTAATTTTTTTCCCATAATCAAAGACGTTAACTGTGAGACACTGCGGCAGCTCCTTCGTGACAACGCCTGGCCACACACCTATAAAGTTACTCAATACTTATCGAATAATTTTTTGGGTACAATAAGATTACTTCCCTTTATATTCAGGATTTTGGGCAAAATTATTTTAAACAGAATAAATTCCGTGGTGGAAAACATTTCAACTACAATGCTTATGAAAAACAAGTAGTGCAAACGTGTATTTTATCACAGCCGGCATCTTTCTTTGGTGAAGACTTAGAAAAACTATATTCCTGTTACCAAAAGTGCCTGAAAACAGCGGTGACTATGTGGGGACGTATTGTGAAGTGTAAGGTAATGTGTATGTATGTGTATTTATTAAAATTACTATGCGACATACATCCGGTGGCAGTTACAACAGTGTAAGAAAATACATTAATTACTAAAAAAATAACTACTGACTATAGATAACTTATATTCTAAAATTACCATTTCTATTGTTTCACTTAATGGAGCAAATTCAATTCCCACAAAATTTAAAAAAGAAGTGAAAATTTTTTAGGATTAATTTCCGTCCCAGAATTTATGTCAGTCTTTTAATCTTCTCCCGAAATGACCTAATACTATGATGTTTTACCTCGAACGGCGCTGTAGGTAACTTATTCCAATCTTTATGGTTCTATTTAAAAACGAATGTTTAGCTATGTCTGTTATCTGCGGTCTTGTTCTAATTTTAGATTGGGAATTCCCCTACCTATATATGTTGGCTTCTTTAATTTCTCGCATATTTATCCCCACGCTTCACCACCAACGTAAGATTTGAAAAGGGCAAATAGTCTGTCATTTTTTCTCCCTCTTTCTAACGATTCCCAACCCAAAGCGTTCACTTTTTCGCGCCCTCGGCCTGGTCCCCGTACTACAAATTTTGCTGCTTTCCTCTGGACTTTCTCCAACGCATCAAAATGGGTTTTCCTATATGGATCCCAGCATCATGCGCCATATTCCATAGTCGAACGCACTAGCATTTTGTACGCCAGTTCGTTTGATTGTCCGCTCCCTTTCTTTAATGTTCTGTTAAGAAAGTGAAGGGATCTCCATGCTTTTCGTGTTCTGTGGTTTACGTGAGCCCCCCACCCCATATTTGAACTCAAATAAATTCCTAAATATTTGCATTTGTTTTCCTGCGATACCTCTTCCCTGCCTATATTGGAATTTAATCTGGTTTCAGATCGCGATCTAGAAAACGATATTGGTATACTTTTATTCCCATTTATTTTCATGTTGTTTCTTTTTGACTAACTATGTAGTGTATTCAAATCGTTTTGCAAATTTGCTTCGTCATCTATACTATTGATTCTTCTTTAAACAATTCAATTGTCAGAAATAAGTCTTAAGTTAGATTTTATGTTCAGCGGCAAGTCATTAATAAGCTAGTAAGGGACCAATTACGGAGCCCTGGGGTACACCTGACGTAACATGACCCAATTCTGACAATTGTCGGACTATTCTTACTCTCTGCGTCCTCCCTCTAAGAAACTCTTGAGCCCATGGTACAACTCGTTTGTTTCGTCTAATTTTTTAAATAGTAAATCATGCGGCACGACATCGAACGCTTTCGCAAAATCAATTATTATTGCATACATCCGCCCTCCGGAATCAATTTCTTTCGACATTTCCTGAAATAATGACATTAACTTGCTTTCACATGAGAACCCCTTCCTAAACCCATGTTGACATTTGTAAAACAAATGTTTAGTTTCAAGTTCATTTGGAATGTAAGCCGATATTACTTGCTCAAATAACTTGCATATTACCGAGGTGAGACTTACCGGTCTGTAGTTGCATGCTTTCGTTTTATTCCCCCTTTAAAAATTGGCACCACTATTGAAGTTTTCCAATCATCCGGAAGGGATGCGTTATTTAAAGAAACGTTAAATAATCTAATTAAGTAAGGAATGACAGGTTCGCCACCCAATTTTATTATTTCTGCGCGAATATCGTCTGGACCGCAAGATTTGCGAATTTTCAGTTTGATTATTCGTTTTCTTAACTTGCAAGTTTCTATTCGAAAAAGCTGTCGCTAGGATTTTGATTGTTCATCTTATAGACAGTACCGCACTTGTTAAAAATCGATATAAAATACGTGTTGAAAAGATCTGCTTTGTCCTTATCCTTTGATGCATTCTGTCCATCAAAATTTAAAGGAGGAACCTCTCCAGTATTCCGTTTACGCCTTCGAAAATAGTTGTAAAATTTGTCCCACTTATTTTCGCCTTCAATGATTTATAAAAAAATATCTGTAAATTAATATCCTTTTAGTTTTTAACTAAAATACCGTACTTTGTTTAAGAACGTCCTCGTATTTTTATATTGTTAAAGCAACGATGCATTATTTGAACCTAATTAGTTGACTGCTGTTTTGTGAAAATCAAAGTCAGCATAGAACATGAAAAAGCACTTTATAAAAGCGTAAGGTAATCGTCTGAGCAGAAAGATAGACGAACTCGTAACTGATGTTGACCTGAACTAAAAAATAAAACATACTAATATTGAGGTCCGTTGGGGAAACCATCGTAAAATGTTTAAGAAATACATAATAAACCAAATTAGTCTGGGAATACTAGCGGGCCGCCAAAGTATTGAGCGTTAATTGAAGAATTAACCATTTATATCAAGAAAACCTGTGTTTACAAGTTTTAAAAAAAACAATCCACAAAGTATTATTATTGCTTTAAACAGTTATTTGAAAAATTATTCCACAAACATAAACCTATAAGAGGCAAAGAGCTAATGATATTCCATAATAAATTAAAGGTCATGTACACGGAAAATGATTATTGATGTGTCTTGAATGAATTTCTCTCCGATGTTTTAGTTTAATCAGTCGCTTTCGGTCGACCCATTAAAGTTCACGAACCAGCGATGTTAAGGCTATAAGGAACGTATACTTCTGTCATGAAAGATAGGTGAAGTGTACTAGAACGTTGATAATAAAAGTAAAAAATGCTGTAAACACTTAATCTAATTTCTAGGTGTCGTAAATTTTATTGGCTTCGAAATGTCGTAAAATGAGGGTTTCAGTGGTCTCAGACTAAAGTGCAGTGTAAGGAACCGCGTACCTTCGTAAAGATATATAAATAATAATATGTATGAATAAAAAATGCATTCAGTAGAATCGAGTGATTTTTAAAACGATCACTCTATGCGACTATGAATGAAGTGACCAAACATGTATCAATATCAAGTTCTATTCATAATAGTGGAGTGTAAAGGAGGAGAAATGTGTACTGAAACGTTAATATTAATATGAACTGATTTTTTTATAAAAACGTCTGTTATTAATAGTGACCAAATTAATCGTACCCAAATTTTCATGAAATTAGGATTTCTATTTTAAATTAGCTGAGGACAATTATTGAAAATAACGGAATAATATATTACAGATATTTTATTATCCATAATGACCTACCACCTCACACTACCACTGCTACACATAGTCGCGCCGTTATTCCGTCATTTGTCGTAACGGGAAACCAATTTTTGTATTCCCTTGCCATGAAAAGGTGCCGCCAGTGATCACAGACTGTTCGCCACACAGCGGCTCTTCGTGCACATTTTCACGACCTTCGTTAAACTGTCTAATACACTTCTTCTCCATTCCATCACTAATTACTGCTTCCTCATATACCTCACACAATTGCTGATGAATGTTGTTAGCATGACATCCTTGCAGTCAAGAAACGAATCAATGGTCTGACATCAGAACCGGCGGGACGGTGCATTTATAAATGCTTTGACTGTGTGATGAAGTACTGTGAGGTGTACGATATAGATGGATAATAAAATATGTGGAAACTGACGTTCCGTTATTTTTTAAATAAATATAGTTACTACTTTAAAAAACAGACTTCTTGGAAATAAAAATAAGATAGTTTTTCATATCAGTATATCCTCTATTTATATCTTAATAGATCCCTGCATGTGCAACTAACATCAGTATTGTCTTTAGAATTTTGAACTTTACTTCGCCGAATGATTTTAAGCGCTATAAAAGGGAATTCTCTATCGAGAACAATAAGTCTATATTATAATAAAACAATTTATGACCTCGCGATTTATACTAATTACAATTCTTCTTATAAGCTGCTAAAATATTCAAATGTGTGGGCTTATCGACGAGGAATGTAGCATTTTTTAGTAAACAGCTACTTTTCACTAGTGCCAAATGTATAATTTATTCCCGATTTCCTAAATGTGAATTATTTACTATATTTATAACGCTGTAAAAATTACAGAAATTGTGGTGTGCGTTTGCACTAGTATTAATCGTATGTAGTTGGCTAGGTTACTCACGAACCATACGGAAGAGACATATGGAACGTGATTGGTCAATTTTAACATCCAATTAAAATAAAATACATAGCCTCCAAGAAACGAGAAGTTTTGTACATTATTATCATTATCTCAAATAATTGAAGGAGAAATTAACAGGGTAGCCTCTCAAGACGTAAAGAACGTGACAAAAGAAAGTTATCAACCTGAGTTTGACATAAGTGTAAATTAATATCAAACTCACGTGCTCACTTCGCGAACACTAAAAATTATCCCATGTGGTACAAAAACCAGGAAAGGAGCAGAGTAACACATTATATTTGGGCAAAGAAACTAGAAAATGGAAAGGGCACGTGACAATTGATGTGCAGATGAAATGTAAACAATAGATTCTGTTAATCACCCTTTTCACGCCTCTCGATTCTGGGATACTATTGTCCGGAAGAGTTGAAATCTAGACACTTAACCTGCAACGACGAGGAAGGCCTTGGTTTGACAAGGCCACCAAAAATGTGCAAAAAGGATTGTTCCCGTTTTGCTGGCAAGGACACACCTTCAACACAAGTTTATAAAATACTGAACTATGGAGAGAAAGAACTCATTCATTCATTCCTCGTTATCATATTTGATCAATCAGTCATTATTTCTTAAATAGTTTATAAGTATCAAATCTTTCAACATTGATAGTTTTGTAAAAGTGCTAAATGACTTTCAGTCTTTAAATTGAAGTCATCCTTCCTGATTATTCCGCACTGATACGGAGGATTCCCTTCACCTACAAATTAACGATTGTGTGGGCGTTCGAGACAACAAGGAGTAGCTGTTTCGGGCGCCTTCAGCTGACGGGGGGTCCACGAACTGCACCAACATCATGAGCTTAAAGATTCACAAGCATAACGCTGGTGTACAAAGATTCACGTTTCTCGGCCATGGCCAAAATTGGATGCCAACTTCTGTTTTATGCCCACTAAATCCCTAGAGACGAAATTTTGCTCTGCGTTGACTTTTTTAAATGAATAATTTTTCATTTAATTTTTAGTAACCATTAATTGTTAAAGATAAATTTAATTGAATTAGATTATTTTTCTTTTTTATAAAATTAAAATTCTTTTTTTTTAATTCATTATCAATAATAATGATATACCCTACACAGAGCCTATATTATATTAACATTTACTTTAATTAATTTCAACTAGTTGTAATTTTAACGTATACGTTTCTCAAGCCTTCTTATCCTCCGATAATCAGTTCAAATACTGGCAAAGGCATGGGTGTTGTGCGCGCGAGTTTCTGTACTGTGGAACTAAAATAAATGAGTTCTGCGTATCGAAAGAAGAGTCACTATTGGTCTTAATAGTGGATATGACTTTAAATGAAATTTATGTATAAAAAGTTTTGTCGATACTCTGATTTGTATTACCTTTAGAAATTCTATATCCTAATTTTGGGAAAATCGAAATTTGTATACTTGTGTTAAGTACTTATTGTTCGACTTACATGCGACAATCCCTACGAGAACCCATATTTAGAGTATCTCTATTTGATTATTGCTTGCATCCAGTCCTATCTTTCTAGTCTTAATGGACCACCGAAATGCATTTCGCAGCATGGGACCGCCTGGCCTCTGAGGCTGTTAGGAGTGTGGCGAAATCGTGTTACAGTTAAGAGGGATCTATAGTCTTGTCCTCGTTCCCACACATATTGTGCTCAGAGTCGGGGAAGTTTCTCCTCTGCTAACAGTAACTATTACAATTTACAGGTTAAAAATTGCATTTGTTTTAACAAAATCTTACTAATACAACACATGTCTACTAGCATATATTTTATTACTTACGATAGTATAACATCAGAAGTAATTTTTTATTTAAGTTTTCACAAAGTAAAATAATTTCTAGGTTTAAATATAACTATCTGCTATGTGTAGTAAATTAGTGGACCCTGCTGAAAGTCGTCAGCGTTTCATCTCAATGAATTTTGTTGGTAGAAATTAAACAAATGGTTTATCACAATAAATAAATAAAAGCGATGAAAGCAATTTCTCCAATATGAGGTATACGATTTTTTCGTTCTCAATTCAAATACTTACCAACTTAAATTTGGAATATGCAACTACATAATGTTTGAAAGTTTCTTTCATTCACTGACGCATCTTTTCAAATTTTCTTTATCGGAGTTGGAACATTCTTTTATGATCTGCCCCATTATTAACCATATTAACTAAATAGACTAGGTTTTAATAGTGTAAATAATATTAAAACGTGTAAATACGCGTAAAACATTTCTCCGAAGTTATTAATTAACTGTAAAGATTTATTTGATGTTTTCTGGTTACATGGTATAATTAGTTTAAATGCAAACTTCATCCATAAACTAGTTAGTGTCATCTGTGAGCGTTAATGTGAACATTTTATCTAATTTGAACTATCCTATTTACAAAATGAATCCTAAAGACTTATTTCTCCTTCTGAAATTTAATAATAAAATTTGTTCAACACTTCTATCCATCAGTACATCAATTACTGAGGATGTTATAAGGTTTATGGTTGACTTCCGAAAATACTTGAGTGAAATTTCTAGAGGTACCCCAACACATAACTGATTTTAATATTTGAAATTTTTACGTTTATGCACTGTTCAGTTCCTATTTTCCTGATTTCAATGAGCGATAAACTATTTATTATTATTATGCTAATTATGACAATGACGGAGTTTTCCCTAAGCATTTCTGGATCCGTACTCCCGCCCTGGCCAGTTTTATAAGTGATCAGGGGTCTCATAAATTGGACATATGATAAGAGTTTCTGATGATCCTGGTCGAGGCATGGCGACAGGAAAGCTGAGTACCCTCAACAGTCTCACCTCTCGTCATCCTTGGGAACAAACCCCTTTTCAAAATTACTTTGTATTCTATTGTAGGGAATGGGGCCCTTCGTGGGTTGCCATTAACCAGTCTGTCTCATCATTTTGAACAATTTTTCTTACAACTCAACTTTAGAGTTATTCACTTTTGTTATGTGAAATTTATTGTTAATTTCATATGGGTCATTTTTAATGGGCTTGTCTTTGCAGCAAAAAGATAGTCACACCGGGAGTTCCTTCTTAGAATTCTGGGCCGGATTACATAAAATGGGCACCCTCTGCTCGTCGCCGTCTTCTTCCTTACAGTTTGTTCCCAGATTATATAGGAAACAAAATAAGCTGTGCCGTGGATCAAACCCCACGCAAGCTCCAGAAATATTTCTCCATGGTAATTCCGTTCCCGACTCGCCTCAGTTTTTGGCCCGCATCCTCCCAGGTAATTTTTCTTAAATCCCTCACCATGAGTTGCATGGTTGATCGCCTAATATAAGCCTCTAATCAGCAGTTACCTTGGCCCGCGGTTTTTGTTCCTATGATTCTGGCCTTCAAAAATTCCCGGGGTCAAAGAACTGAAGCCAGATATCAGAACTGTAAGTCGCTAGGTAGTGTTTTTGGCACGAAATCACCCGTTGGTCCCGCCTTTCTGGCGCCTTGATATTTATCTGGCTGAAGCATTCTACAAAACGGGGAATTATTCACACAGATGGCGGTTACCATGTCCACTCATTACAACCTATTTCTGAATCCTCCTTTCTTTGGTCTCTGAAGAGGAGACAACGATGGATATATCCTGAGTCAACCTCCCATTCTGTCTGATCAACTTCTGTTCTTGGCTAGGACTTAAATTCATACATCTTTCTTATTTTCTCAAGTTTTAGCCAGGTTAACACATTTCACTTCCTTTTGCGACAATTCTGTAGGATTCCGAAGTCTTTATTGTGTTAGTGTCTACTTTATACATTTTTACTCATATACCAGCTACAAGTAAGTTAAAACGAAATATAGTAAGGAATCATACCGCAGGAGAAAAAAAAACCCTGTCGTTTTCTGATCATATTATCGTATTAGAGTAGTCATAAGAAGACATGAAAACCATGAGAAATAACATGAACGTGGTAATGGAGAAAGGGTACAATATGAGGATTAATACAGGGAAAATCAAGGTAATGGAGTGTAGTGTGGGAAACAATGGATTAACAAAGGGTTTTAGATTGGGAAGTGATGTTTTGAAGAAAGTTAAGGAATTCTGCTACTTGGAGCGTAATAACTAGGGATGGTGGAAGTATAGTAGACATAAAGATTAGGGTAGAACAGGCAAGGAAGGCTTTCGCAAAAAAGAGGAATTTACGTACGGGTAATAGGTTATAAGTGTGAATATTACCTGCCTACGTAAATTTTTCATTTTATAATCCATAATCGACCGAATAGTTGTAAAGAGAATAATTTGGAGGACTTTGACCAAGAGAAGGGATAGATTAATAGGCCAGGTTTTGAGACATATTGGGCTTGTAAAAGAAGCATTAGAAGGAAGTGTGTGGGGTAAAAAGAGAAGAGGGAGGCCGAGGATGGAATACACTAAGGATATTACTGGGAATGTGGTAGTTATGCGGAAATGAAGTGGTTTACGCAAGATAGGTTAGCATGGAGAGTTGCATCACGACAGTCTAATGACAATACTACAACAACAACCTCAGCCACAAATTTTTACATATGATTCTTAACTCTTTGTTTACATATGCCGTTCTTTCATATTTATTTACTACTTTGTGGTTTTACTAGAGACGAAAAATTTAAAAAGAGCCGCTACCCTATATACAATTTTTAATTCAATTATTTATTTTCTTTGCAATAATAAACCATTTTCATACTCGAACAATTTACTAGTTTCTTGCATGTGTTAATTAAAATTAAACTTTTAATGACAATTTTTTAACAAGTTTGTCTGTTTAAGGATCACCCTCGTGTAGCCTGATTACGCAAATATATATATATATATATATATATATATATATTCTCCAATTTTGTTATTACTCTTTTATTCGTCTTTCTGATGAATAGTATCTATCTGTGATCCCATCCTTCTTCGACCCTATTTATTCAATTAACAGTTTTCGCTATGTGGTCCATATAGATCATAATATAAACATTATCTTTCTTTATCCCATAGCCTCTACTCATATTTGTCTGTTCCACAATAATTAGCTTCTTGGCCGTCATTACGTGGAATTAGAACTAAACAGAGACATTTTACTTAGATCAGTATGTTTTACAGGACCAAAATACTATCAGTCATACATATCAACATTTGTAACAATGGTTTTAACGTAACTATATACTGGCCACGGTGAATGTTAATTAATATGTAATCTTACCTTCGCAGTTGAATTTCACTTGTGACCTTAGCTTTTGTAGATCACTTATTTTAACTGTTAGGAAAAAAAGACAATTCATGGAATAAAAATATCGCATTAAATTTATGTATGTATTCAGTGAAATACGAATCATGACGTTTATAGATGTCATAAAATCCAGTAACAGGCTTTTATGACTATCGTGTAAGGTCTTGTAGAACCTTACCCATATTGAGTAATTCTAAATCAATATAACTACGAAACACATCTATTACGTGATAAAATATAATGTAATATTTTATGAGCTCAATTTATTTTGTGTTTGCCATTACAAAACGGTTACAACGTACAGTACATTCGTGGGGTTTCCACAGTTACAGTTACAGTTGAACATATATGTCATCATAGTTGATGAATTTGAGGTCATGTGATATAATTTTTAAGAAAAATTTATTTATTTAAAGTCGCATCACCTACTGTGGTTATTAACGACTACGGTAGGGGGGAACTCGTCATATGTATTTTCAAAGTGTGAAAACGCTCACAACATCCATACCAAAGCCAGGATTCGAACCGAGGACCTTTGTGATTCGAGGCAGCAACGCTGACCATTGCACCATAAAAGGTCGGTGAAGAACAATTTTATTTAATAAAAATCTGCCGATTACTAAATAAAATACATTTCATAATTTCAAACAACCTTATATCAAAAAAAACTTGCTGTTACATAAATTTATTCGTATTACGATGAAACAAATTATAGGTAAAATCTCATTTACTGTCTAGGTCGGCGTTTGATTAATTTATATATCGTTAAAATGCCGATAATATTGTAGTATTAGAGCAGTCAGAAGAAGACTTGGAAACCATAATATATGGCACGAACGTGGTCTTGGAGAAAGAATTCAATATGACGATTAATAGAGAGAAAACAAAAGGTAATGGAGTGTCGTATGGGATACAGAGGAATAACAAAGGGTGTTGGATTGGGAAGGGATATTTTTAAGGAAGTAATAACTAAGGATTGTAGAAGTATAGTAGATATAAAGAGTAGGATATCAAAACGGCAAGAAAGACTTTTGCAAAAAAGAGGAATTTACTTACGACTGATATAAGTGTGAATATTAGGAAAACATTGCTAAAATTTCCGTATGGGTGCGAAACGTAGACGATAGGAATAGCAGAAAGGAAAGGAATAGCAGCCTTTGAAATGTAGTGCTATAGAATAATGCTGAAAATCAGAATCACTGACGAGGAAGTTCTAAACAGTATAAGAGAAGATTGAACAATATGGAGGACAAGTGAGCTGAGGCTTTCCCGGTGTAGTTGATGCAGAAATAGTTCTCGGGTTTCCACTCGGGTGCAGGTGCGATGAAAACGCGACGTTTCGACGACCAAGTGCTCTGTCGTCATCTTCAGGCTGAAGAGCACTTGGTCGTCGAAACGTCGCGTTTTCATCGCACCTGCACCCGAGTGGAAACCCGAGAACTATATCTGCAATATGGAGGACCTTGACATAGGTATGGGATTGATTAATAGGCCACGGTTTAACCCTCGGTAGGGTGCGTCAGTCTCGGCGGACCTATGCCGTTTTATTTCTATATATTTGGAAAGCCAGGTCAGGTACTGGAATGAACTGTTATGAAATCCCAGAAGGATGTGTTTTCAATGGTCTGCTGAAGTCACATTCCAAAAGAGGCCGTAGGTTGTAGGAAAATAATGAGAGATTGAGAAAGAAACACTGCGTATGTCCAGGGGGTCTACTGCATCCACTCGCGTTACATTTTTCTCCTCTTTGCTGCGACACAAATTGAATTCTGTAGGAGTGGTTCGTCTTATTTTAGAAAACGATATCTGTGACTAAAATGTTGTGACGCAAAACGATATTGAAGAATCGGCTGATGAATCGAAAAACGAAGAGGAAACAATAAGGGAATTACCAAGACGTAGGAGAACACAGGGTAGACCATACAAAGAAACTAAGCAACAGTGTAAAATTCAATATTGTTGCAATAAACATTTGTTTGCGATTACATACTAAGAATGTATTGACGAATCTTACAAAAAAATTCTACAAACACAGAATAATTTACTTCTTTCATTAAGATTATAATTACTTACTTTGTAATACTTACGTATATAATAACTAAATAACTACCTTAAAGTCAAATTAACTTTAATGGTATGAAGATCTTATCACATTTTTAATAACACGCTTGAGTGATGTTTGTTTTCTAAAATAGCGTCTCAATATTTTCTTGTTGTGGTATTCAGTCCTAAGACTGGATTGATGCAGCCCTCCATGCTAACCTATTTTGCGCAATCCTTTTCATTTCCTTATAACTAGCACATCCAACACCCTCACTAATCTGCTTAGCGTATTCTATCATTGGCCTCCCTCTTCTGTTCTTACCCCGCACACTTCCCACTAATGCTAATTTTACAAGACCCTCTAGGCCTATTAATCTATCCATTCTCTTAGTCCACGTCCTCCATATTGTTCACTTTTCCCCTATTCTGTTTAGAACTTCTTCGTTTGTGATTCTATCCACCCATCTGATTTTCAGAATTCACCTGCAGCACCACATTTCAAAGGCTTCTATTCTTTTCCTTTCCCCAACTCCTATCGTCCCCATATAACGCCACGCTCCATACCAACATTTTTAGCAACGATTTCCTAATATTCACACTTATATTACCCGTAAATAAATCCCTCTTTTTCGCGAAAGCCTTCCTTGCCTGTGCTATCCTACTATTTATGCCTATTATACTTTTACCATCACTAGTAACAATTTTAACTCTAATCTCAGTATCGCATTTATGAGCCTTCTCATAGAACAGAGATATTTTACACTAATCTACTCGGACTTAATGCAGGTTTCAGCTTTTTCCCGGTTCGTCCTCCCGTCAGATCATAGCTGCTGACCGCCTATTCTTCCCGTTTCAGGAATAATTTCCAATCTCCCCTTGTCGCAATTTCAAGCACAGTCATGAGTGAGAAATATAGCTCCAGCTCTCACGTCTGACTCATCTCGAACAATCTCAGGATATCTCAAAAATTTTCCACCACCAATCTGACACAAAATTGTCTCCGCCTGCTTTTTTAAAACTTCCTCCCCACTTCTTTAGTTTATTTCACTAAGGTGGCAACGATGGATATCCACCAATAGCATTTATTGTGATAATTGGGGAAATACGCCACCCGACGTAGGTAAATTCTCACAAAGATTGGGAATTTCCG
Organism: Eucriotettix oculatus; assembly: GCA_034510155.1. Taxonomy (NCBI): domain Eukaryota; kingdom Metazoa; phylum Arthropoda; class Insecta; order Orthoptera; family Tetrigidae; genus Eucriotettix; species Eucriotettix oculatus. Next base: position 132,143,602 of record CM067377.1, read on the forward strand.
TAACCGCATCGTTGAGTCTAGGTTTCATTGCCCATGGGTCAAACTTCTGTCGCCTTTCTTTTGATTCCATGCCGTCAAAGCCCGAGCAGGTGTATTTGTCCGTTACAAGGTGAAGGTGTCTCGGCATGTGAGAACTTTGAAAAAAAAACAATGAGAGTATGAGGCATCCCTGACACAGTCAGGTGAGCCCCGCAGTCACTCTAGGGAGAAATGCCTGCGAGAGAAAACTCCCACAGGCACCTAATAATTTAGAATAAGCCAGTCCTGATAAAATACAATTTATTAAATGAAACGACTCCTTATCAAGAAATAAACCGTTACAAATATTTTTAAAACTGTTACTTGAACAACTTTGATTTATGTATACATAATCATGTTAGAATTACAAACTTTTTGCCGGAAGAACCTCATTTATAGAATACTAAGGCTCTTTTAGGGTGAAACCTATTGATGTATTCTTAATTTGATATTTATTTATAAATCTATAAAATCAGATTTTTGATGGATTAGCAAGGGACTTCATTAAATAAAATATATTACGTAAAAAACAGCTTTATCCAACACCAAATTAACACGATTTCACAAATGTTGAGATCACAGACTTGTAGTTCAACGGCGATTAACTTCGTAAAGTATTTAAAAATTGTTTTTAAATATAACATAATATTAGTTTGTAAGAACTTTCTCTTATAAAGGCACACACATCAAGCGTTTCTCGGAACTCGAAAAGAGGATACAAACAGTATTTCTAAATGAATGTAATTCATTTACGCGATCAAATGTTCATATACCAAGAGTATCCAATTAGTCTCGTGTCCAGGTAAATGAAATGGAAGTAAAGAATGTTATTTGTATTCATATTGAGTGGCATGTACGCTAACGATCACTGGTTAAATTTTTGTCCGGTAATCTTCCGTAATTAGGTATTCACATCCGTGATCCCGCTTGGAAGCTTTGCAAATATTTGAAGGGCTCGCTGATCACACAGATTACAGTTTTCTCATTCGACACCTGGGCTGGAAAAATAACACAGCATCAATGTGAGCTGTAGTGGATGTTTTCAAAACTTGTGAAACTATTTCGAATGATACGGAGGGAAAAAGATGAAAGGCGAGTTGCACGACTTCGTCATAATTGCCGTAACTTAAATTAAGTTTCCCGCCATTAAAATTTTCAAGGGTTTTCAACAGGACTCTTCTTGTGAACTTTATTTTCTCGCAGCGAATAATAGACAGAAAAGTGAATTATCTTACGTTAGCAGTTAATTACAGGTTATTAAAAGTCTGCTGAGTTATCCTATGGAGAGGAATACTAATTAAGAACTCTTGAATTACAAAGATGTTACAACCATATTTTTCGATTTTAAGATGCTGTTGAGCAAAAATAGATAGATATTCATTTAAATAAAAATAACAGGCCAAAGATATCGGATGTTATGAAAGCTTTTAAATAATAATATTATTTGACTCGAAGTATCTAGAATTCAATTATGTATTCATCGCAAAGTTAGTGTGGTAGTCATACCTTGAAATTGAATAATCTACTTTTAATCTTAAGGGAAGTAGTAAAACTCTATCTTGCGAATAAAAAAATACATACATTTTGGTCGGAAACCGCTATAAATACTAGCACACAAATTCACAGAGCTTGTTTTTAACTTTATGGTATATGTTTGTAAGATGAATAAATAATTTGTTTTTATGCTTATAAAGCTTCCAATTAGCCCACAAAAATCACAACTTGATAAGTTGAGTAATGATTAAAATTTACTTCAATAAATAATTTATTCTTCTTCCATACACGTACCATACCTAAAATGAGATGTAAAAATAGCCGTGCAGTATTTATAACCTTTTCCTGAGAAAAATGTACATTAAGTCGTTATTATAACATTAGCAAGATAGAACCTTTCGACTTCCATTAAGTAGACATTATTTAAAATTAAAAATCATAGACGACTCATATCTAATCTTAACACTGATTTGATACCATACATAATATCTAGTTACTGAGAGAATATGTAAGATTATAAACAAATTATATGTCAACAAATATCGTATGGAGTCTCAGTATATGAATATTTATTTTATATTGTAGGAGCTTTCTACCTAAAATGTGAACAATTATGAGCTTTTATGAATTAATGATATAATGTTCAATTACAGATTATAGCAGAATGTTAAACAAACAATTATTTCGATGTTACATCAATGTTAATAACATTTGTTATACGTATATAAGTTACATGTAAAATTGGTATTTCACAATTCCTGGACGTGTCGTCAAATAGTACTGCTTATACTAACCAAATACTCGGGTGATATCGTTAATACATTTTCATATCGATAGGCTCTGAATATATAGATTTGAATGACATCAATATTTGACCTCTAATAATTTATATTTGAAGGTCTAAAATTAACATTTTAATCTATTTATTATTTTAGCATATTGGGTCCCGAATTCAAATTGAGTTTCTGTAATTTATGTCGTCCCTGCTCAAGTTAGTTGAATATATTCAGCAATTCTCGGTTTAATTCTATTTTTTGTTTGGAAAATGTTTATCTCATCACAATTGAAATTGTAGTATAACTACAATTACAACGTGCTGATAATGAAGCGATACTTTTTTATTAAAGTTTTTTACTCAATTTATGACTGTACAGACTAGTTTTAATATCCGTCATTGTAAATCCAATATTTTTGAAATTTAAGCAATCTAGTTTGTAGACTAATTCTTTAATACATAGTATATTATTTTTATTCTGAATTTTCGTTATTAAACTGGAGTAATTATTTATTAATGTAAACATAAAAATATATAGCAATACTCACCAGTATAATTCATCAGTAAATTATAAAAAAATGTTATGGACAATAAGTAAGAATGAGTTTTATATCAAATATTTAATGGATGGCTTCAATGCAAAAAAAGAAGCACTATGTTTCGTTCCGCGTTTGAGACTTTATAGAATGAGTTAACAATTTTGACGGACAGAATGTTGTTTCTAAGATAAACTGTTGACTACGGTGCTTAACCAACATTTTCGAATAGAAAATTATATATTTTTAACATTTAATTGAGAAATATGCTGATATAACTTCGCATCCAACTCACAATACCGATTTCGAAACATGCTCAATATTTTTAATATTCCCATTTGAATTGATTCTTTTGCCTTACATATTTGGAAACACTAATTTAAGTGGATTTCTTATTTACACCATATATTAGTCTTTTGCTGCTTTGTGAAGTATTTTAATGGACTCAAAAAGCGCTGTTTTTACATAGGCTCTTATGGGCCTACTAGAAAGTTACACCTACAGGGGAGGGGATGACCGTCACGCTCCCAGCGCCTCTATTGCCTCCCTATCTATTTAAGATACTCTTTGCAAGGGGCTCTCCTTTGTGTGGATTTGTGACCTAAGCCTGCGAACACGTGAACTGGCCAAGTGTTCTAGGACAACTCAGCACAATTTTCAGTGTGCTTTTATAGATAAATACAGTATCTAATGTGTAATTCAGTGCAATTTGATTTCAATACTGTCATAAAGGCAATTATCATGATTCAACTAAAAACAGATAACTTTCAAAATATTGCTACACTTGAAGACCTGCAGTGGTGGCTGAGGTGTATCGACCTGCACTGCAGTAAGGTAGACTCGTGTTCGAGCCCCAGTCGATGTAACCATCTTTAAATGTTTACTTTGTTTACCTTTCAGTTTTAGTATTTTCTGTATCGGGAATGTTCTTTCTGTGGAATATTCCATGTATGTATAAATTGTACTGGATTCCGAATCGGGATCAGTCTTACGCTGTACGAGTCTTTGTACAGCATTTGCTGTTAATTAAACGTCTTTAATCTCTACGTGTGTGTTACTGATTCTCACGATCCCTCAGAAACGTGACAATATTTTATGGTGACCAAGAAAATTTATTTCCACAGCAATACTTTTGATGGGTTTATTATTATAATTTCATATGATGAATTAATATTTGGATTGCTGTATAATAGATCAAACACTAGAAGAATTAATGTTGAAAATTATACTAATTATGAACTCGAATAAAATATAAAGTGTGACGAAAAAGGACTGAAAAACTTTAGGGATACATTCGTTATTTAGAGAGCAGAAAGTATGTTAGTGCACTATGACATGCCTTATTATCTGAACTGAAATGCGAGGCTATAGTTTCAATTTTAACATGAAGAAATATCTTGCAAGTAAAATTGAATACATCTTAGCAGCCGCAAAAGATTAACCATATCTGATCGAGTTGTATGATGTCATGATCAGATGTTTTACAGTGTGGGTGTGGACTGTGTGCTGCGATAGGTTTACAGTGAAATTGGCGCAATCTGTCTTCTGAACACAAATGAAGAACTCGCGTGTATCCATCACATGTATGGTATAGCGGTTGGTAATGTTTCGAGAGCGTGTCGTTTATATTATAACGAGGACAGTGCCAGATCGAACGACTTTTGAAGGAGTCCATCGCCGCTTTTGTGGGAACAGAAATTTTGCCCTGAGGATTTCTAAGAAAGGCAAACATTAAAGAAGAGGAAACTGTTTTGGACGTTTTGGAGCTAACTCCTGGAATAAGCACAAGGTGGTATAAAAATTGCAAGTAACAATTTGTCGCACGTGGCAGTGTGGTGACTGTATCCATATTGTCTAAAACGTGTACAAGCATTTTCTTCTATGGATTACCTACAAGTTTAATGTTCTGCCAGTGTTTCCTCCAACAATGAAGGTGTTATATCGTTCATTGATGTGGCAACATTCACAAGGGATGGAACTCATAATTTGTACAACCCGCACGTGTACAACTACAGTGGAACCTCGCTTAACGTACAACGTACCCAAAGAATAATTCGCACAACGAGGAAAATAAATTGTAAAAAAATGACTCGCTTAACGAGCGACGTTTTGAATAACGAGTGACGTGAAAACAGAATGCCCGAATTGTACGATGAACGTGACGCACCTGCCAGTCCTCCAGATCTACTAAATGACCTCCGTGAAAAAGAAAATTTCATCAAAATCCAGTTTATCTCTTCCAACATCATTCCGTCACTCCAGCAAATGGACCAGCAGGTCTTTTAAACTTCACAAAGCTGTACACAAAAGAAATCTTACAGCGTTGGTTTGAGATGAGTAAAGGAGCCAATCTCACTCGCACACAGTTTTGGAAATATCACTTCACCATTTTTACCTGCCTCCAGATGATCTCATGGGAAGCTGTTATCAAGAGAACTCTCACTCCTGCTTGGAAGAAGCTTTGGCCAAGAAGCGGTGTCGAATGTGACATTGTGAGGATTGAGGCAGTATCTAATGAACCTGTAGTCTGTGTCTCTGGCCAACATCTTGGTGCTGGAGGTGGATAACAACGATATCAATGATTATGTGGAAGAACGCAGACAAGAGTTGACCACAGAAGAGCTTATGGAGTTGCATTATGTTTCACGCGAAGGAGAGATTATCAGTGGTGGAGGAGGTAATAGAAAAGTAACAGTCTTCTCAAGAAATAAGAGAAATTCTGAAATCACGGGAAACTGTTGCATCGTACATTGAAATGCATCGCCCTGTTAAGACGGTGGCTGCGAACGCTACAAATTTATTCAATGATAATTCAATGGTGAATTTTTACCAAATTTTGGAGCTTATCAAAAGCAAATGTCTCTGGACAACCTTCAAGGAAAAGGAATTGGATATGTTACTAATTATTATTAATTATTCCGTGTCTTTTTTTTGTAAATTCTCATTCCAGGTTGATTCATTCCGCGATAGAAGAGAGATTCTCCATTAACATCTGGGCAGGAATTGTTGTTGATTGTTTGTAGGACCCTGCATTCTTCCGAAGAGGCGCAATGGATATGACACTAGCAACCCTCGACAGTAGTTCCAGTCCTTTTCTCGCTGCTGGATTGTTTGAGCTGGACCAAATATTTGGCCACCACTCTCTCATAACTTTTGCCTTTGGAGACACCGAAGTTCCTTGGTGATGTAGTAACACTTTTCACGCATTGTGGGCAGTCTGCCAGTTATTACGATAATGTTCCAATTCCAATTCGAACAAGGGCAGCTGCCTGTAGTGAGTAAAAAGAAGGTCACTTCGAACATTTCATCTGATATGTCAACAGTGCGGTCCAAGAAGTCAGTTTAACTTCATACAAACCGATCAGATACGGAAGTTCGGATAACTGTAACTATGCATTTCCGGACCCATATTTTATTAAATATTTTATTCTCAGAATATGATGAATAGATTCCTGAAATTTTGCCGTCGAGGTTGCCTACACACTGTATAATAAATTACGTCGAACGGTAATTACGTCGTGATGAAAGATATTCAGATGAGGCAACAGGCGGTTCATGTTACTTGAAACGTTAAAATTTTTAAACCCATCTTAAATTGAAACGTTTGGTTTGCAAATTGATTGCTCAAACCTGGCCGCTCTTGGTACTACGTGACTGAAACCTCAACTTTCCATTGGCTCCCTACCTCACTGGAAATGGAAGGAAGGATTCTGACTTGTCTGCTACAATATTAGAACTACACCATTTTTCAAATGGGAGAAGATTTTTCCTTGTGTCATTCCATCAAATTCATGCGCCATTGTCACATATTATTGAAGTAAGGGTTTCTTAACGGTATAGTGAGACAATGTAGAAACGTTAGCTATTTCTATATTTTCATCCGCTGAACTCCAGAACGGCTTCTATTTGAAAAAGGTTATAGACATGGTTTGGCTTCCCTACTGAAACTTAGTTACCGGCTGCTACCCAATTCAGTTCAGTCTTCTTTTTTCTTATTAAACTGCATTTTTAAACATCTCAAGAGCATTTTAATTCTTTTTAGTCCCTGCATGGCACTTGGATGTCAAAAATCCCCCGTTACCGATCCTTTCCTATCATCCTATCCTAAATTGTACTCATTTCGATAACTGAAGAACAGACACCAATGAATATTTCTATGACATGCAGTCTGATCTTAAAAGTATTAACATCATCCTTATTTTTAATTCTTTACTTTTAGAAAGGTACATAATTTCAATTATTATTCTAACTAAAGAAGTCAAACACATTTGAATATTATTATTCCACTGTAATCAATTAGATATTTTATTTGGTTTTCTTGCGTTAATTTTAACAATGTAACCGTCTCTCAGAAACTTTATTGTTAGGAATTTAAAACTCTTATTGAATGTACATTATTTACATTAAATTTTACTCATAATTCTTTTATAACAAGTTAAATATTTTAAAGGTTCAAAATGGCAGTATATAAAATCATTTTGTAGGTTTGAATTCATTTTTTATTCTTTAATATTATAATAAACACCCTCAACATCTCTTCACATTTATTCTCTTCAAAATAGAAACTTCAAGGAAGAAGTTTTTTCACAAAATTAATTTAAGGTATAATCTTTTTTCTTCAAAAAAAATAGATACGAAACGTTGCGTTTTTCTGTTTTTATTTTTTCATCTCAAAGTAAGTATCGAAGAAGAAAGTTTTATTAAATTTTCTGTTATGACTATTCGCTAAAGTATCAAAATTGTAACATGGCGATATTGTTTGGTACTCGTCTTGTAAATAATAAATGTTTAATGAAAGTTTTTTGTATCTATGAATCTCAGCAGACGAGGGCCCGATTCATTCTGATACAGTCCCTAAAGCCAGCGATATGTGTAGCCTTAGCCTGAGTTACTGGCTCCAGAATCGGGAGTTAGAGCCGCTTTATAGACGGGATTTGCATAAATGCCTCTTCCATGCACAAATATGAGTTAAGATGGGCGCGATCCCCCATTGCCGAAGTTAAATGTGCGTGTACCGCCGCCTTTCTGTCGAATTCGGCTGTTATACCGTCGTACTTAGACTTTTACCGATATTAATTTCACGTGATCGAGTTTTTCTGGTATGTCCCTGGCCGGAAATTGAATGAAATAGAAACCGCAGGTGCTGAATTCAGCCCTAACAAATCGTTACGAAGTTGGTATAAAAGTTCTTTCGCGTCCTTGCATTGGACTTGATTCAAGGATTGGACAATCGGAGATAATGAGTTTTTGCGATGAAATGTGAAAGAGAATATAACAGAATATAAAATTAGAAATGCTATATCTGAGGAACGTTTCACAGAAACACAATTTATTGATTCACAATAAGTAAAGAAGTCGAAGAAAATTAGAGGAACGTGAATACCCGTGATAAATATCCCTGAAAATGTTTGATATAATGACAACACAATATGGTGGACGTAACAAAGACGATAAAGATAATTTACTCATATCTTCAAGAAATTAAATTTATTTATGTATGTTTTCTTCTATTTATATTTTATCCTCCACATTTCTATCTATGGAAATATAGCAGCTATGTGTAATTGTAAAATTACAAAGGTTATTATGGTGACGAGAAATAATTTTGTCGAAATGTTTTTGTTTGTTTGTTAGATTATTTTAGATTGAAACTCTGTTAAAATTTATGCATTTGCACAAATACTGCCGAAAGATCGAAAAATTTAAAAATTAAATGTTTCAGATTTACTGGGGATAAAATATAAACACAAGAAATATTCCTTATAATATTTTCATTTATAGTGTTAGATTAATTTCTGTATGCACAGGAAGGACGATATGAAATAAGGAAGAGTGAATTATTCAAGAAAAGGACCTCATTAAGTCCAAATCTAATTAGGTTTCCAAGAGCGCCTTGTGAAATTGCGTTATTTATGAGATGAAATCAATGTTAAAAACATGTCAAATTTGAATTTATAATTCAGTATACATAAGGTAAGAACTATTTACTGCAAAATCAGCGGTTATTCGTAGTAATAATATTATAAAAGTGTAAGGGGAATCTTATTTGGCACCTGTTTAGTGAAGTCTAAAATTCAGTTTATGATAGTGAGTAAGAATATTGGAGTACGGTAAGGTATACAGGACTTAGAGATATATGACGAAATAATACTATCAACTAAGATTTTCAGATGCCTGATTTACGATTTAAACTAATAAAAAATAATAAACGTATGGAAAACTCCTTATGTAACATTCAAGTAGAATTTTATTCACATGCTACGAATCATAAAAAAAGAAAAAGTTAATAGATTAATAGTCTTTTAATAAAATACGAGTAATAAAACCAAGAACAGGTATCACAGAACTAAAATAGTTGTAAGCCTTTATTGACCTGTCATTCAAATAAAATATTTATTTATAACTATTTTACAAATTTCTTTCGTCCATTTCAGATATAGTCATCTTACAACATCTACGTTGTAAGATGAAGTTATCCGAATAGGAAGAAAGCAATTTGTAAAATGTGAAAATTGCGAAATAACTACTTCAAATTTTCCGCTAGAAGAAATTACGAACATCTGAGATGCATCACATCAGATCGATGAACACTTTCCCAAATTAACAACAGTTGACGACGGTTCAGGTACATGCAATTGGCCAATTTTAAAAAGTTTCGTAAAGCCAAAATATTTGCAACCATCGTCACGGCTGCATGGACACAGAATAATTATATTCCTTCCTCGAATTTGTCCGTTATAGTATATAATAAACTATCCGGGTACTCGGCGTTGCTCGGGAATCCAAATATATTATTTAATTCGACTATTATCTCATGACCCCCACTTTATGAGAGCTGAATTTATCAAATTCACTGCGATGACTCAGTACAAATACACTTCATATGGTCAATGTTTAATTAATCGAACTAACTAACTCAGTATACACCAAATTACAATACTCGGAGTATATCGGAATTCGGCGAACCTAAATCCAAGTGTAAAAACAATGTCAACCTACGACGCAATGAACGTACATATGTATTGACGCGTAAGTCGAATGTCGCAGATTATTAAAACGTTAAGGTTAATACATTAGGATTACATGTTTTTCTTATGTGAGAAATCCAAAAGAAGTATAAAAATAGTTTTGTCGGAAAATTAAAGAATCTAGAACTCGTCAACGGAACCACCTACAGGCAATGAAATTAATTAATAACTTATTGACCGTATTTTCTGTCAAACTTTAATTCAGATAATTATATTTGTATAACTAAGTACCATCCAGGTAATCCCATGAATACAAAAAAAATCATCAAAATCGGTCAAGCCGTTTAGGAGGAGAAGAATTACGAACCAAAATTGTAAATATAAAGGCGATCTATTACGTAATTTGTTTAACTTTTCCTACCATGTTTGAGTATACTAAATACCATTACAGGGAACAATTTTACCCTCAAAAGTGCCAAACCAGACATTCGTATCATTACATTGGAGTAAAATTTCTATGAAACGGGAATTCACTGATCTGCTTAATGACTTCATAGAAAAATACCAATTGAGATTCTGCTATATCACATAGAATTTGAGATGATTAGTGATCTCAATTCTGTAAGTGCATGTAGCATTAAAATGTTTGTTCTTCTATGCTTTTGATGACTATGATACGGGGTTAACTACGTAGGAAGGAGCAAGAGTATTAAACGTACTGGTTGCAGAACGAAGTTGATTCAACGCAACCATACATACAGATTACTATAATTAAGCATTGTAAAGCCGTTATCGATTTATGTTTCGTTCGGCATTTAGTGATAGTTACATAATTTCAGTATTTAAGAGTAACAATTAACGACAGTCACTCTAGTAACCCATGCATGCAAAATATTAACAAAAATAGTAAATAGGAGAATGGAACGTCAAATAGAATGCGACTTATGAAAAGATGAATTTGGTTTTAGGAAGACTAGTATCTAGAGGAACAATATTGACTTTGCGACTAATTTTAGAAGACAGGACAAGAAAAACCCGGCCTACGTTTATGGCATTTGAATATGTAGGAAAATCGTGATAATGTGAACTGTAATGCACTATTTAGGATTTTGAAGAGCACTGGGATAAAATATCAGACAAAAAACTCTATAGAAGACAGGCAGCAGTAAGTAGAATAGAAGCTCAAGAAAAAAAACCGTAATCAAGAAAGTAATAAGACAAGAATGACGTCTGACACCCAATCTATTTAACTTATAAATAGAACAGGCGATGAAGAATGTTAAAACGGAATATGGAAAAGGAATCATACTGCAAAGAGAAAAATTAAAAACATTACGCTTTGCCGACGATATTGTAATTTAGGGGAATGAGAAAAAGACTTGGAAACGATTATAAATGGCATAATGGGGTTCTACATGAGGATTAATAGATGAAAAACCAAGGGTGTGGAGTGTAGCTTGGGAAACAGTGGTGTTAGATTTGGAAGGGATATTTTGATGGAAGTTAAGGAATTCTGCTCCTTGGGAAGCGTAATAACTAGAGATGGTAGAAGTATAGTAGACACAAAGAGTAGGATAGCACAGACAAGGAAGGTTTCCGCGAAAAAGACGAATTTGCTTAAGGGTAATATAAGTGTGAATATTAGGAAATCGTTGTTAAAAATGTTTGTATTGAGCGTGGCGTTATATGGGTGCGAAACGTGGACGATAGGAAAGGAAAGAATAGCCTTTGAAATGTGGTGCTATAGACGAATGCTGAAAATCTGAAGGGTGGATACAATCACTAACGAGGAAGTTATAGGGGTAAAGCGAACAATCTGGAGAACGTTGACCTATGTAAGGGATGGATTAATAACGTTTTAAGAGATGAGGGTCTTGTAAATTTTGCACTAGAGGGAAGTGTGTGGGATAAGAACAGAGGAGGGAGGCCAAGAATGGAATACGCTAATTATGATAGGTAGGATGTAGGATTTTCTAGTAATTAGGGAAATAAAATGCTTGGGTAAGCGAATAGGGTTGCATCATTCCAGACTTAGGACAATACCACAATAACTGATCGCATACTTGAAAATTTAAAACCGAAACTTTTTAAAGGTATGTATCGATTATAATGTTTTTCAAACTGTTTTTCCATGATTGAAGAAAAGAAAAGCAATCAGATTCAACTTAATGTTGCATAAAGTTTATAGTCAACTTGAAATATAATTAATAATTAAATTAACTTAAGGATTAGAATATAAATTTCTGGAGTAGATTTCCCAGGTTTAACGAATTTATTATGTATTCACTGTAATTCATTTTTAAAATTATAATTTACTTATGAAACCTTAATTTTACATAAATTAATATTATAATGAATTTGAAGGATCATGTTTCATTAGCTAAATTCGTAGTTTGAAGGACTTAACACTCCGTTTCACTTCGACAGTACAGCACCGTGCTCAATCTCGATTGAAATCCTGTGGCTGTTTCTCCTTATTGGAGTATTTCTCTAGCGAAATAAAAATTCGAGACCGATAAAACAGTGGAGCATTCTGCAAATAACTTTTGTGGAGTTTATTTCTTAGAAAATCTTCCTGCCTCCCGGCTCATATCACAAATATCTGTTATGAGCTTCAGACCGCACGTCGAGGGTGTAGCTCATCCTCAGCAACATTAAACCAGGGATACAGCACAAGACGAAGCGAGATGTAACTTTTGTTTCATCTCGAGTTCGCGGAACACTCAAGCAATTCAAAGACGCATCAGTTTGAGTGTACAAACGTTAGATATCTTATTACCAGTTAAATCCATATACAGAATTACTAACATTTCCATTATATTTGCACGATGTTTCTAATATCTTAAAAGAAATTTTGAAAGTAATTTTATTGTATATTATCTACTATAGCATAATGAAAGAAAACTTAAAATCTTACCTTCGTGAAATTTCCACTTTGAATGTTTTGATCTTTAATACAGCTATATATATGAATGAATATGTGGGTATAGGTTACGAATGCTCTCCTAAATGTATATAGAAACTTCTTAGAACTTGTTACAAATTTGTCTTATAAACCCCACTAGTGGGGTTAAAAGAAAGTAAAACTAATCTGAAAAGTGCCAATATTAATGTCTTATAATACTTTTAAGGTTGTTGACATTCGATACATTGTAAATGATAATGTGAAGGGGAATTATTTAAAAAATTGATTGTACTTTTAAAAATATTAATAATAATTTGATGTATTTATTTTCTTTAGTGTGTCCTGCGCACTATATGGTTATTAAAGTGGATGATTATTTAAATTTCAAAAGGTTTGTCAGGGTTAATTATGAGAGTAACAACACAAATTTTACGTTCGTGACGAACCTGTTTCATCTTCTCAGCAATTCCTGCGTAGTAGTTTTCCTTCTTCCACTCTTACACTTGCAGAATGGATTGCGAATTTGTTCTTTGTTGACGGAAGAAGATTCTGGAACGGGTACTGCCCGGCAAAAACCCAGATTACTCCAACACACAATTACTACCACTTCCTTTCAACTAACATGCAAGTCCGAAGTTCTGACCTTCCTTTCTCGCTCTCTTTCAGCCCTCGATCAACAATGACTTACTAATTGTTAATTTCTTCTTCTCTTCTACTTCCTCTGATTTCTGTTCCCCTCATCCTTACGAGCAACAGTGACTGACTCTGCTTCCTGGCTCTTTTCTCGTCTTGATCAAATCTTCACTTTTCGTGTTATCACGTCCCAGCAAAACTCATATTTGTGCTCACCAATCTTTATTCGTCCTCCGTCAAGCTCGGGAAGGATATCCTTGGGAAATTTTGAAGTTTGAATGCCCCTTAAGCAAAACAAGCCTGATCATTTGTAGCTGCAGGCGTTTTCTAACCGGCACCCTGGCGCAGAGTAATTCCCACCTCTTGCCTGCCTGTCTCTGAGTTAGAATATTCTTGCTGAAATTAGATCGTTTAAAATCAAAGATATTCGAATAAAACTAGGGAGGGGTCCTATTGTGCTAGTACATAGTGAGTCCAATTTCAAATATTTACACCATAGTTTGTTGGTCAAGCGAGGGGATTAATACAGATATTCGTGTCAAATTGGTTTAGATCATTCAAACTGCCCATGACAATTTAGACAAAAATCTGTCTCAACATGTATGAGAGAAGGGATGAGATGAGCTGATAAATAAAATGATCATAATATTCCGATTAATTTTGAATTGTACTCTGATATTTGCGATACTGAATGGTCCTTTCAACATGTAGGAGGGGATGAGAAAGGCTATTTATAAAATAGTCAAAACTGGTGATGATTCACAGTTTTGAGAGTCACTAATTTATTGTGCGCAAGTACCGACGTTATTCACTTCTATTTCATCCTGCGTTAACACGGTAGTGGTGAGCAAATAGTGAAATAATATAATGCTGCCCGCCATGATAAGTGTTTGTGTAAAATTCATTATTTTGGTGGCCAGTTAGGTAAACAGTGGTACTCCCGACTGAGTCCTTCTGACAGTGCTTTGGGATGAAAACTGTGGAAATGGTAGTCGTATATATTATTTTCACAAAATTGCTGGTGCGGTGGAGTGACACGGTAAAAATGTCTGTCCAAAATAATCAAGATTAATGTTGAATTGAACTTGGGATCTCAGAATTGAATATTATGACCGTTATGCGAAGGTTTATTCGTCATATCTGGAAAGGGTGAAGAGTAAATATCTGAATATATATTACAAAATAATTCTTGTTAGTATCAAAGGATTTTTACTGCATCTGAGAGAATTTGCCATTTTCACGATGCCTTTTAAGGGAAGCGTGCAATCATCAATTGGAGGAGAAGATAGGTATCTATGTTTAAAAACCTTTGTCAGTGTGTCTGTGTGTATGTGCCAGCAACAGGCGTCCAATTTATTGGTCCGAATGTGACAAAATTTGGCACACGTGTTCCTCAGAACTCTAAGCTGCCAGTGATTCTTAATTTTTTAAATATACTGAAGTTATATATACGTAAAAGTGAATAAAGTTTTACGCAAAACGTTTCGTATACCATACGCGCATCGAGATTTCTGAAAAGAATACTTGATCCCTGTATTCTGAATCTATAATACTATATAATTTTTAATTTATAAACAGTTCAGGTCGTAATTAATCTATTTTTGGCAAAGAACTAACGCCCTGAGAAATAATGAGAGTAGGAAAGAAAGTAGTAAGCCAAGGATGCAGTCTGTCATCCATTCTCTTTAACTTATACACAGAACAGGCTATGAAAAAATCGGAAAAATAATGATAGTGGAAGGAGAAACAATAAATCACTACGGATTTCCGATTATATTATAATATTAGAAGAGTCAGAAGAAGACTTGGAAATCATAATAAATAGCTTGAACGTTCTCATTAGGAAAAAAGGGAATGAAATGAGGGTAAATAGAGAGAAACCAAGGAGATGGAGTGTAGTATAGGAAATAGTGAAATAACAAAGGGTGTTAGATTGGGATCTTTTGAAGGAAGTTAAGGAATTATGCTATTGGGGCAGCATAATAACTAGGGATGGTAGAAGTTTAGTAGACATAAACAGTGGCGTAGCACAGGCAAGAAAGACTTTCGCAATAAAGAGGAATTTACTTATGGCTAATATAAGTATGAATATTAGGAAATCATCACTATAAATGTTCGTATGAAGTGTAGCGTTATATGGGCGCGAAACGTGGACGGTAAGAGTTGCCGAAAGGGAAATGTGGGGCTGTAGAAGAATGCTGAAAATCAGTTGGCTGGTTAGAGGAACGAACCAGGAAGTTCGAAACAGTATAAGAGGAGAGAGAACGATATGGAGGACTGTGACCAAGAGAAGGGATAGATTAATAGGCCACGTTTTGAGACACGAGACTCTTATAAAATTAGCATTAGAGGGAAGTGTGCGTGGGATAAGAGCTCGGCATAAATAAAATAGTGAAATGAATTTAGTCAAGGAGTTTAGCCACTGATTAAACTACTCGACTAAATTGTTGTTGTTCAGACACGTTTAGTTACTAAATTACTTGCTACTCGACTTAATTACTTCCCCAGTGCGAACGAGGCTAACTTCCAAGGATTTCCTTTCAGTTACTACACTCCTTGCGATAATAGCTAACTGATTCGCAAGAGAAAAATTATAATTTAATATGATTATATTTAGAATAATCCAATCTGCTTCGGACCAGCCAACAATTTTTTTCTTCCTCATAAATTAACCAATTCTTTTCCTTTAAAAAGTTGTACTCAAAAAAAACTTTCTCACAATTGATTAAAACTGTAAAATAATTGTTTGAATGTCGCCCAATATAATCCCATGTGCATTACAAATTTTTAACGACCTTTGTCGTGCAATTTTAGTTTTAAATTCAGACTTGGGGTAGAATGCTGGCCGCGGTAATAGGAAATTGGAGAAAGTTGAAAGTCTTGATAAGTTTGAGAGGGTGTCCATGCACGATGTCCCCATTCCCGAAGTAATTTTTAGTTTGAGGAAGAGCGAGGCTGACCCCGCACTTAATTTCCAGTGACGTGCCTTCCGGGGCACCTGTCTAAGCCGAAACTTGGCGCGCGTGCTGTGAATCGCCGCTCAGCATAGATGTCCACTCAGCAGAAGAGGTCTTAAACTCATTGAGAACTTGGCAACTTTTATTAACTTCCATCAAGTCTCATTCGAACCCAGAAAACGATTTAGATTCGAATGCAGGGATTGATCCCAACAATTAGTTTCTAATAGAAGCTGATTTTACAGTAAAATATATTACACAGACATCAAATGAAGAAAGTTCCATTCTGAATGACATAATTATATAATTAACAATTATTTATCATAAAAACATTTTATATAATAATTTACTAACGTCTGTAAATTTAAATTAATATTTAAATGAGGCCAAAAACAGAAAATTAGTAAAACAAAACCAAAATATTTCATTGCAACTACATGTTTCAGTCCTGATCGGGAACATGTTCAGGTTAAACTTAAGTTAAAAATACACCAAATTATTACACACTCATTCTTATGCTAATGTAACAATTTACACAAACTGGTGTCGTAAACCAACTTATTCCTGCATTCTTTTAAACTATTACTCTGCATATGCTATTCAACATAAAACTTCCGTCCTTTATAACCTTACTGATAAAGTCATATTTCTGTCTCATCATAAATTTCACCATAATAATATTGAAATAGCCAAAGATATATTAACTGCTAATTTTTATCCACAAAACTTCATAAATAAATTCATTAAAAAAATATTACTTAAACACAAACACCAATTGGACGCAACCCTCAACAAATTATATTTCTATGTCATTCCGCCGATCTTCACATAATTCTTTGAAACATCTGTTACACACTTATAACATCCACCTCATCACTAAATCACCCAATAACTTATCCACTATTATAAAACATTTGCAAGATGCAGTTGATAAAAACCTAAATTCACCATGTAGTTTATAAATTAAATTGCAGTGACTGTTCTTGTGTATATATAGGCCGAACTAGACGAGCCATCAGCACCAGAGTTAAGGAACACAGATCCAATATCAAGCTCCTACAAGACAACATATATTAGA
The DNA here is from genome assembly GCA_034510155.1 of Eucriotettix oculatus. Lineage (NCBI taxonomy): Eukaryota > Metazoa > Arthropoda > Insecta > Orthoptera > Tetrigidae > Eucriotettix > Eucriotettix oculatus. The sequence goes on from CM067377.1 coordinate 132,160,966, forward strand.
ATCAAACCATACTATTAACTAGGATAATTTCCAAATTTAAGACAAATCCGGACGAACGATATAATTGAAATAAAAAAAATCGCGAATCAACGAGAATGGTTTAAGTGGAAACCGGGTAAAAATGCCGTTACCAGATGTTCTGCGTGGTGACGTCGTTCTTGGTTTGCCGTTGCCGGAGGTTCCTTTGCTGGATCATGTCTTCTAGATTCTCTAGCGCCTCTTCTTCAGTTTAAATTTCCATCAAATGTTATCTTTTTGTTTTCCATACTCCCATCAAATGAATCTTCTTTCTCGAACATGCCGAATTTAACTTTTACGCATGTTGTTTCCACAGCCACTGCTCTCTCACCCCGTCTTTCTCAGGACAGCTCCTGGGACCAACTGTCCAAATACAATGCACTCCAGGCAATAAATAAAGTTTTAAACGGCGATGTTTCCCGCCTACTCGGCCTTGACCAAACCACACTTGCTTTTCGTCCTGTTGTACGCAAATACGAAAAACTAAATTATTTTTGCTTTACCGCTTCAATGTAGGGGCCATGAGTCACCACATAAGGTATGCTATTAAAGGGGAGTTGCCACTTATGTAGCTTGTTAATCCCCCCCCCCCCAAAAAAAATTAAAAAAGTTAAGAATTTTTTTGCGTTTCGAAACGATGGAGTACTCTTTATTTTCCTCTTTTACTTATTATTATTTATTACTTCATCACTGTTACTAGTTTAAAACGTAAGTAGTTTCGGTTTTACTTGTTATTTGTTTGTTTTTTCCGTATTTTTCTGTCATTTTCCTTGTTAATCTTACTGATCTATACTTTTCTCCATTGTACTCCCTCTTTTCAAATAACTGTATTCCTTACCAAATTCCAATTACGTTCCTTCCAACTCTTTAACTGTTTCACCTTTCGTATCATTAACACGTATATATATTAACAGCATAAAATCAGAATAATTACTTAAATTAGTACCTTCGCCTGGAAGATAAAGACAGTCGTCGAAACGTCGCGGTGAACCTGTTTGGAAACCAGCGAACATTTTTTTAATGTAATGAATATTTATAACAATGTTATCTGTTACTACCCGGGGTCTTTGCTCGCTGACGACGATACTTCCTCTCCACTTCCCCTCCTCCCACCACGTCACACGCCATGCATTTCCTCATCACCTATACCTAAGTCTCTGTGTCACACCCACGCTCCACATTGATAAGAAATTAAATTCGATTGTCACTACGTAAACTACCTCTAATATTACTTCGAAGCATTTTAGGTTTAATGAATGGACTTGTCTCCCACGATTAGTTTCCTAAGGTAAATCGGACATTCTGAATCAACCCGTATGTTAAATTATCTTTATTATGGTCTGTTTTTCAATAACTCAAGTATTGTATAATTCGATTTAACTCTCTACTAAATTTCAGAAAAATAATGTAGTCATTTATAACATTTTATGATTAAATATAGTTGTTTGAATAAAATTATTTAAATCTCATTAATTTATTAAACGGAAAATAAAATGTTCCCTGACGTTTACAGTTTGTAACTTTGTTGCTGCCCTATTGTAAAAGTAACTACCAGTTAATAGTTTATTAGGAAAATATTGTTGACTTTTGCAATAAAGAAGATAATTCTACGTCCCCCATACTCGTATTTCACTGATATCCGTCTACGTACGTCGGCTTACTACGTTCCACAGATATTTGTTTCACGCCAAACCCTGCCCGAATGACTGTAACATGGTATCACAGTGATTTATAGCGTCAAATTACACTTTTGCATTAGTGAACTAACAAATAGGTGCCGCAATTTACGCCGAATTAGCCGGCGCTTATCGTTCAAAGCAAAATGTTTCGTTTATGGACTGCTGCTTGTCAGGATTCTCAATCCTCTAAACTCACAACGCACAGGAATGGTCTGGCTGGACGAAATCAAAATAGTTTGGATGATTTGGTCACTGATTGATGACTTTGTGAAGACATGAATTTTACAGCCGGTAATAAACCGGGGGGCATTTGTGAATAGTTTTATTCGAATGTGGAAACAATTTTCGCATCGCACGTTCCATATCAAAATGGATATCTGTTTACAGTCTCCGATAAATACTGATAAAATATTTTCCCAACGTATGGTAAAATTCAATATTAACTGCACAACTCAAAAAAGTGTATTTTTTAGTTGGCAGAAGCGTGATCTGTTGCTTTTGTAACAGAGAAACTTTCAATAACTAGATAAATTTCATATTACAGGGGCTGGTGTAGGAATGTCAGCGTTACAAGTAAATAAATGATATAATATTTTTCAGGACTTTTCTTTAAAGTAAACGTATTCAAAAATATAATTCTATGTATTTTACTAATTACTAGCATGGTGCCTGACGATGTCTGAGAATTGTAGTATATTACGCTTCCGGGGATCAGTTCCCGGTTTCAAACATTTTCTCTGGCTACGGGACGTATTCTCAACTTTGTTTTCCTGGAAACCAACATTGACTCTTATTATGATGGATATTTAGGTTACGTTTAACGATGTATTATGAAACCATTAATTCCATCCCGATTAGTGATTTACAAATTTGCGTGAAGCTGTAACTAAAAGTGAAGATTTGTTGACAGTCCTGTATCTGACATGTTGTCTCAACAATAATGCCGTTCCCTACAATCAAAACTTCTGCAGCAACAATAAATGGAGTTATGCTGTCAAAATTACGCACATAACTCCTATACACTTTTCTCCCTAACGCGGTAAAGTTGTCCCCGGATCAGCTGAAAATAATATGGCAACCGTATTTATATTAGCCCGCTAAAAAGTAAAATTGAATGTGTGCGGCCCGGATCTTTATATAATCAATATGTATTGCGACTTATAAATCATTTTACTTTATTAATGTTAGCAAACGTAAGAATTATTTTATCCTTGTTTAACAGGGTTGATACTTGGGACCATAATCTTTGCTGATGGAAGCTCTGTGTATGTCTTTAGGGTAGGATCTTTTCTTGTCTGAAAGAGGAGGAGGAAGCAACATAAATTTTAAATCATCGACAGAAAATTTCTCTGGGATGATCAGCGCAAGTACCAAAATTTCACGGCAATTTGAGGAATGCTAAGGGAACGACACAAACGTCTTATAATTCGCGGTTCGTTTTGTATAGGTCTGGCTTTCGCGCGGCAATTCAATGGATTTACGAATATTTGTATTAATATATTCTTAACTCTGCGTGAAATATAAATGAAACATGTATCACAATTTAAGTAAATATTTCTGTTTTAATCCCCCAAATGTTCATTGAAATCCGTTGAGCCGTTTCGGAATCTATTTGAAACAAACGTCCCGACAGACAGTTCGATTTTATTTATTGGTAAAGATTAATAATTAAATACTATAACAATTTTTGGGAATTATTTTAAAGTAACCTAAATTTGTTAGTGTAAATATGAATTTATTTTAAAACGACAAACAAGATTGAAATCATATTTTTCCAGTCTGTGAATAATTAATACAACTATTACTTCTGGTTCTTATAAGTATAATAAGTTCCTAGTTCATAATGCGTTCGATTTCATGATAAAAAATATAACAACATGTAAGAAATTAATAATATTTCAGTAAAAGAAGAAAAATAAAGTTGAATTTTATGACTGAGAATGCGCGTGAATAAGTGAGATGAGCAATTGACTTTCAAAAAAATTAAATAAACCTTCATAAATCGGTCTGTATCTGTGATAGATCGAACGCCTAATTAAGCAGCAAACCCATTTACAAGTTTAATTCCCAACCTGTATGAGTGAACCTACTAGACGATTCATGAATATAAATGGTTGAGATTTAATAACATTCTTTAAAGTTGCGTTCAGCTCAATCCCGCCAAATTAATATCTTTCTAACACTGCTCCTACCACTTAATTAATGCTTCTAGGGTTTATGGGAAGCTATTATGTGTCGGCCATCGTTTCAAATCAGAAAATTTTGTAGAGATTTTATACACGAGAACGAGTTCCATACACCACAAGTCTTCCTTAACTCGTGAATAATTAAGGAAAAATTTTATTTCATTTAATAACAACCCATTCACATTTTTAGTAAACATATAGCTTTTAATAAATATTAAATTTCATAATTCATTAACCTACTGTCTTGTATTTCCTGTTTAGTAATATTTTCATGCTAGAAAAAATTATTGATAGTTCCTCTCGATAGTGTCCAATCGCTTCTCGTTAAATGATGCTTTTACATTATGTTTGGTAGGTATAGATTTGCTAACACTGTTATTTTGAGTAGAGCAGAGATGAAAAGGAAAAACTAGTTTAGTTTGACATGAAATTTGCGGATGTTTGACTGAGAACAGATAAATTAATTGTTAGTGCTAAGCATTGAACATAAGGGGATTTAAATGGAAATGGGCATGAATTAAATTGAGCGTGTACAGAAGGTTTATCGAATGACTACATAAATAATAATCCTGAGGTGCTTCCGTTGTAGTGTTTATAATTGATACAGTAATCTTTTGTTTATCAATCGCTAGGAAGCGAATTAAGTACTAACCAAATTAAGGGTAATGAAATTAGAGTCTATTGTTATATAGAATTAAAAATATTTATATTTTATACAAATTATTTCATGTTTTAGAAAATTTCAGAATGTTTTATTAATATTTCTGCTTTCGGACCACTTGTTAAACGTATTATGACCACATTACGCGACCCTTTTTATTAAAGAAATTTTGCAAAGGGCTATGATTAAGAGTTTACTAACAAAATATTTTGTAAATGGGTCATCGTCGTTAGTTCATAAATCGAATTACTAAAAACGAAATTAACATTTTACTGGCACTATATTTGTTATTAGAGAAACTACCAATGTGAAAACATAAGAGTTAGACTGTTTTAAAAATATTTTAATAATAAATGTAATTTATTTTATTTTCACCATTATTTATTGCATGTAAAATATTGTAACGAGCATAAAGCACCCCTTGTTTTAAGGTTTAATTTATAGAATTCAAACTGAAAGATTGTGAACCAAGCGGATGTTTGCGGTAAACTCCGTCATAGACCTGATGCCGGGTTGACGGATGTGACACTCCATCGACTACCTTAAGGACAATCTCTAGGGATTGACATTGTTCATAAGAAGTTCCTTCCATCGACCCCAGTTATTTAATGAAGGTCAACTCTTTCCTAAACAAAACAAGGTCCCCGCGGAATTGTAAGATTAGTAGATGTTGGCGGAGTTAGGTCACGTGTTTGGGATTTTATCCTCGTGGTGGGAGAAAAATTTTTGAGCTCGGAGGTGGTCGAGCCGTGAAATAGTTATTTGTGAACCCTCAGAGGCCATAGTTCAAAATCAGACCTATAAGAAGTAAGTCGACGAAATAGTTATTTGTCAGAAGACAAAGAAGAAACTTCTAAATCAGATCCATAAGGATAAAGTCGATGGAGCAAACCGATGAGTAAATGAGCAGTTTAGTGCCTTCTGACGCTACCAACAAAGAGTTTCTATGCAGTGTTGCCAATGTCATCCACCTTCAGGAAAATCAACGAGTTTCCCTGAAAGCCAGCGCCACAGATGAACTAACCAGTACAGATGAAACCAGCAACATAAAACGGGAGAAACAGGTGTGTGGATGTTTTCACACTGTGATGAATAGAATAGTATTATGATATTTTTAAAGGATATAAAATTCAGCAATAATATTCTAACTGGCGACAGGCAGGTAAGAATTGGTTTTCCCCAGCGACAGACTGGCTGCAGATTTATATTAATAAGTTCCTTTTTCAGAAGGAACTTTAACCCTTCAAAATTTCCGAATGACACTGTCATGGAAAATTTCCGGCGATGGATGAAGGACTCATGAGGATTGGTGGAACAAACATCACATGGGTTAGCGTTTTCCCTTGGAGAAGGGATATATGAGTTGAACTAAGTGGTGAGAGCCCGATAAATATTAGAATGGTTCTAGACGTTGAGAGGGCGAGGAAGTAGAGACGGTGAGTGGTTCAAGACGTTGAGAAGGCGAAGTGGAAGGGAGGAGAGTTGATATGGGAGGAGAAAGCTGAGAGTGGAACTGATGTTGAAATGAAGAAGGAAGCTGGAGAGTGCACCAAGAGTTAAAAGTGAGGTGTGAAATGTTGCTCTTTAGTGTGAAGGTATTGAGGACAAGGAAGGTTAGAGTGAATAAGGAGTAAAAACTGGGGTTTCCTCAATCATCGGTAGTACGAGGTTCATCCTACTTTCCGCCGGCAGAGGGAAAATCTACAATTCCCAAAGGAAGTTCCGGTCGCTTAGTAACCTGCACCAATGCTTGAAGATAAAATAAGTTTGTGAAGTGAACGAAATCTGCTGCACGTGGATACTATAATGAGTAATTAATCCTGATATTTAAAATTCGTCCCCTTGAATTAATTAATTTATTTTTAGTTATGCGCAGGGCTCCTTTTAAGTGATTGTTTTTTATAAATAAAATTAACATATTATATCTTAAAGCAATTTATTTTAATAAACTCCTATATCATTTACATGTACAAACTAACTTTATCGAAAAATAATTATATAAAGAAATTAGTTCACTCACTAAGCACAACTACTTTACCGGCGATACTTCATTACAATGTTAGAATAACTTTCTGTATCAAGAAGAGAACTATTTAAACTAGCAACATATTAAAATTCGACATGCTTATACACAATATCCGCATTAATGAAGAAAATATTTAAGCCTGATTTTCAAATACACAAAGAACAGCGTGGCTTATTTACAAGAGTGGACACGTAGTAATAGTCTCCGATGATTTTAGACCTGAGATTTCTAGATGTTCGATAGCTCTGCTTTTGTATCCACTGTTGAAACTGTCTTCATAAATATGAACTTTAGAAAGAATTAATAAAATTGACAAATTCAAACAATAAATATACGAGAATTTATGCAGAGTTGAGACACGTCTGTCTATAATGTCTGGCTCCCATTCGTCCGGAATAATTTGTAGAGGACACTGGATAATCAACCAATAAATAACTGTGTCTGAGAGATAAATTAAAAAAACCAATTATGATTGGCTTTTTTGTACAGAGACACGTATCTCCGGAACAGATATCGAGTTGACATTCCAGAAGTGCATCGAAGCCTCAACGTAACTCAACTCGTCGCCTATCTCTGCGAAATTAAATTAACAACAAAACACTTTTTCAGCACTATCTTTGAACAGTTAAAATGTAATTAATAAACATAAACTTCATTCAAATTTGGAAGACCACATTATATATTAAAATCAATATTAAGTCATTGTAAAGTGTTCGTAATTGAAATAATATCTAATAAACTGGGGAATCTATTTCAATGATTTCTATGATGAAGTTCAATTATTTTAAGGAGTTCATTTTGAAATGTTCATATTCTTTACTATCAACAATGCTGGGCCCGGGGTTCGATTCCCCACCGGGAATGAATTTTGCCGCAAATACCACCAACACAGACGAAAATACCTACAGGGCAAAAAACTACAAATCCATCTTGGAGTCCCATGAATATCAAAAACGCATTATTAAGTTTTGTAATGACATAAGATTTTTTATTTATTATGTAATGTTTACTGTGTTTTTAAATTTAAAAAACAAATGTAATGAAGATAAATAATTAATTAGTGGTTAAAGAACAGAAAAAAGGAAATAAATAATTGCATAATATGTAAATAATTGTCACTGTGGTCGCTAAAGACCATGAAGTCGATGTGACCTTTATAAATAGTTTAAAAAAATAATGGGCCATATTTCATTAAACACGCCTTTGTAAATTGAAGCAGTACTTTTCGCTCTTAAATATGAAACAATTGCACAATTATTACGTATGAATACGTACAGAATGAGTTTATACTAAAATAATTTGTTTTAAAATTTCATTTTCCTTGTGGCTGCAGCTCGTTAGGACCTTGGACTAGGACAGCTGAATATCATCATCCATGACACATTCAAAATTTAGCTGTGGTTAGTGGCCAGCGTATCGATTTTCCGTCAGTCTTAGCGCCAGTTTTCGAACATAAGACAGCCAAGCCTCCCAAGCGGGGATTCGAACCCAGAACCTCTATAGTGAGAGGTTTTGACCGCTACACCACAGCAGGTCAGCATACTGTAGGAATTCTTGCGCTGTAAAGTTTTAAAGTAGATTTATTTTGCTAGTAAATATGAGTTTAAGATAACGGAAAACGCCGTAATGAGAAGCTGAATGTTACTAATAGGTCGCTTATTACAAGGCAAATGCCATCGTGTGGGACATTTTAAGAAACATATAGTCACTTGTTTATTTGTGGGTTCTTTCATGCATTGTAATTTGATTTCAATGTATAACCGCGTTAAATAATATTATATTAGAATCTAATGATTTAGTTTTAGCTTGCAATGCCTTGTAACATTAAGAAACAAGTTCTACTCATCCTATTTCGTTTATCGGATTGTGTTTGAATGGGTCTTACCTAGAGTAACTCTTGTCCTCTGCTGAGCCTCTTCCCAGAAGGATCTTTGTGGCGAAAGAGGTCCATTGATGCGAGGTGCCCCAGTGACGCGTGTAGCCCTGAATATAAACCTCTCGAGACATGTACAAGATTTGATTTTACGCCCGTAAAACTTTATAGAATGAAGAAAATACCCAGGATCTTCGAGCGGCGAGGAATGAATATAAGTTCAGTGAGTCAGAATGAGGTCCAAAACGAGACGGTTGACATATTGGTTTCGGTTTATTGTGGTTTTATGACTGAGAGGAAAATATTGTCGTACTTCTCCACACGACTATAGCACGGTTTATCCGTTATAATTATGTGGACCTTATATTTGTTCAGCAATCCCTTTGTTGGCGTATCTTCTAACAGACAATGGAAAACCAAAATATATTTAAAGTATTTAATTACATCTTCTACAATTTAATATTGTATTATCAGACTGTCCTTAAAATTTAATTTTGTCATTTCGAATAGTTCACCAAAATTAAATACCCAGCGTCGAAATTGTCACGTATATTGTGTCCCGGGATTCCTGGAAATTCAATTATAGTAGCCGATTGTTTTTTTTGCGGGGGGAAGAGGGAGGAGTTAATAGGCTACATGAGGGTGATCCTGAAACAGGTAAATCCCCTTTAATAGCTTAGGTAGGGAATTGGAAAGGGGGGTTGCGAAAGGTAGAGCAAGGTTGCCAAGGGTTGACTAGGGCCCCCGGGCTATAGTTTATGGATCCTACTCGGTGTTTCTCCTAAAGAGGTGCAGGGAAAACCCTAAAAACCTTGCAACAGGTACGACGGGCATTGGGTATTATTCTCACGCCCTTCCGAACGACGGGAGACGAGTGTACTGTAGGGTCTTAATATTCCGTTCTCCGTCTCTCAACCAGTTTTAGGTGCCAATTGGCCGTCTGATCCAATAGGATCTGCGTAAAACTCTTGCCTAATGCCAAAGATCTTCGATCCCAGTACGACCTACCAAAATAGGTGAAGATGTAAATTTTTTTAGGGGGTTAACAGGCTACATGAGGGTGATCCTGAAAAAGGCAACTCCCCTTAAATAACACAGGAGGGAATTGAAAAGGGAGAATGCGGAGGGTAGAGAAAGGTAGCCAAGGGTTGACTAGGGCCGCCGGGCTATAGTTTAAGGAACCTACCCGGTGTTTCACTTAAAGAAATGCAGGGAAAGGCCTAGAATATCTGCATCAGGTGGGCATTGGGTACTATTCTCACGCCCTTCCGAATGACGGGAGACGAGTTTCCTGTGGGGTCAACTTCAGTTTATAATTATATATTAATCTATTTGCTTACATATCCACCACTTTTTTAAAATTTACCTTCTCACGCCGCCAATAAGAGACGAATTTAATCATAACCACAGCGTTGAATCATAATCTAAAACTAGACAAGAAACATACAATTCAAACACATACATAAAGATTTTAAAGAAGCCAATTTTATTTATAACGAGAAGGTTCTCAAACCGTTCAATTCATCTGATTAGTGTGAATAATGTGTTTAGATAAATTTGCATTTTAATGAAATAGATTTATAAGTTTAGAATAAACGATAAGAAGAAACAGCCACACGTTTTAAGTTTAGAAAACCTTTTGAACACACTATTAAGGATTTTAAAGAGGGCAGAAATTAAATATAGAGATAGAAGGCTTATTCATATCCTCTTCAGAAGACAGCCAGCAGTATTTAGAATTTAATAAATTTACAGTATTATTAACTAATTAATAGTATCATTACTTTAATAATATCTTAGTTAAATTTAAGAATTATTTCGTGGTAAACAGCAATTTAATAATCTCTTTTGACAGGGTACCTGATGCCATCACCTATCCTGTTGAAAGTTCTATATGTCTTTGGGATACGATCTATTTTATCCTGAAGAACGTAAATATTCAAAAGATCTTTGGTATGATGAGCGCTAAACCAAAAATTTTTACGGCTATCGGTTGCTAAGAGCAAACCTTATAGCTCTCAGAATAATAGAACGACGTCGATACAGACTAGAATCCACCGAATACATTATTTATTTATATAGATAAAATCTCCTTTCTAATATTATTGCATTTTAACTATACAAGTTATTAAAAAGTCTAATTAAATAATTTAAAACACTCTAACCATTATTTTTTTAAGTTAGGAAACAAACGATCTTCCCGCTGAAATTTAGATATCTTCTACAAAAAAATTAAAATTTTTAAAATAAATATTTACATAATCTGTATATATAGGGATAATTTTCAACATTAAATTTTTTCAAATAATCACTATTTTCTAATGTACGTCAGCATGTGAAAAGAATACTATTGGGTCTCAACGTGAACCGTCATCGAGTTTCTCTCCGTTTTTCGTTTCCAATGACTGCATGACGTGATCTTATAATCCTTGAATGATAAATCCTCAATCTAGTTTCAATAACTTACCAGATACGTGATTCTGTTTTCGTATCTACATATTAATAATCTTAAGACACAATGACTCGAAAATTGTAAATTCTCAACTTGTCACAGTGAAAAATAAACTCTTTTAATCGAGTATTAGAAATCAGCTTTTTTTTACTAAAGGTTGAGTCACTTTAATCCAGGGGTAATGTACAAAATAAATTGCATGAACAATTAAAACACAACTCTTTCTCTTCTTTACATTGATTCGAAAAGGTTCGTTTTCATCAGGAAATAAAATAGAGTGAAGACGGTCAGCATAACGACAAAAAAAATAGTGGAACGGACCTATTGATTTACTTGCCAGAAAATGTAGTTATGGCTGTTACTCATTAAGATTGTCAATGATCCTAATTGGTTACGTTAGCGTTCTTTCTCTCGAGTATACGTAATGTATATTTTTACTGGACGAACTGCTCTGGAGCAGTGAAAATATTTTAAATGCAATAAAAGGCTAGTTGAATTATATTTGGTTCAGATTCAATAATAATTTAAATCGTTCTGTTCAAAATGTATTGAATGTCAGTATCAAATGAGACTGTTTGCATGTAACTTTAAAGCCTTACTTTATCAATACATAATTTTATATAATTGTAATTGTTGGAATAGAAATGCAACATTACTTTTAACATTTAATGTAAAGTATTAAAATAAAATAAAATCTAATATAAATAAGATTAAGGTTACATTTCTGATTGGGAAGTGATTTATTATTAGTGTTGTATTTTCATATAATACTAATGTTATATTTAATCCATTAAGTTATTCTTATACTCATATGATATAAATTTAATTACTTAAAATTCAGCCTGGCTTTGAAAACCTAAACGTATGGTTAATTTCAAGTAAGTTTACTTTTACATCAAGAAAGAATGTCAAAATGACAATAAAATGTGGTAGTATTATATTTATCTTCCAAATAACGTTGATCTGTTTGTTGCTCATTAAGACTATTAGCGCAAGAAATAGATTCAGAATGCCGAAAATACAGATTGTAACAAACTTGAAAGATGGCTAAAATGGGTTAAAACAAACATTTTCCTCGCTATGCATTTTTGTCAGAGGCGTTTCGATTCTGTACAATTTAAAAAGAGAACTATGAAATGAAATAAAATTTGAAAAGCGCGCCTCCCGCCTCACCGCTGTCATCAAACTAATACATGAATATAGTGTATAAATTAAGATAAAAAGAACACGTATTTAAGATTATTAGAGAAATTCTCTAAATGATCCCCAATTTACTATACATAAAGCTCACAACGACGGATCATTGATTGGATGACTTTGTCGAAGATTCCTGACATCCGACGAAATGTTTGCGCTGCAGCCACAAACAGCATGTCAGCGTATTCCTTTATAGAAAAAGACATCGGAAACAATTGTGGAAGCGCCATTTTTGAATTTTATTTCTCACTCTATACTTGGGAATCGTCTCCACTCTTCTACTCCATGTAACCATACTAGCCAATCACAGCAACGCCTCAAGTCGGTCCTGTTACTATATCAAATCATTGTTACATAACATTTCAACCGTAATATAAGAAGGAAAAATCTCTTCAAACGTATATTTTTATCCATTCAAAACGTAGCCTGTATCATTTTTATAATTCAATATAATATTAGGTACATTTTATATTTTAACAAACAAAATTTACGTTCAAGTTTATAATTTAAAGAAATTATTTGCAGTTAACGTCAGTTAGAAATTTATGAATTTGTACCTGACGAAGTCCAAAAATTGGAACGAAACATCGTGAAATCTTTTATAAATAGTGTTAATTAAAGAAGATGGCATAATGACTGTCTTGTTTAATATTAAATTTATCAATTTTAGTTAATTTATTTATTGTAAAATAGCTGAAGACCCGGTGTTACCTAGGTATTTATTTATATTATCCCGGTACATTATTTAATTATTGGTCAACACAACCGATATCGAAAACGTCACAATATGAACCTCAAATATACTTCCAGTATCTCGAGAGATTCAAAAATACTCCCGGTAAAATAACGGGGCAAAAACTATTTTCAGTACTCTAACAGAATATAAAAGGCTCCCCAATTTAAGGAATGAATTTTTACTTAAATCGAATATTAAAAGTCATAATGCAACACAGCGACTCGTATTACACCGGTCTCGACACCAAACTTGAGTTTCCTTGTTAATTCATATTACTTATTTCCACCCCCACCCCTGACATGCTGCAAGGGGTTGAATTTACACACAAATATTGTCGGAGAAACACTATAAAAGTTATTGACGTCAGGAATTTTTTCGACTCACATATGAGCCTTCATTACATTATATAAGCTCCACCACTTCCCCCTTGGGTTAGTTGCCGTGTCTTATCTCCAAAGTATTTGGTTTTAGATCGCGAGGAATATGGAAACAAACTTTTGTCAATATTGTTTTATACTTTAAATGTATTAAGCAAAAGTGTGTTTTACTCCGTCCAATCCTCCTGTTAGGGGATGAACTGCAATTTAATGTCAGAATAAAAACCCCGATAGGACCTGTTTCGATACCAGCCTTTCCTTTTTTTTCATTTGACGCTCCCTACAGCCCCACGATGAATGGGGTTGAAATTATACGCAAACAAATTAACCAAAATCGCTATCAAATTAATTAAGGAAATAATTGCAGTTTATGGATTTTCAAAAATTACCGCCCCTCCGCCCCAAGTGGTTGTGTTACCCTTATTGTGTAGCGTTCGTTCGCCAAAAACACCTGTTCAAAATTTGGTCGAAATTGTTCATCCGTTTAGGATAGTATACGGAAGTCCATTTTCACCCCTTCCAACCCCTCTCAGGTAAATTATATTGCATTTTTTTGTCAGAATTAAGCTCAGTGGCTCACATTACAGCTGTTTAAATAATATTCTCGATTATTTTCTGGTTATTTTTATGTGATAACCCTCCACTTTATTTTATTATGTATGGAGTTGAAATTATACGCTAGTAGTATCGAAGGAGACATTATGAAATTAATTGATCCAAGAATGTATTTATATGATAGAAATATTGGCCTTTTTTGCTAATTAAAAAATTTTCACCCCCGCCCGAGTCTTACCGACTGATGTATACCATATGTTAGTGCATCGAAACTTAACAAAAATCGTTAGACGCCGGCAATATGGAGGGGGAAGTTGAGGGTCGTCCAGGCGTGGGAGATAGGCAACCAACATTCATTTTGAAAATTTAAACGCGCGGAACGAAAATAGCCTTCTTGTACTAACGTTTCCTGAAATTTTCCAATTTTCTGCACATTTTTCTTAATTTTTGTGTCCGTAAGAACCTTGTACATTATAATGTACATTATAAGTATAAAAATTTATAAAAAAGGTAAATGAAATCGGTTAAGTTATGGCATGACCAAGGGAAATAAGAATTCAAGTAAATATATATATATATATATATATATATATATATATATAATAATTTGAATTTCAACTTAACGTAATGATTTATGTTGAATGTATAATTAGAGAGACTCCGTACTATTATCTCTGTAATACTTTTGTGATATATAGAAATAGTGAATTTATTAGCTGTAACTAAATTACATTCTTAGACTACAGTATCTCCATGATTGCCGACCTCCATTGAATATTTTTGCTATATTTTGATTTGTATTTCCTCGAAATATCTCAATTATTTTTATAAAGTATTTTTATTGAATCATTTATTTATAATGCCTGTATTGATTTATAAATATAGTAAGAATTGGAGATACTTTAAGCAGTTGCTGTTTAATTAAGCTTCTGTAGAGGCCGTGTTATCGCAGTAAATTTGAAATAAACAATATCTAATAACACCATTGTTAGTAATGTTTAGTGAGAGAAACTCCAACGAAGCGCAGATTTGTTGTTGAAAGCCTATGCGATTTACATATAAGGCTACAAGCCGCTAAGTTTGGTCGTTCGGTGAGATGTTCTCCTTTCACGTAGGCACTCCGCCGCGAGGTTTATAGCCGCGGCGTCTCTACCTATAAAACCTCTCTCTCGCTAGCCTTCGCAGCTTAGCGAGCGCTTAACCCTTAAAATTGTTCACTTTTCCGGCGGGACTGATCCATTGGCTGCGAAATGTGACAGGTATGAAGGTAGTAAAATCCTACCTTAAGGGCGCAACACTTAAATTACGTTATTCCTAGCAAGTCATGAATTGGGCAATATGACGCCGTTATTACTTGCAAACAACGTTTTTGTTTTTGCATCTGAACTTCGTTACAGGTTTAAAGAGCTATAAACATCTTAAATTCTTCCAACAATTGAGTGATTTTATATTATTAAGCGTCTGTATTGCTTTTTGGGTGTTTCTGTTTCCGTGAGAAAACGTTTTAAAATTTTATATAAACTGCGTAAAATATGGAAAGATTCATACTTTTGACACATTTATTTGCAGTCTGTTCCACTAATCCTTGTATCAACAAATAATAAATCGATTTATGACCTTTCACAAATTTTATATACTTAAACTTAAATAACAACAATGTTTCGGAAAATGTTAGTGCCTTCTTCAGTTTATCTTCTACGTCAATATCAGATCAGAAATATACAGTCACGTGTTACTGAAACGAAACAAGGAAGATCTGAGGGACCGTTACACTTAAACTCCTCTCAGAAGTGGTTAAAGACAGTCCCTCT
Source organism: Eucriotettix oculatus (assembly GCA_034510155.1). Taxonomy (NCBI): domain Eukaryota; kingdom Metazoa; phylum Arthropoda; class Insecta; order Orthoptera; family Tetrigidae; genus Eucriotettix; species Eucriotettix oculatus. The sequence continues at coordinate 132,176,537 of CM067377.1, forward strand.
CTCTCCACAATCTCTCCCTTCCTTTCATTTCTCTCCCTCCCCTTTCTCCCTCTCCCTCCCTCTCCTCACATCATTTTGTCTTCCTCCCTCTCCTCTCCTCTCCTCTCCTCTCCTCACCCCCTTCTATCCCTCACCCACTCTCTCTTTTTCCTTGTTTCAATTAATAAAATCTTATTAAGTCATTATCAATTGCCGAAACGTTGTTGTTAATTTAATTTAAGAAAATGAAATCTGTGAAAAGTCAGAAATAATTCATTAATAACATACGTAATACTTGAATGTTCATTCGACATACTGAACATAATTATATCTTGACGTGTTCACACCAGCTTGGTATTAAACTCTAATTTTGGATTCAATATTATAAATACCCAGTCTTAGTTTAATTAATACTAATTTTTATAAATATTACCAAAATATTAGATAAAAAATAGCAGATAGGCAAATTCGAGCTAAATATATTTCAATCAAATCAATGAGTAACGTTCAAAGGCGACGCACAGCATTAAAATATTAATAATTGAAGAAAATAATATTTTCAGCCATAAATCTGTTTTGGGGCATATGATTCATACAGATCTCCTCAAAGCAAACTTAGCCAGAAGCAACATATGTTGAATTTATTCGCATGTTTTCTTTTTCAGGAGACGTTAACAGGATTTTTTTCTGGGATTTGAATGATGCAACTCGAGTTTCAATTTCTAGCATGCGTAATCAAGAGTTAGTGAATGGAGAAAATATTTAATATTTCTTTGAAAATTCAATATTATTTAAATATATATATGAATTAACGTATCCAATGCGCCTAAAATTGGTGTGTGAGAAACGGTAATTAGAGCAATATGAGCAATATTAAATGTCCATTATTTCGTTCCTGTTTCGGTTTCCACATATTTGCACAAATTCAAGAGTGTAATCTGGTAGGTTCTCCAACCGTAACGCCAGGAACATACCCATAAGTTCATTGCCTAACATATATAAGTTTATATGTATTTTTACTGTTCTTGTAAAAAAATATAATTTATTTCATTGATGCTTTAAACATTTAATTAATACATTATCTCCTCCTACATTGGCGCTTTCATTATTGTGAAATATTCTTGATATTATTGGACTGGCATGATGTTAGCGTCTTAGCCACAGTCTCTGTGCCTATAACAAGCTAGAAGACTGGATGAAACAATAGGGAATTAATACAATCACGGAAAAGTCTCAACATATTACTTTTTCAGTACGAAAATAAATTTGCCCAAAAGTGAAAATAAACTCAGCACACCTCAGGAACACATGAACACTTTTTATAAGAACGCACTGTCACTGTGATTCGATAATCAAGCTTATTTTGGTTCCCAACAATAAATTTTTCAGACATGAATACTTATCATAACTACCAACTCCTTTCTACAAACTCTATAAGTCTGTAACACAAATCTGAAACACATATTTTCAGTATTACACCATATTTGATTTCGAGCTTAAATAAAATACAACTCTAAATTGAATGAACTGAGCGAACAGTAATTTTCTGTTTATGAAGTACTTATAAGCCAGAATATACTCGCGGATCTTGTTTATGCATATTTCTGTGAAGCGTTTGGCTCCCGGGACACGTTTTAACTTACCTATACAGGAAAGGCTTGCCTTCCCCTGGATTTTACGGGAAGTGGGCCAGTGATGAGCACTTGCGATAAATCTGTCCCTCAAGCACTGCCTGAGGGTTCAGTACACTAGAGTCTGAGAGATAACCTCTCCGGCCAGTATCCTTCTAGCATAGCCTCATAGGGGCTTTAAGTTGCCACCTCGAATTCATCTTGAAGAAGGTAGAGTCATCTGGAATCTATTACGCCTGACTTTGGACTCTATGGTGCGCCGCGGATTTTGTCTCACTTTGAGTACCAAATTGCCCGAAGGTCTCACTGGCCGTGTGGACACGTTAGCAATCGTTTTAGTGTAGTTACAAGTGATTATTCGAAGGCATAGCCGATCACTAAAGTCACCATATCACTGGTGCTCATATATGATGCTAAAAGTACTGTTCAGCAGCATTCCTGCGCGTGAGTCAGGAATTTGACAGGGTCTGGCATACAGTTCTGCTATATAAAATCAAACAGTTGCTATCGGAGCCTTTCTAGAACCTACTGGAGAATTGAAAATTCTGAACTAGAGTAAACGGTGAAACTTCCACCTTTCACTTAATCAAAGCAGGCGTTCCACAAGGAGGTGTCCTAGGACCCGTCTTGTATTTAATATATACTTACGATCATCCCTCAACCACTAGTACAATTACAGGGAAATTTTCTGACGACACGGTTATTATGGCTATTAATGAAGACCCAGTAATAGCAAGTGAGCTTTTACAAGAGCATCTTAATTTACTTCAGGAATGGCCAGATAAATGGAAAGTCAATATTAACGAGTCAAAATCCTCACAGGTTACGTTTACTTTACAAAAACAACAATTCCCACCAGTAAATATAAACAACAAACATCTCCCGGTATCGATACATGTATAATATCTCGGAATCCGCCTAGACTCAAAATTAAACTGGAAAATTGACTTTCGTCTTCGATAACTATACTGGCTACTCGGTAGGAGATCTAAACTCTCGTTAGAGAACAAAATAACCACATACAAATCCATTATTAAGCCTATATGGACATTCGAAATCGATCGGTGGGGATGTGCTAGTAAGTCCAACACTCCCATAATACAGAGGGCACAATCAAATTTCCTCAGAGCCAAGGTTGATACTCCATGGTATGTGAGCAATCAAACCCTAGATCAGTACCTAGCCATACCTTTCATCCAGGATGTCATACAAGAGATAGCCAATAAACATCACAATAAACTGGAAAACCATAGAATCCTTTTATACAACTAATGCTGCAATACAGAAACCACAGAAGATTAAAACTATGCTGGCCAATTGACCTCAAAGTTGGGGTAACAGGGGTATGATCACTGGAGAGGACACTTGGAAGACATCAGAAATAGCTTATTGGACTTATTATTCTGATTGCTACTTCAATAAATAAATTAGTATATTTACATGTTTGTGTATGTGATGCTATGCTGAGAGGAAGGAAGTGTAGAGGGTATTTACAAGCTAAGATAACGGATTACGAAGTTACGTAGATTTGGCTTACGAGCTAAGAGAAGGTGAAATTAATTTTAGGAATATTAGAAACAACACGATACACTCTGTGCCAAGAACTTCGTAGAAGAATTTACTATTCTATTTCTTTTGCTCCTTCTGATAAAAGCACAGTTAATTTATTATATTTTAATAATCATAGTTAGAACAAAATATTTATTTGTGAAGTAAAATTTAATTTTGATTAAGACAAGTGTCGTGTTTGCTAAGACTGAGCTGGGGAAGCAGGAGCGCTAAGGTCGAGAAGATCGATAACATCTGCGGGAGTTGGGCGCCCTAGCGGCGTGCGTTGCCCCCAACGAAGTCGTAGAAGTAGGAGAGGAAAGCAGAGAGGGAAAGCCGCTGCAAATGGAAAGACGGTATAAAGACAACCAGTCTCGGCGCGTATGAAATACTGCGTTGCAAAGTGTTTACAAGCAGACAGCGAGTAGAACGAATGCAAGAGTTATGTTGGCCCGCAGCGCAGCGGATGCCCAACTCCGGCCGAAATAGCTCCTCCAGCAATAAAGACAGCACTGCAGCCTTTCCTTAAGACACTAATTCACACGCCATGACTTGGTGTAAACACACATGGTCAATATCGTTGAAACTATGGACGATTTATCCAGAATATTTCAATGGACTATGTCTAATAAAGCATTAAGTTGCATTATTGAAATCAACTGAGACAATACCAAAGCGACGAATCTATATTTTAACTGTATCTTTCTTTCTGATATCAGTATAAAATTCAAAATTCGTAGTTTTTAGCTGATAGAAACATTAGATTTAACTTTTGTGAACACGCTTATAAAATAACATTAATGAAGATGATCCTAAAATGAGCAGATTTGTAGATTAGGTAAGATTAATTTTCTGTCAAAAAGATGAATTGATGGAAAATAAGAGGGAAGTATCAAAGAAATTACGTGCCTAATAATAATAATGTAAAGAGATAGTTATATTGTTCAACAATAACGTACACAAATGTCAAAAATTATATTATCAGTTTATGGTCTGTAAATATGGTCGCTTTTTCCTTTTTTATTAGTATCGGTGCCAACCTCCTGTGGCGTAGTGGCTAGCGTTGCTGCCTCACGACCCAGAGGTCCCGGGTTCGAATTCTGGCATAGGCTTGGACGTTTGTGACGTCATGGTCGCGAAGACCGGGATTAAGACTGTTGGAGGATCGATACGCTGACCACGTGCCACTCCAAACTCGGAATGTGTCATGCAAGATGGTAGTCCGCAGTCGACTCGGTAGACCCAGGCCCACAATGGGATGTAGAGCCAAGGAAAGAAAGAAAAAATAGTATCGGTATTCTTCCTAATATTCTATTTTGCTTTTTCCTCAGTAATAGGTATGAAACGTAGGTGTTAAAAAACTTTAATACTACACGCCAATTTTTAAAATTTGTGTGTCTTATTTCAAATTTATTTATTGTAAAATTTAATATCTGACAATTAATATATAATTATTATTACGCCAATTGGTTTTGAATCTGAAGATTTGATATTATATTGTGGTACGCGATTGTCTGGTACCTCATTATATTAATTATATATTTTTTTCTTATTTTAATGTACATAAGTATTTAGATATAAGCCGGACGAAGTCGGGAACATGAATGAACGCAATAGGTTAATTAAATGACGAATTACAGTCATCTTCTCGGCCAGAAAACGGAAACATTAAGGTTCGGTAAATATTATTGGACGAGATAGCGTCAAGTCTGGCCTGCGGAAGATATGGACAACAGATGTTATTTACCAGCAATCCATCTAGTCAGCCGTGGGAAAAGGAAAAATTGACCTGACGCCTGGACCTGCTTGCTACCTGCTAAACAGGTCAAGTATTTATCCCGAGTCCCTGAAAGCCGGAACAATAGAGGCAAGTGACTTCATAACAACAATTTGTTATGCAGTGGCCAAGATTATGAAGGACACTTGCCGGAATAACAATTTTCAGAATCCTACCCTACATATGGAGGCAGTAGAAAGTGCACGCCCACCAGGAGAGATTTGGGCGGGGCGAGAAGAACAAAACTAGGGTGCACTAGGAGACAAGGAGCAGTTTATAGAAAAATTTTCGGACGCATTTGGAAAACAACGTTGCAAAATTTAAATAGTTACGTCAGACAAAAATTTAACTTTCATTGGACGTAAATCCATCCATCTTTGAAGATAAATCATCAGAAGCTACAAAACCTGAAGTATCGAGTCGACGAGCAGCCCTGGAGTGAAGAAGATGACGCTCAGCATACCACCGACGCTTGGGAGACGACACCCAACAGTCATCAGCCGAGTAACCAGCCAGCAAGGACGCCGTAGTGATGTACCTGCCTTATTGTTTCTCGCCTCTGGTCGTTTGTCTATAAAGTGTTCGCTTTTCCCCCATATTTGAGCGTTTAGCTTTCCCTGAGATAAAGATTCAATCATGTTCCCGATGCAGTAAGCGAGGATCCCCTTAAATATATATAATTTAATAAATCAGTATTTGTTAAAATTAAAACTTATAAATTTTTTAAAATTTAAATTCATTCTCCCTTACCTACCAATTTATAGAACGAGCACCACATTCTATTAAATATTATCACAACTACTGTATTGCTTTAAAATTTATAAGAACATTAAAGAAGATAGACAACAGGAAAACGAGGATTTTTTTCGGGTGAATTAGCTAGTTGTGTGTCAAAACGATGTAGAAAACGTCCCCGATATTATAATGGGGATAGTCCGGAGCTCAGTATACCTACACTTGTTGAGACTAGTTGGTAGTGTAAAATCAATTCTGAAAGCATTGGCGCTGATATATTGTTGGCAATTCAGTATAGGTTGTACGTCAACGGACTCATCCATAAATTGCAATAGATAATAAGTAAAGGGTGTGTTAAAAAGACTTCGCAGTTTGTATCAATACAATTCAACGTTTTTAACAATGCTGGTAGCGTTCTAGCAGGTCGTTGAATGGGGGAGGTCCTCCTCTAACAACACTGCCATGTAGAATCTCACGAACAGTAATATACTTTTTATGAAGTTGCTGATATTTAAGAATAAAAATTTATTGTTTCATAGGAGATAATTTTTATACGTAAGCAAACTTCTAAGCCGAATTATAGCCTTCAAAACTGTCCTTTTTTGCAGTCGACAGTTTAATTCAATGAATGGTGACTCGAAGAAGTTTTATGCAAACTTAGAAACCACCTACAAAAATATGATATTAAGTGAGTTAACGAGCTGGCTATCCTTTACGTCCTTTATATGAGTAAACATTACGTTAAATGTAAAATTATATATTTCCGTTTGAAAATATGTCAAAGTATACGTGAATTTATATTACCGTCTTCAAATATACGTAAACGTTCAGACTTCTGGTGAAAGACATATTCATGACAATTTAATGGAAAATAATGTAATGTAAATACGCGAGCTTTGAGGGTTATATTTTTTCTCGGTCAGCAGTATACTCTCAATTTAAGGAGACTAATGTATGCATATAATTTACTTTTGATATTGGTCTTCAGTAAGTCAATACATAAAAATGTTTAAGTTGACCCATTTGCCTTTAATATTTCGTTATTTTGTAATATAAATGTAAATACTCTAAGATACGTAATTATTATTTTTCAGTACATTTAAAACAAGGTTAGTCTGTTCAAATTCCTGAGAACCATAGACTAAGTTTTAAATCCCATCAGCTTTGTTTTACACTTACAGGAATTATTAATAAATATTTAAGTAATACGTAATTGTAAAGGCCAAATGCAATAAATGAAGGATGTTAAAACATGAGACTGAGAGATTGATTTTAATTTATTCCTTGGGGGGGGGGAATTCAAATTAAACACCCCAACGTTTTTTGAACCCGAACACGTTCACATTTTTTCTGTCGGACTCACTTTCAGAAAACTCTGCTACCCTTGTGGATGAGTTGGTTATATTCAGGTTGTTGTTTTACACTAAAATTTGAATTACGAAATAAGAACTAAAAGTTTTTTTTCTAGTGCACGATGAAAGAAAACGTATTTACATGTTTCCGTACCATCCAGATAGCAAATTTAGTGTTGCTAATAAAATTCAGATGAATTATGCTATTCTCTCTTTACGATTGGTTCGAATTACTGAAATATCATCTTCAACGTAGCACTCAAATATTCTGAGCAATCAGATTTTCAAATTAATGGTGACATTTGTTTGCAATGAATTGAAATAATACGGTGAATAGCTAATGTGACTGTCCTATTAGATATGATTAAGTACGGGGAGTAAATCCCGGCATTGATTGGGATCAACAGGGAAATGTCATGAAGGTCATCCATCGCGCATTAATATAATCCAAATATGTCAATATGATGACACGTGACATACAATTGAATTGCTGTTTCGAGTACGTTTAAGGCTCTACAATTCTATAATTTGATCATGTTTTATGTCCACTTAGTTCACAAACTGACAGATTTCTTCTTCGACCATATAATCACAGTCCACATGAAGCCAATTCAATTATTAAGAGTTGAAACAGAAGCGTGAAATATTTTCACAATTATTGATCATTTCTTTCCGTCATGACTATATAAATATAAAAATTTTAGTTTGATTTTAACGAAATCGTCTCTGCTTATACTTTTATTTGTATTCGGGCCCCTCATTTTCATTTTTATTCACATTCAATTCTTATTCCTCTCAATAGATTTTTGGACTTCTTTAGTGTACCAATTTAACTGAAACACTCTACATGTCACTAAACAGATCTAGGTGGATCTATCATGCTATATTTTATGATCATTATGTTTTTTAAGTAAAACTTTGTTAAGTTCTATTTATGTACAATCGTTGTCTCAAAAATTCCTACCCTGGTGCTTTTTCGGCTAAGACGACTATTATCAATAATACGACAAAGTCGTCGGCAAACGTAACGTATTTATGTCTTCTCCTTGCAGTATGATTCCTTTTCCATATTCCGTTTTGACATTCTTCATACCCTGTTCTACATATAAGTTAAACAGCATGGGCGACAGACTGCATCCTTGTCTTACTCCTTTCTTTATTACGGCTTTCTTTTAATCTTCTATTCTCATTACTGCTTCCTGTCTTCTACAGAAATTTTGTATAAGCCTCTTTTCTCGACATTTTATTCCAGTGCTATTTAGCGTATTTATAGTTAATTATGTAATACAATTCTATAAACCAATAATTGTCAAATTATTAACTGAAAATTTACCTCCTCTCCCTCTGCATTTTCTTGCTGTATTAAAAGCTACATTAAAACCAAAGAACTGTCTACTCGTTAAGTTTTTGTCACATATTACATCGTTTTAAACTTGCAAATAAAGAATATTTATTAGGTCTTAGAAATTTAATAATTGTCGCGTTTTAAATGATTGGTAACGAAACGTTTTTATTATATACTTAAAAACAGCATTGAATCAATAACATTCCTAGAAACTAAAGTAAAACATCAGCTTAGATGTAATTAACGATGCAGCAGCGTTTTTCGTTCATGTGGTAAATAATAATGTGCATTCGTGAATCGCATGCCTAATTTTTTATCGATAAGATAAATAATCTGACAGTAAATAGTCAATATAAAAAAATAAACTATGCTTATTAATGAGTATGTATATTTTTCCACGGTTCTAAACTAACATGTTTTTATGAAGAGAAGCATCTATATTTTTAGCTTACTGACTGTAAAACGTTTGTGAAACAACAATGAGCAGAGAGAACTTTTTCCGAGCAGAAAATTCTATGGAAAATTCCGGACACAAACGATTGGTGTGTGTCGCAACAGAAAACCGGAAGCTATTTTATCTCTGTATAGAAACGAACCATTGTGTGTTTCACGCTGAAAACAATTTGTAATGCGCAATTCAAAATCATAGTGAAAAGCGTATGTAAATGTTTCGCGCTTCCTCAGTCAATAGATTCTCCTGATAAATTTTGAATTTGTCATCGAAGAAAAACTATTTCATGCAAAAAACACACATTTCAACTTTTACAGGCAGAGTAAACTTTTTATGTATGTACTAAAAATTGTGAGAAATTTAAAGGCAATCATGAAAATTCGTTCCTTCGTTGTATTCCAATACAACGTGTATAGTGCAATATAATACAATATTTCGTATAGATCATCCATTATTTAATCAAAGATAACCCAAAAAGAAGTTGTATAATATTAAATACATGATCATTTTTGCAAATTATTTCGCTCGTGATAAGCTAAGTATCTTTGTACACGTGTTGACTTGTTTTACCAACTATTTAAAGTATATATATTTTGTACCTCTGTATCAACTCGGGTCAATGATTACACTAAGGAGCGGCGAAATTTAATAAGTAGGATACAAAAAACAATATACTTATGACTATATTACTACTCAACACACGAAACTAATGTTCGAATATGTAGTTTAACGTAATGAAACATGTTTGGATAAATTTTATAATAGCTTTTACATATAGTTCATAGCTTAATATATAATTTTCACAATGAAAATGTATCTACAAACATATTAGACATTATTTGAGTATCGTAATCCATCGTTTACCTGCTTTTTTCCTTTAGGCCAAAATTGATTAAAGCAGCGTACGTCATTTTGTAACATAAGCCAACAAAATTCTCTTACTTGATAAAGTCGTTCATTTTAGTTTCTTCCAACCGATATTAATGCATATTTCATAATTTTAACAAAAAGTATTATTATCTTTCAAACGGAATTGATGTTGCTTTCCGGAATTATAAAAATGAAATTATTAGAAACATAGTGTGACCATTTACCTAATCGTTGTCTAGGTTAATTATTTATTAATTTACACTGATACAGTGTATATATATGTTATGACCGAATCACAGTCACAAAATTCAGTTCGCTTGATTATTTCTTATTGACGGAGATGGGACTTGCAGCTGTATTTACCATTAAGTTAGGTATTTTCACTTTGACGTGCCAATACTTTTATTCATTGATGTTATTTGTAATCACAAATAGGCATTTATTTTTGAATAATTCTGATATTCATCCCTTCAATACAAGGAACAAAAATAATCTGTACAAAAAATGTAAAACATTGTCAATTGCACAGAAAGCTGTGCATTATTCTGGGAAATCCATCTTCAACAGACTGCCGCATAGAATTAAACAGTTGTCCGATAACCAAGGTCTGAATTAACCTCATTTTTGCTTAGCCACTCCTTCTATTCAGTAAAGGAATTTATAGAAGAATAGGAGACGAGAAATTAGTTTATAATGTTGGAATCGCCTTTCTATTTGGTTAAAAAATTGTTATAAGTATACTTACCTTTTATATAATAAAATAATGTAATAAATGTACACCCTGACTCATTCCACATCCTTGAATCTTGTCTTCTTTACAGGATCTACGGAATATGATTATTATTATTATTATCATTCTGTAAAACTACAAGTAATATATATATATAACATTATAACGTAGAGATTTAAAAAAATCATACCTGTATTTTAAATCAATTTTAATTTGATAATAGTATAATTTCACGATCATCAAATAACATAAATCAAAGTAAAAATGCCTTATAACTCAACACAATTCAAAATAATATTGTAGTAGTTTCATAATTACTGATAATACTTTTATATTGGTAGTTAATTGTATTAGTGTGCTAATATTGTAATTATTATGAGTTTTATGATGATGCAGGTTAATCATGAAATGTGGTAAGTAACAATAGATTAGTTTCATTCGTTTCGTTATTCTCGGATGATAAATAGGACAAATTAAAACGATACAGTTCCAAATATTATAAGTTGTTAATATAGTAAATACTTAAACTACTAATACTAACATATTAGAAAGTAACTAATACAGATATAAGAAAGATTGGCCACTATATGTAAAGTAAGAATAAAAATTATTATATGTATTATAAACATTACTTCTCAAGTGTCTTTAAACTCCACTGCACAATAAAAAATAAGAATTGTACATGGAGTGTTTGTGCGCCGGGAGAGAGGCTAGCGGTAAATTCTAATTCGTCTCCCTGTCTCATGGGACGTGAAATGATTTGTCGTTGCTTCCGCCGGGCTTAAGGCGCAAAGTTTAGGTAAACATTTTACAGGGTCCAAGGCTTTCACGGCCTAAAAGTTCCGACTGAATGGGTTACTGATCCCCTAAAACGTGAATTACTGGTGTATACTGAATGAATTTTCTGAACCACGTCCAACCTCTCTCTGTTGTAACTGATTGGTTTATGGTTTATCTTAAACCCGCGGGAATTAGCCTAATTCGTGTATTAATTTTTCTGAAGTCATTATTGTCGAGGCATAGCACTTTACAACTCACTTATATTTGTAACTGCCATTATTATTCTTGAGTTGAGTGCCAACTTCTCTCCTACACTATTACATTCTGCAGTCCGTTCCATTTTCCCTCATCTACGACCCAAATACTCCTTGGACAATATACCTATAGTCCATTCTTAAGAACAGTTATATCCAGGAGATCAACCACACTCCACCAGATCCTCAAGTTACAATTCAATATCCAACTTTTCGGAAGTACATTCCTCCGATCTTTCACAAACCGTCACGGTGAAAGTAACGTTAATACAGAGCTGACTGACAAGTGTAAATTTTCTCTCTTAAACATCTAAAAGATGTTTGATTGGCATCAAGAAACAAAAATTTTACATAATCGTATCACAAGATAAAGATATATATAAGGTATATATTGCGAGAAATAGCATGGCGTGTGACGTGCGCAGTAGAAAGTGAGGGGGAGGCGAGGGGGAATAGAGGGTATAAGAAAACAACGATACATATTGATGACCATATCAACGATACACAAATATATTGAAAGTTATTAGTTTCACAGTTGATTCGGCCGTTATATATTTTTTTGTAACAACCGAGAAACTGAACAATTCCAATTCAGACGTATCGGTTTATATAAACTTAATATAAATCATTTTAATTATGTGTGTTTTTATCACATCTACGTTAATCTCTATGATAAATATATTAATATACTAACGTGCGTCATCAAACGTTTAAGTCGTAAAATTTTGTAAATCTGTATAGTTAGTTCGGCGACGACGTCACTCTTATAATCTCAGTAAAATCATATGTATCATAACGTACTATGACTTAAGTGACAAATCATTTTTAGTATGTCCAGCTCGTGTTACATTCATATTCACAAACACTTATTACTTACTTGGAACGTATATTCCTTCTTCCAATGAGAATAATATTCTTCTATAATTTTTGTGTACATAAACTTGATTAATTCAAATTGTGTAAATATATTTACTTAAATATATCAATTACATCAAGATCCCTATTTTTAACCGATCTCTTGGTTTTTGTGTTACGGAAACAAACATACAGCACCACACTTTCAAAGAACTTAACCTTCTACTACTCCTAGAATTCTGCAAGCAACGCTAGATAAGTAACATTTATAAAGATTTGTTATAAGGGGAAGTATTGTCGTGAGGTAGCGTATCCGTTTGAAGAGTGGCTAATAGCATTTTGAAAAAATATTAATTACAATCTTAGTAACGGGGCTTTTACCGCACCATATATTTACCATCCCTTAATTGGGTTCTTAAAGCACAACGTATCTGGAAATGAACACACTATATGTTTCCTCGTGTCAACTTTTTCAGAATAACTTTTCCACTACGAAGTTGCTCAATAATGGTTCGTGTTAAACTGAGTTTCGTCCACCTCATTAAAAGGGAACCACTGCGCACCGTACCTGGACACGAGCTTCTATTTCTCTCTAGTTATACAAAAGGTTGAAGTCACCAAGACTAAACTTTACTAAGATTCATAAAAGTGTATTCATAAAGTTTTCTTATTTTCATCCGAAACACACAGTATCAAAAGTGCGTTGAGTCTTAAGATTAACACAGTTGTTTCCTTACTGATAGTCAAGAGCCAGGGAACATTGTCTTGCCTAATTTGTCAGTGTCCCGGAAAATATCCTTTATTTACATTTTGACACTGTAAATTTCTACGCTTTATGTACTTCTTCTAAGTATAAACACGCAAAGCTGTCTCTCATTAGGCCCAACAAGTAAGTCTGCGTTCCGTGCTTTAGATCTGATTTTTCAATTTTTCCTTGAAGTCGTACCAAGTTTTCTTATTTTTCGTAGGGGTTATATCTTCTTAGACCTTTTAGCGTGCTGTTATAGTTCAGTTTTCGTTCTCTGATATTTCATGCAGTCATTATGGTTTCTGAAGGTGAAAATTTAGATAAAATCTTTTCTCGAATAATTTTACGGTATGGTGAAAATTGTATGAACCGCCTATAGAACAATTCAAAAAAGGTCAAACCTCAGTGACTGACGCGCATAGCTTTTGCCGGCCAGTTGAAATGTCAACTCCTTCGCCTGAAACCCACAGTGACGACACTTTTCGTGAAGGCCAACGTAGCACTTTTAAATATTTAGTAAAAGTAGTTGTTGACACAGTTCATACCGTTATCAGTAACAAGCTCAAGTACATAACAAATAATCTAAGAAACAAAATAGGTTGGGAGTATTAGATCATCCCCCATTCAGTTCAAATTTGATTTTCATTTGTTTGGTCCGGAGGAAAGATCAGTAAAATCGTGGAGGTATAGTAATTTGAGGAAAATATGCTCAAGCGAGAAGACATAGATTTATTTAAATCGGGTATAAAAAATATTTCATTGTTGGGACAATTATATTCGTGTGGACTTTGTAGAGAAATAGTGAAAGTCTCATTTTACAAAACTGCAGTTTTCCGTTTAGATTAATTTCTCTTTTTAATTATTGCATGTCGCTCGTACCTATGTTTGTGATATCTGAATCATTTTGGCTCCCTCAGTTTATTGCCGTTCATCTGTTTTTCAGAATTCCTACGTCAAGTATTTACTCGGTCATGTTTACTTCGCTGTTTTTTTTTATTTAAAGTTTAAAGTCGCTCCGACAACTAGGACATTATGACTACACATAACTACTTCACTGTTGTTCATACAGAAAGTGTAGCATTATGTAATGTTCACGACATCCTTGGCAGTAAATTTCCAGATTTTATTATTTAGAAGGGAACGGAGATACAGTAGTTTGTTCCTCCTCACAATAGTGACTAGTGTAAAAATTCCACAAACAGAGGAAGTCATATTTTTAAGAAGCTGTCGTTAATGTACATGTAGTTTCGTTTAGAATGATCCTCCCGACAGAGCTACAGCTACATGAATGAAGGCTTATATGTTGGTGAAGTGCCTCCCTCGTGGCCTGGTTGTAAGGTAGTTGTTAAACGCAGCATTGCGGTGGGTAGAGCGCTATAATCTGAGGGTCCAGGAGACCTAGCCTCAGCTGGGCCATGAAGTTTTAAGCCTCGCTACAATGGGGAACGTAAATGTCAGCCGCTATAGACGCGCCAATAAGAAGGCGTATTAACGACCACCGCGCCACACTACACGGCTCTTCAGAGTCTCATAAAGACGGCTCCAACAAATCTCCACAACAAAGCGAACGGGCCGAGTCAGGTGATGCAGCTCATTTGGCCACTGGGGTCTGCAAATCCGCAAATGGTGGTGGTAGAGTGCTCATCTCTTACGATATATTTTGTGATTTTGGAAAGAAGATGAATCGCTCTGCATCTCATATTCTCAGAAAGTTACTCACGCTCTGCACCAATGATGAAAATACGCTGTACGCTTTCGATTCTTAGGTGCATGCTGATTACTTTAGTAAAGTCGTTATTAATCCACTGAGTGAGTCTGTTCTTATTGTTCGAAATCGTCTTTATTTTCAGGGGATATTTTAATAATGGATTAATGGACTAAGAAAGGCAACTCCCCTTTAATATGAAATATAATTGAGCTTGATTTCGCTGCCACCAGAAATAATTTAGCTTAAGATATTTTGATAGTGAAATATATTTAACGATTTCACAAAATAGAAAGATGAGAATAGATTTCGGGAGGGTTCGGAGAACAAGCTAAGTTGTACTCTAGAATACAATAAATGAGTGTGGGGGATTAAATGATAAGGCGTTAGTTCAAGAAGAATTATAAATGGATTTATTTTTAAAAATTGCAGCCTAATATTAAGAAAAATATAATAAGAACGTAAGAGCACAGAATGGCTTAGAGACGGCGTCAGAAAGTTACACAGAAACGCCACTTATTTAAAAAAAATTGACCTTTTATATTAAGTTCTACCAATAATATTTCAGGATGATGGAATCGTGAGGAGGAGGATTGGTCAATAACAATAATTTAATTTCCAGACCTGGTAGGTAACGGTTTTAGGCATATATGAAGGCGGAGGTTTAGTTTTGGAGTAATTATTATTTATAATAATGTCCTTAAATGGAAGAGGTGGGGAAAGCGAAGTCAGAAAGGCTTAGGTTCAACGTCCGTACACGGACCTTTTATATTATATTAAGTTCTACCAATAATATTGTTGCATCTGGTATATCGCCACTTGGCACAGAATTATAAATATATTTTGTTTTAATATAATATATACATATATTACAAATAGTATAGAACGTGAATTGAAAATGAGGTGTGTGGAAGGTAGAACAAGGTAGCCAAGGTTTGACTTTGTTTGCAAACTCTTCGAGCATATTTGGTGACAGAATTAAAGACCGACGTATGTTCGGTTGTCCCTAAACAAAGATCACGCAGAGGCAGATGGAAACGATATCTCTTCAGTTGTTTTAACTCTTTTTCAGTAGACGTCTTTACTGTAATCTCCCAACATATTGCCAGGGTTTCGTCCAATTTGACATATTTAATATCTTTTTTTAGACTAATACATTTGAAGAAAAACTTCATATTAAAAACGTAATACTTCAAATTATTTGTATATTTTAGATTTCTTTAATACAATACTCAAGAAACCAAGAAATATTAATCAAATAAATTGAATTATTATCACTATATTTTTAATGTTTCAGTGTTTAAAATTATTTATATCTGTAATTGCTGATGAGTAGGAAATCAAATGTTAATTATAGAGGTAGAGCACATTTTAAAATGAAAATAAATCTCTAAGACACATGACCCTTGAATTATAGTTGTCTTCTTTCCGATAATTAAGAAGAAACCCCATTCTTTAGATTCCGTCTGATTACTTCTTTTATATTCGTTAAAGAACCCTTAATTTCTCCAATAAGTCGTCGTATTTTCTTCTCGCCTCAAGAAACTCAATTCTGCAACAAAATACAGTTTAATAGAATTTGAAATGCTGTTAACATTCTCCAGCAGTTAGCATTATGGATTCTTTGCTTCCGATGAATTCTGTTTTCTCTTCATGTTGACGTACGAAATCCGACAGGAAAATATAACTAAACCTTTCACTTAATCAGAAAATGCTTCATTCTCCTTCTTTTGACGTGTTGATGTATTGTGTCTCCGTTCTTACAATAGAGAGCGGAGATTTTCCCATCGTAGCTGTTTGATGAATTATTCTTGGGATACTTGCTGGGTGACGACGTTTGTTTGCCACAACGTCTGAAAATATGTCACCGACATCTTCTTCAGGTGAAATGCCGTTCAGGTAACGCGTGACCGCTTATATAGTCATTGTCAGTGACACCCTCTGATTGTCTCTGGTACGTAGGTGATAGGGTTGTTCCGCCCATGTTATCCCAACTACGCCACCTGTTCGTTTCATTGCAGCTACCTGTCTCGCATCCCACGGCCACGGTGCACCTTCCTCTACGTTTGCAGGTGTCATTCTCGGGATATTCTAAACCTCTGACATATGGCTAAGGCCGAGTCCCAGGCCTTAGTATAAGTATAAGTATAAAATCATATTCCATAAATCCTATAGAGAAGCACAAGCTTCAAGGATGTGGAACGAGTCAGAGATTTTACATAGGTTGCTTTATTAATATTAGAATATACTGTAACTATTGATTACTTTTAACTTATAATAAGATTTTCTTAAGTTCTATACAGGAGACATACAATTTGTACCTTATATATAAAATTGATAAATATTTTTACATCCTATACTAAAAAGTTAGTGTTCTATTTTTTTTTAAATAATGTTCTTACATAATTATAAATATCTACCCTATGATACATTCAGCTTCATAAATTCTTCAACAGAGTAGAAGGAGTGGCTTAGTAAGAACTTAGTTCATATTTGAACTTGTTTGGATTTATTTTTAATTGTTTAATGGAGGTGGAAAGTTTATTAAATATGCTAATAGCATTGTAATGTACACCCTTTTGTATTACGGTTAGAGACTTCCCTTCCTTGTGTAAATTGTTTTTACTTCTGGTATCAAAGTCATGTATATCTGAGTTTAGTGTGAAGAGGTTACTGTTATTAATAACAAATAACATGAGTGATTGAATATGCTGGCAAGTGAGTGTCAGTATTCCAGTTTTCTTGAAAAGTCCCCTACAAGATGTTTTTGGTGAGACCTGACATAATATTCTAACAGCCTCTTTTTGAAGTGTAAATATTTTATCTTTCCCTGATGCATTGCCCCAGAATATTATACCATATGTCATTATAGAGTGGAAATATGCAAAATAAACTAATTTTCTTATGTTAGGATCACTACAACTTGACATAATTCTAAGAGCAAAGGTTGCCGAGCCTAATTTTCGTAGGATAATATTAATATGATCCTTCCAGTTTAATTTATTGTCCATGGATATACCTAAAAATTTTGTACATTCAACTTCAGTTATTTCACAATTATTTGTTGCTACTTTTATTGAGTTCAAATTGGCATTCTTTGTCTGGAACTGCATGAAGTGAGTTTTATCACAATTGACTGACAAGCCATTGGCTGAAAACCAGTGAAGCATCTGACTTAATGTAACACTGGCAGCATTTTCCAGACTATTTTGTTTATTTGTAACCAAAAAGTATAGTTTTAGAAGAAGAATTTATGGATCTAGGTAAGTCATTTATATATATTAAGAAGAGCAATGGACCTAGAATGGAACCCTGTGGAACCTCAGTCTTTATTTGTTCCCAGTCTGAGTTAAAGATTTGTCCAGAGTTAGAGTCTTTTAATGTAACCCTCTGTTTTCTATTTGTTAGGTAAGAGGAGAGCCAATTATGGGAAATTCCTGTTATTCCATAAAACTTCATTTTGTTTAGAAGGATATTATGGTCTACACAATCAAAAGCTTTGGATAGGTCACAAAAAATTCCTAATGGGTATCTTTTTTTGTTTAGTTGTTCCAAGATTTCATGAGTGAGAGTGAAAATAGCAATGTCTGTTGAACATTTTTTCCTGAAGCCAAATTGTGAGGTGGTAAGTAGATTATATTTATTTAAGTGATCAACTACTCTATTATAGACTACTTTTTCAAATATTTTAGAGAATACTGGCAGGAGGGATATTGGTTTGTAATTGCCAAAGTCTTCCAAACTTCCTTTCTTAAAGATAGGAGTAACTGTTGCATATTTTAGCCGATCAGGAAAAATTCCTCTGCACAATGACTGATTACATAGGTAAGTTACTGTGGGGGTGATGGTGTTAGCTATGTTTTTTAAGACAATACTTGTAATTCCATCATAATCTGAGGAATGTTTATTTTTTAATGATCTTATAATTTTTTTAATTTCAAATTCAGTTGTCATCGTAAGATAGAGATCACTTATGTCGCTAGATATAGTTCCTCGAAGTAAGTGTTCTGCCTCTGTATTTGATTTACTCTTATACCCGACTAATTGTTGGGATGCAGTTAAAAAGTAGTTATTAAATTGATTAGATTTTGTCACTAGCTCAGATTTAATCTCACTTTCCATTGAGCATAAGTGTTTGAAATAGAAACCGGTCTCTATTGATCAAAGCGCTCTGGGCAGTCCATATTGATTGCCACAGTCTCCTTTAAAATACTGTCTCATAAATTGCTACCTGTGTTCAGTATCTCGGTCTTCGTAAATTTTATACTGTGACTTATCATTACCGCATATTCTGCCACGATTAATTGGACGGTTGCTCTGACAGTAAGCTCCGCTGATATTCAATCCTCGTTTCTCCACGGTCTGCAGGGTTTGACCAATATATTCAAACCTCATGAACAGGGGATTTGGTAGAACCGCGATATTCTGAGGCCAATGTTGTTTTTAACCGGGCGCAACATTTTCCGGACTTTCACCTGTGGACGGAAAACCATTCTAATATTGTATTCTCAAAGGTCTGCTGATATGGCCGTAGGTTTGCGCAGAGAAAGGAAGGTAGGCTGTTTTCTCAGTATCGTCTCTTTCTTTGGCATTATGGACTCAATCCTTCCTGAGGACGTAACCGATCTGCTGATTATTGCAGCCGTTTTCACGCAGGCAATTCTTAAGGGACACGGGGAATGAAATTTGAAATTTCTGTAAATGAAAAACTACCGAGCTGAAATTGTAACTGTGCGTTAGCAACACACATATGTGGCAATGCACAAAATTTCGTTTCTGTAAACTTGTTTTTTGTGGATATATTTTGAAAATTATTATTAGAAATGACAGTTTTGAAAATATTCCTTGCGTTACGTACTTGAATATATTTTACCTTCTTTTACATTTATACTTTGTGCTGGCCATTTTTATCAATTTTCAGAATTATGTTTAACATTGAATAAAACTGTGGGGAGAAAATAATTTTTTGCTAGAGGTTCATGCGGGTACTTAAAAATTGGCACTTTTCATCACTTTGAAAATTTGTTTCATCTAAACTACTTGAACAATTAGAATAATAATAACTGTATGTAAAGGTATTAGAATTTTGATTATGTACAAAAATAATGAAGACAATATCTTAATATTTGTAACGCATAGAAGGTGTTTTGGTGGCAGAAATCATGAATCTGAAAAAACCACATTTTCCTGAAGAAAGTAATAATTTATTAATTTAGAATTAAATCCTTTTAAATCGCTCCTGAAACTTTAAAATGACTAAATCGAATTGAAAGGTTTGATATATGATCTGTAAGGTTTATAGACACATTAATATGAAAAAAATTAGAAAATCTATTTTTCCCAGATTTTGACCGAAATTTCAGTCCCTGTGTCCCTTAAGGTGCTCAACGGTCTGGGTCTGATATCACGTGGGCTGTATGTACCAAACGTTGTGGCAATCAAACAGCGTCCCCCATCTCGTATCCCGAACACTACATCCATACGTTCTTAGTCTGTGGTTTCCGATTTATTTATAAGCATCCCCTTACTGCATTAATTTTTTAAATTATACAATGTCACGTAACTACAAATCCTCTACATTGAAAACATAACGTGATCGTTACGTCAGCTGGGTGTCAGACTGGTGTCAACCGTGTTCAGGAATAAACCTGTCAGTATTCTATTTCGTATCGTGCATAATTTTAAAAGAAATTATTGTACATTGATAATAGAATTTATTTACAAAACCACTCATTTCCTCGTACCTACCTAACTTTGGTTTCTGAATTCATTGTCCAAATGTAGATCTGATTAAAGAAGAACAAGCTGTTCAGTATTCCATTCGTAATGTTCCTAAAATTAGTTGATTCAGTTTTGACACAAGAAAATTTGAATTTAAACGCATGAATGCTTAATTCTTCCGTTTATTTATTATAATATTTAAAGGGGACAAATATAATATAAATATATTCCTAACCATTGTTATATGACACTAATAGTCGCTTACTGCTTGATCAGATAAATATCTCCAACGTAGCCACGATAAAAATACCAAAACTCCGAAATAAGTTAAAATTATGCGAATATAAAAAACAAACTTAAGTTAGCAAAACACATTTTCTAAATAGTCGAATTATTATTAAATCTTTTAGGAAGCAATTAATACGAAATTAATACGAAAATACGAAACGACATTACCATGCACTTGCATATCCCGGGTTTGAATATCGATAGGTTGTTTTGAGTGTGTGTTATCATATTGTGAAAACTTTAGTTACCAAAAATAGTCGTTAATAATAATAATAATTTTTAAATAATCCAAAAGGAAAAAAACGACGCTTTAAGGTCACTTCAGATGTTTAATATTTGCATAAAGTATAATAAACATTGTTCATGGTCCATTCATAGTCTCTAAAATTGTGAGTGCCTTTTGAAACTCAACCAGCCTGGCAACTTAGTTGTCAGAATGTAGGCGAAACAGGAGAAAAAAATTGTAAGTTTATTAGACAATAAAGTAGGTCATTAACTGGTAAAGGACATGTCCACTATTGTTTTACCCTTTTCGTTTACTGGTTCTTGTTCTTCCTTAACTCTGCAGCCTATTGAGGGCCTAGGCCTGCCGATTAGACTGCGTACATGTCTTCTTACATGACACATTTCGAATTTGGAGTGATACGTGGTAGTCGTATCAATTCTCCAGCAGTAATAATTCCAGTCACCGTGACCATGAAGCCACAAACATCCAAACCCATGTCAGTATTCGAACCCGGGTTGTGAGGCAGCAACGCTAGCCACTAGACCACAGGAGGTTGGCTCATTTACTGGTTAGTATACGTTTTATTCATATATTTCATAGTCCCAAATAGGTTTTACAAAACTATTAAAAATTTTAATTAATGGACATTTGCGTTGAATTATCAGCTTCTACATTCACTACTGGAAATATTGAAAACAATCTAATTCACATTTATTAATAGTGTTATATAACATTTTCTACAAATGAAAAGTTTTACGAGCATGAAATATGTAAAGGAGTAAAATAAATGTAAAAATACTCCATAATTATTATCCAAGATGCAATGAAATACCACTTGCTATGGCTGATAATCTGCTGTTGATTGAATAATGGCTTTCTCAAAAATTGAGCATTCGTAATAGAGGTCAAATACAACTATTTACCTCTGTAGACGTATACCAGTACATATGATCTATTTCCACGTGATCAATTGTAGATTTCCCTTATAATCAATCCGCTTCAAAATTATTTAAAACAGTAACTTACTTGATTATATGATTTACTTCTTGAATGTAGAATATTGGCGTAGCTTTCGTAAATTATCTTTTAAAACTCACAAGCGTTTAATTTCAATAAACAAAATTACATGATCATGTAATCCCTCCCAACATTACTAAACTCCGGTGATCAACCACATTTCTTTTTTATTATTCATGCAAAAAACTAAACTTACACCTGACAGCAAACGAAGAATTTTAAGTTCATTTACTTCTTCCAATTGTTATTTGAGGTTTGAAAAGAATTAAATTTATATAATTACTTAAAATTCGATTTTAATTTACAACCAGAAAATAGGAATTCCACCTGTACATAATACAGCGTTCAAAATTTCCCTAAATAATGATGAATAATAATGCAGTACAAATTTATAATGATGTAGGTTCATGAAAATAGAAACAAGTGTTTGCTGCATATGGGGCGGTCAAGTCCAGCTGTTGCCGATTTTAGTGTTCCTCTCAGAGTGAATCCACGAGGCAAGCCTGCAACAAGTTTTGTCCGTTCGTGCGGTCAGAGAGAGGCCAACCCGTAATTGCCCGACCACTGGCAAGTTTGTGCTAAGGAGGCTCCTTCATTAGGACGGCAAACAGCTGTTGCTCTATCAGGCGTAGATCGCTCTGCAAGTGACCAGAAAAACACCGTGCAAGACCGCGAAAAGTCTCATATTTACACCGCACTTTTATAACTAGACCAAATTGAATGTATTCTGAAATTATTCCATATGAAAGGCAACGAGAAAAATGGTTTTTATTGAATTTAACAACAAATAACTGCTGGGATGTTTCTTTCCATTATTTGACATAGTAACTAAAGATTCATCCCTAATTATCAGTTTTCTCGAATCAAGGTCTGAATGATGCATAATGAATCCATTTCTCTGCAGCTAATCCTGAGAACTTTTTCTCGTGCAAATCGTTGGAGCAAGAGTAAAGAAATAATACTTTAGATGTAGACCCTAGCTTCTAGAGGACATATGGAACATTTTTCCGGCAGGTCCGTCCAAGTGTGATAAAATGTCCCAACGACCAATATTTATTAGCATACAAAACATTATCTGTAGCTTCATTCCATTAAACTACTCGATTTGCCTACATCAGCCATTTTTTATCTATAAATAAATTTAGGAAATCGTTGATGAAAATGTTCATATGGAGCGTGGCGTTATATGGGTGCGCAACGTGGACGATAGGAGTTGGGGAAAGGAAAAGTATAGAAGCCTTTAAAATGTGGTGCTATAGGCGAATGCTGAAAATCAGATGTGTGGACAGTGTAACTAACGAGGAAGTTCTAAACATAATGGAGGAAGAGCGAACAATATGGAGGAAGTTGACCAACAGAAGGAATAGATTAATAGGCCATATTTTAAGACATGAGGGTCTTGTAAAATTAGCATTAGAGGGAAGTGTGTGCGTTAAGAACCGAAGAGGGAGGCCAGGATAGAATACGCTATGCAAATTAGGGAGGATGTGAGTTGTGCTAGTTATGAATAAATGAAAAGGCTTGTCCAAGATAGGTTAGCATGGAAGATTGCATCAGACCAGTATTAGGACTAAATACAACAAAAACAAAAATTAATAAAACAATTAACGGATACACATATGAAACAGGATATATGAGCACCCATAAGCGTTTCTTTAAATCCAGCGATTACTAAGTAATTCAGTAGTTCCAAGAAGAACCTTTTCCGAGCTTACGATACTTTCTCCAACCATGACAGACGTCTAGAAATTATTAAACAACAAAGTTGGCTGAACGTCCGTCTGACAGTTCGACGCAACATTAAAAAATAATTTTTATAGAACTGTATATGCTTATGGAAATGGTATGGTTCCTTGGATAAAATATATTGACAGACAGATGTGGTCATTATTACATAAGGAAAAATGAATTTCGTAATGAAATTATAATGACATCATATATTCTCAACGGTAACTTAATTCCATAATTGGACTTCAAAGATTTTAATATGAGGATTTATAGAGGGCAAACCAAGGTAATGGAGTGCAGTTGGGAAACAATGGAATAACAAATGGTGTTACATTGGCAAGGGATATTTTTACGGAAGTTAAGGGAATTCTGCTACTTGGGAAGCGTAATAACTAGGGATGGTAGAAGTATAGTAGACATAGAGAGTAGGATAGCACAGGCAAGGAAGTCTTTCGCGAAAAAGAGTAATTTACTTACGGGTAATATGAGTGTGAATATTAGGAAATCGTTGCTAAAAATGTTCGTATGGAGCGTGGCGTTATATGGGGACGATAGGAGTTGGGGAAAGGAAAAGAATAGAAGCCTTTGAAATGTGGTGTTATAAGCGAATGCTGAGAATCAGATGGGTGGATAGAATGACAAACGAGGAAGTTATAAACAGAATAGGGGAAACGCGAAAAATATGGAGGACGTTGGCTAAGAGAAGGGATAGAGTAATAGGCCACGTTTTAAGACACGAGGTTTTTGTAAAATTAGCATTAGAGGGAAGTGTGTCGTGTAAGAACAGAAGAGGGAGGCCAAGGATGGAATGCGCTGGCAGATTACAGAGAATGTGGGTTGTGCTAGTTATATAGAAATGAAAAGGCTTGCGCTAGATAGTTTAGCATGGAGGGTTGCATCATACCAGTCTTAGGACTGAATACCACAACAACAAACATTAAAGGAGAGTTTCCTGTTTTAGGATCACCCTCATGCAGCCCTTTACCCAAACAAAAGCAGAGAATATGGATATTAACAGACGTTAGAGTGTTAACGCAACCCAGTGACGCTTGGTGACGTCACCTCACAATATCAGACGAACGCACACGTTCAAAAATTAATTGTTAACAATGTGCAGTACTGTGTATTAAAGTCTTTGTATTAATTAATTTTTTACTTTACCACAGTTAAGGTAAGGCATACTAACAGAGGTTCAATATTGAATGATAATATGTCTGTGGTTCCATCAACCTCTGCTCATCCAGCTGCTGGCGTCACTGCTATTGACTTTCGACCATTTTCTGATTTGAGTGTAAACAAACATCATATAAATTTCATGGTATCAACAATGTTTCTGCTCACCGGCAGTACCCTTCGGGAAGGCTATTGGACAATTATTGATCTTGGCGCCCTGAATGGCTGTTCGCTGCACTTTTTAAACTATATTAATCGATAATTTGACTAGTTTGATTCGGTGGCTTGTGTTACTTTACAGGTAGAAAATATGCAAACACAGACAGATGTTATGTAGTTTCAAATCCCTTTGGATAATTCGTGATTAACTTGACAGAACAAGTGTTTTTTCTAATACTTACATTTTCGTGTTCGTTTAGGTATTTAATTTATATGGGAGTAACCAAAATTGAGAGAAACTTGTTTAAAGTAATATATTTCTTAGTGTATATTTATTCTTATATTTCGCGTCTCATAAATTTTTCTCTCGGTTTTTTAATTTTTTAATGACGATTTGAATACTATTCGTATATCAGATTAGCTAGTAAAATTTCTTATGTCATATTTGGTTATATGAATACAAAATTTGTCTGATGGCTACAATATTTGTACATAGACAGTCAGTCACTTCCGAATTTCTACAATAAATAAATAAATTCACTTCAATGTTTTGTAAAGAGAAATACTTGGAACCATTTTAAATAAGGAATAAATGTATAAATGTGAGGGAGATAATCTGAAACTCATCAAAACGGAAGTTACATTTCTCCCTTGGTAATTGCAGCTAAGTGACCAGATTACCAAAGGAACAATTCGCAAGAAAGAAGTGTTTTACAACGAAAGAAATACACGTCGCAGAAGCTGAAGCCAGTGAGGGAAAGTTTCCAGCGAAGCTTAAATGTAACCGGTTGCTGTATCTGTCAAGTATTGCGAAAGCTCCTCGCATTTGTGGACTTCTCCTGCGTTAGCACTCCCAGCTAATGGACGCAGCTGTCAGGATACCTTAATTATACAAGAAGCGTCTCCTTGCTTGACAAAGCAGGCGTCTGTCTTCATTTGGTGCACAGTCATGATTCGTCGAGCCAGCTTTCTTCTGGAGCATACGGGCGACGGCGGAAATCCGATGCAGCAACCTGAAAAGGTAAATCTGAGATAAACGTAAAAGTGCACAACTTAAAAAACAAATTTCTTACAACTATCAAGGGAGCACTCTGGTAATTATGTGACATAGTTTTATACGTTTAAAGGATTGAAATCTCGACGAGTCGCGAAAAAACTTGTAAAGTACCGCGGTACAGTATAACCCCCCGCCGTCTCGCGCCCCCGGGGTCCACCAAACATTCAAAGAAACTTAAGTTATATCACAGTGTTACAAAACGTAAACTCGGAATGTTGGTGTAATAGATAACTTTCGCATATTCATTGCTTTTAGTTACCTTCACCCCGGTGCGTCGTGCTTGTTATTGTTTAACGGGACTCAGAATTATGTGCATACGTAAGTCGCTTCGTTACAACAACATGATATGACATTATAAATTTAAATACAATCTATGAAGAGAATATATTCCTAATAAACTTATACGTTTTTAATTGTAAAACAATTTACATTTTCAATATATTTATTAAAAATTTTATTTAATTCCACTTATTGATTTTAATAGTGACTTTTTCCTCAGATATGATACTTCTCGAAAACTGCGATTCTTATTAAATTTATTGTTTGAGATTAAAAAAATTTTGAAACAAAATAAGTTCAAAATATTATAGTTGTTACAAATAAAGTTCAGCTAACATAACTTTGAAATATTCTAAATAAAGTAATGACATATTTGAAAAATGTTTTCATCATTAAAAATACGTACAATTGTGTTATTTTTTTCTCCAGATTTCATCGATCAATATTACGAATAGTATTACATTAATTTACTTTTTTTTCAACAAAGGTTTCGTTATTTAAATTATTAAATCTCTGGAGAAGCGTTATTAAGATTGTCAAATTAAATTTTTAATACTGTATAACACATAAATATGAAATATAAAATCTATTTTGATTTTTGTGTTTCCATATTATAGTATAATCCCCACATTTTTTTATTAAGATATTATGCTACATGTTTGTCAACGACTTATTTGGGCTAATAATGTTGGGATGTTTTCGTTTCTTAATCTCCATATAGTTGAATATAAAGTGGGAAATATTTTAGATCGTTTGGCTCAGCAACTGTTACAGAGCTGAGTAGGAACGTGCACGGGAAAAGGATTTAAGAAACCCAGACAGCTTAAGCAGCTTAACCGACTATTCAGGACGGTGGAACGTAGAATATGAGATGACCCTCTTTCTGTAACCACATTAATGTACGGTCTTTGAATCTCGCGGTTTTGATCTGAATTTATATGTCCTTCAAAGCGAACAGGGATTTGTACTGAGCAGTATGTCGACACTTTCATTCCTTGCTCACCTTCAGCCCTTTGTCTCAATTCTCTCTGTACCTTTCTCCTCACCTGTATCGCATTTACTTTTCGAAACATGAAACGAAAAACTCAGAATGTGTTGAATAAAAGTTTCCCCTTCCGTTGTTACTGGGTGCCTGGCTGTCGCTTGTATCTCTATTGAATCATAGTTTTCACAGGAATTCAATTTGCGTTTATTATGCAGGGTGTTCTGTTTATCTGAAGACATTAAAATATCTCGAGAACCACACATCGGATCAAAAAAAATGTGTAAATGAAAAATTTTCGTCTTAAAGGGGGACATCTAAAGATACGAAACTCGACCTCCCACCCGGACCCCATGCGGGTGGGGAAGAGAAGAGTTATAAAACTTAAATGGAAATCGCTATTTTTATAGCAGATTCAGATTCTCCAAAAACAGAAATACTCCAATTTGACCTACGATTCAAGTCAGTTTGGTCACAGCTGGCGTTGTAATCGACAAAAATCAAAATGGGTCAAAATTCGTTGAAAAAATGGGAATATTTCAGGAAATTTGCACCAGATGATCAAAATGAAATTAAATGTGTTTCATATTCTTACAGATGCTACTCAATGGAGCCATAACTATCCACCCCCACTCTGGAGGGGTGGGAAAGCGAATTAAGTCAAAAAATTCAATGGGAAACTAATTTTTTACAGGAAACCTTGGTTTTCTAATGTAAAATACCATTGATTTGAGATCATTATTCATGAAAGTTACTTAAAATTATTGGCATAATTCGCTTCACAAATCCTCGGGAGTGGGGGTGTCATTAAGAAGTTTTTGTAAGAATATCGAACACATTTAATTTTTGCTGATATTGTGTTTATTTCGTAAGATGTCCCCATTTATCAATGATTTTTACTCATTATGATTTTTGTCGATTGCAACGCCATCCGTGACCAAAATAACTCGAATCGTAGGATCTGCAATGAGTTCCCATTTAAGTGTATTAACATTTCCCTCCCCTATACCTAGGGGTTTAGGGGTCGAGTTTCGTATCATTAGATGTCCGCGTTTTTGATCCGATGTGTGGTTCTCGAGGCATTTCAATTGTAAGGTATCAGGGAGAGCTTGTAATGGTGCGTAGGACTGTGTTTAGTTTGAATTTCGGCTGAATGGATTTTAGCTGTTGTTCCCTATATGGACGAGGCATAGGACCAGGTGGGTTGTATTATGGAGAAGTGTAGGAGGCGTTTTGTGCTTATGATAAGAGGGTCTTTTCTGTTTAGGAGGAGATATAGGATTCTAAATTTATAATTGATTTTAGAGAGGAGAAGATTAATATGAGGTTTCCACGAGAGTTTTGAATAAAAGATGATTGCTAGATACGTAGTTTCTATTTTTGTATGGGTTAATGAATTGTTTAGGTAGAGGTGGATTTGGGGAGGATGGTTTTTGGTTAGTGTGAATGGGGCTG
Organism: Eucriotettix oculatus; assembly: GCA_034510155.1. Taxonomy (NCBI): domain Eukaryota; kingdom Metazoa; phylum Arthropoda; class Insecta; order Orthoptera; family Tetrigidae; genus Eucriotettix; species Eucriotettix oculatus. Next base: position 132,205,382 of record CM067377.1, read on the forward strand.
TTATTGATTTGGTAGGGTTGATGCTGATTCGCCATTGTTTGGACCATTGCTCTAGGTTGCTGAGTGCTGATTGGAGTGGTTGGAAATTGGAGATGATGGAGGTTTCATAGGAGATGGATAGTGTTGGGGTGTTGTGGGATATCATGGGAGAAGATGTTGTATAGGAAGGGGCAATGACACTTCCTTGGGGGACTCACACCGCGATTGAGAGTGGTTGGGAGAGGTGATTATTTATTTTGATAGAGAAGGTTCTATTGGAAAGGTAGTATAGATATTAGGATTATTCTGTAGAGAGTGTCATTTAGAAGTCTTTAATTTTGGATAGTAGGGAAGGGTGGTGGATTTTGTCAAAAGCTTTTTCGATGACAATAAAGGTGGTAATGAGTGATTTGCGTTGTTCAAAGGATTTGAACGTATACACAACCGAAATATTCAATTCTCAAGTTCAAAACAAATTTAATATAATAGATAATTCACGGTTTATTAGCCGAGTGTAGTGTTTATTATAACAAGAAAATTAATTACTGCCGTCAATATTAGGCTGAAATTATTTACACCTCGTGATCTGATCGGATGGTACTGACAGATTGATTAATTGACCACTTCAGAAAAAAATGTATTTGGAATTGCATTCCCTTATGTTCTGTTAGGTCAAAACAAATACGTTTAAAGTTTCATTGCGTAACATTGAATATTATGGTCATTTATATTGCAGACAGCATGCTTTATTTGCGTTTTCAAGTATCTATAATTGTCTTAATTACTAAGCATTGTAGTGACCTATCATTTTCAAATATACTTCATTGTTTTCAGGACATAAGTAACTGCAACAGCAAAATATGATTCTTTTCTGATACTGTCAATCCGTACCAATTGCATGTATTCAATCTATTGAGCAATTTGTCTCGGCACACAAGACACACATGAAGGCGGAGATGAATTTTTAGAAACGTTTAGTTTTAACAAATAATTGAACCGGTTGGTAATCCGAGAATTATTAACTAAATAAATACTCCGAGAAACAGATGTTTTCGTATTTAATAAATTGTAGAAGATTTTTAATAATAATTAAGATGGGTGCTTCAAATTTTAATAAAACTAACTTATCGGTCAATAGTAAATTCATCTCTAGCAATCAATGTTGGTTCTGAGATTAGTTGGAAACTAAGTAAGCTTACGGAGTTGCTCTCCGTTTTCAATCAACCTATGGGAATGAGGCCGTTATTGACTGGCGTGCATGGTTACGAGCTGCCAAACTCATGACACAAATTACTTTCCCGAGTGATAGCAACAGGATCTACAGTGTGCGTAATTTGGTTTATTGTAGCACGCTACCGAGCAGAGTATTGAATTACGCCGTCGGCCATCGTCAAGACAAATACGCATCATTGTTCTCCCCCAAGATATTTTCGGCATTTTTAAGTTGCCTATTGTTCGCTGCATTGCCGCCGTCATATTGTCTCCAATGCCCACCTGCCTCCGGGAATCCTCTCATCTTAGTTCAAGGATTGCTCTTGAGGACTCTTGTCTCCACCCGCTCTGCCGTATCTCTCTCCTGGTACCTGCAAGTGGCCATTAAAGGAGACGGAATGGAAATGCTATTTCATGCCTTTCTATTCAACGGAAGTACAGTTTCTTTTGGCTGTCGAAATAAGAAGATTTTTTATGCTTTAAAATTTGTTTTATTTGTATTCATATATACCCTATCCGACAATAGTAACAAATATACTGATTGTAAGGATCATTGGTCTATCTCACATTTATAAATCAGTAATTGATTTGGTACTTTATTATTTTAGAAGAGAAATTTCTTAGCCTATTTAATAAACTCATGTTACAAATTTTAACTCGGAAATTCAAAATTTGAATTATATTATATTATAAATAGCTGGTTGCCCGGTGACGTCCGGGATATTAATGCTTACATATAACTAAAATTTCACTTAAACTCTGATACATTTTGTTTCTCGCAACGCCGTCTCCACCGCCGCCGCCTCACACACACAAGCAGACTAAGTAAGGGCATAATGAATCATGTAGTAATTTATGTATGTAATTAAGGTAGGACGGATACAAATAGTGTCCCGGAAAACTCCGTAAATGTAATTGACCCCGAAAAGTAATTGTTGGACGGAAATATCGGACGATATAGCATATTTAAAATTTTTAATCCCCTCAACATCTTCCCCCATGGGTGGTAGCCATGTCTTACCCCAACAGTAGCGATTTCATTGTCCCAAAGAACATGTGTGCAAGATTTGATAGAAATTTCTCCAGGCATTTAAATTTGTATACGGAACATACATACACACAAACACACGTACGAAATTGAGCTCCTTTTACACATAAACAATTAATTTTATTTGTTAAAATAAGGTTGTTGGTCCACTTATTTGGTCTGTTTAGCGCGAAATAACTTGTAAATTTAATGAACGTTTTAATTAGGTAAAAGTACTTGGAAAATATATAAGAAAAATTATCTCTCGAGTGCGGCGCTCACTCTTCACCGCATAAAATTGACGCGTCAGTTTCATTTTGTTGAAGAAGAAAATAACTTATTGACTTGCAATGAAGTACTGATAGAAATTTCATGAAATGGATCTCGGGTTTTCTGTAAAAAGTTCATTCCGTGGTATCCCATTCCATAACAATTTCTTACAGAGGAAAGCTTTATTTCGGTTCTTAATATCCTATTTGTAACTTAATTATTTTAATATATTTATATCTTGACTATTTTTAAGAGAGCAATAATGTGCAGTAGATATCGGCTGCACAACCTGCAAAGAAATAACTCGCGGTGGTGAAAATACAATTTAACTCGGTTCTTGATCATTTCTTTAACATTTAATCAAACGTATACTATCAGGAATATTCAGGTTATGAAATTATCAACGCTGAATATTTTGTGTATTTCTCTATGTACATATATGACTGAGCATTGTCGTTTGCAGAAAATATCAGTATTAAATAATAGTGCATTCTAAATTAGAATTTTAAAACACTAATTTTTAGAGATTAATACCTATATTGAAGAGTTTAGTGCATGAACTAAAATTGTTGTGTTTTTATTAATATATTTTAAAGAAGGTTTCTCGGAGTCTTCTATGACATACATTGGTACTTTTCATGAAAGTCACAATAAATTCTGAGATATTTGATATGAAGTAGGTGTTAATTCATCAAGTGTAGGAAATGGTGTACGCAAGAAGGTGTCGTATTGTAGTCTGTAAGCAACGTAACAGTTGGTGCATTTCTTTATGCAGTAATAACCAAGGAAAATCACATTTCTACCTCTGGACACAAAATGAAGGTCAAAGGGGTGTCGGAGAAGTAGCATCTGTTTCATAACTTTTATATAAACAGCCTCAAAAAGTTTTCGAAATCTTGTTGCTTGGAGTAACTATGCGCCTACCCAAAATAAAAACCTTTTCATGATTTGTTTATTTGATAGTCGAGTGGTATTTTGACTGTTCAAACAGCATGTTTCTCTAAGCAGGAAATACTTTTATGGATGTGAACTGAGATTTTGCTGTATTTGAAAAGTAAATTTGTAGATATTGCAGTATTTACAGCATTGATGTTACATTTCTATTATAAAAAGTGCCAGAAGGAGTAATCTTACTAATGACACAAGGATGGCAAACAAGTTGTTAAAAATCAAAGATTTATAAAGGTTATAGAATTGAAAGACCGTTATTTCAAAACATTTTATTAATGTAACAAATAGAGTTCTTTGCCCCGGTTTATCAGCGATTACTTCAGATCCTCCAGACGGGACATTCATTTGAGTATCAATTGTTATCACGAATAATGTGTTCTTTTGCTTTTACCAAACACTTAAGACGAAGTTATAATATCTTTCTGAGACAAAATGGTGTAAATAATATGTGAATTGTATAACTTTTAGAAGTACTATTTTCATTAGAAAATAATCAAATATTTCCTTATATAATCAGTTAAATTTCATCAGAAACTTTCCTGAAATGTTTCCCAGCGTTGAGTGAACACTTTCTTACACCATCTATTAGAAAATCTGCATAAGGCATTAAGTGTGAATGTATTTATTTAATCTTCAAATGGGCAGATTCCCGGTGACAGATACATTGCACTTAATCAATAATTAATAAGGAGCATAATTAACCTATAATTAACAATATAATTATATTACTACAATAAAAATGATATATTCTTCTTCCAATGACTCAACAGCTCTCTTTAGGGCCTAGGCCTACCGAGCAGCAGCGGACTGTCATCTTGTGTGACACATTCCGAATTTGGGGCGATACGTGGTCAGAGTAAAATGATATATACACCTAATAAATAAATATACATGGAATGATATTATTAGAAAATTAATTTAGAAAAAGGAATAATATTGTTTTTGCCTGAAAAAAGAAACACTGGAAATATATTTCACTTTAGTATATTGTTAAATATTTTGGAGCACTTCACTTCACTATATTACACTACACTAATCGTAGATTAATTCTAAATATTCTTTCCGTTAGAGGAGGTTCTTCAAACATTCCTGCAGGCAAATTGTTCCAGTCCTATACAGGAATGAGTATTTTCCAACATCAGATTTTTGCTGCCTCGCTTTTAATTTAAACAAGTGATCACTCCTCCCGTTCCGAGTCGATTCTTTCATTCTATCTCTGATTCCCTGCCACGGTTTGTGACCTACAAAGGGAAAGCAGAAAATCTGTAGCCTTGCTCTTTCTCTTCATGTCTGTAGCGTATCCCACCCTAATCGCTTTACCTTTTCGTTCACATCGCCAGATCCTATTTTTGAGAATTTTGCGGCACTTCTTTGCGCCCGCCCTTTCTAAGGGTTCCATTTGGTTTATCCTGTATGGATCCCAGCTACTAATGACAAATATGCTATTTCCTTATATATTTTCATAACTAAAAATAGAAAATCAAAAATACTCAGTTAATATTAGAGGTACTTTCCCCAAAGATTTGACCAGTAGTAATCAGTTTTTCAGACTGTCTGATAAAGTTCCTGCGAGTCTATCAGCGCAAGGGCCCTTTCTCCGTTTAATTTTAGCGGAAAACCAATCGTCCTCTCCTCGACCTGGTTAAAACGTCTTGAGCTCACCTTTGATCTTGAAAAGTATTCCTTCTCCTCAACTCAATTCCTACCGGCCGTCACGAGTTGCGCCCCCTCCCCCACTTCCTCAAGATTAATGCCCGGTCATTTCGTGGTGGATGTAATATACAGCTCGATGCTCGTCTGGAATAAAATGGTAGGGTGCGTTGTTAGAAACAAAACATATAAATGGAAAGGTCTCCTTCCAGAGTCTCCTCAGAAGTATTCATGGACATGATGAGATGTAACAGGAAAGTATAAGTATAAAATCATATTCCATAAATCCATAGAGAAGCACAAGCTTCAAGGATGTGGAACGAGTCAGAGATTTTACATAGGTTGCTTTATTAATATTAAAATATACTGTAACTATTCGTTAATTTTTTACTTATATTAAGATTTTCTTAAGTTCTATACAGAAGACACACAATTTGTACCTTATATATAAAATTGATAAATATTATTACATCCTATACTAAAAAATTAATGTTATTTCATAATTATAAATATCTACCCTATGATACATTCAGCTCCATAAATTCTTCAACAGAGTAGAAGGAGTGGCTTAGTAAGAAGTCAGTTAGTTCATATTTGAACTTGTTTGGATTTATTTTTAATTGTTTAATGGAGGTGGGAAGTTTATTAAATATGCTAATAGCATTGTAATGTACACCCTTTTGTATTACGGCTAGAGACTTCCCTTCCTTGTGTAAATTGTTTTTACTTCTGGTATCAAAGTCATGTATATCTGAGTTTAGTGTGAAGAGGTTACTGTTATTAATAACAAATAACATGAGTGATTGAATATGCTGGCAAGTGAGTGTCAGTATTCCAGTTTTCTTGAAAAGTCCCCTACAAGATGTTTTTGGTGAGACCTGACATAATATTCTAACAGTCTTTTATTGAAGTGTAAATATTTTACCTTTCCCTGATGCATTGCCCCGGAATATTATACCATATGTCATTATAGAGTGGAAATATGAAAAATAAACTAATTTTCTTATGTTAGGATCACTACAACTTGACATAATTCTAAGAGCAAAGGTTGCCGAGCCTAGTTTTAGCAGAAGAATATTAATATGATCCTTATTAAAAGCATTTTTCAGAATTCTGCAAAGTAAATTGTCCAAACATTCGTTTCAGGAAAACGTGGATGTGAAATCATGCGAGAAGGATTCTGTGGGAACAGTTGTCTTAAAAATGTTGCTTTCTCAGATTATATATATTTTCCATTCTGATTTGTTTCAGGTTGCATAGGTCATTAGCGACCGAGCTCACTTAATGGTTACAAAAAATGAAACTTGGGCATGTTATGTTATATATAACAATTAATCGTTTTCAAGATCCTGTGGTGATTCATGACCCTTACAGTCGGGTAAAGCAAAAATAATTTAGTTTTTGTTATTTACGTATTCAGGACGGAAGACGAGAATGGCTTGATGGGGCTGAGTAGGCGGGAAATGTCGGCGGGAAAACGTCACCGTCTGCAACATTGTTGGCTTCAACATTGTTGATGGCCTGGAAGAGATTAGATTGGACAGTTGTTGCAGAGAGGCTGCTGGAGAGAGACGCTAGGGAGAGACGAAGTAGTGGCAGAACAAGGCGACATCTATTAAATTTAGTTTCTGCACATTTAAGAAAGGAGATTCATTTGGTGGGAGTACAGAAAATAAAAAGACAACATTTGATCTGAAGGAGAGGCACTAGAGAATCTTAATATGAAGAAGACGTGACCCAGGAAAGGAACAACCGGCATACGAACAAAAACGAAGAACGACATCAGGCGTTAACATCTGGTAACGGCATTTTACCCAGCTTTTCCACACAAACCATTCTCGATTCGCGATTTTAATTTTCAACTATATCGTTCGTCACCCGCGTTCCCGGGAGCAGCCATTTAAGAAGCTGCGTAGAGTATTATTTTTGCTTTTACCGACTGAGCTAATGATTAAATTCATATCGTAAATTTATATGTTTTCCACTATAACTTAATTTGGGTTATATTTCTATTCAAATTAAATACATTATAATTATTATTATTGTTCGTTTGATTGTACAACAATATTTTTGATGGTGTAACCAACGAACACCACAATCCAGATCACTCTTCTTCGTAGTCCGGTGAGTGGTTGATCTGGTCTTGGTTGTCCTTTCCGAGGATCCGGTATCTATCTTCCATAAATTTACTGCAGGAGTTGATAAGGTGCTCCATGGTGATGATCGTGTTGCAGAGATCCCAAATTGGAGGTGAACTATTTGTATGTATGTGAGAGTGTGTTAATTTGGAGTGACCGGATCTTACTCTAAAAAAATGTTATGTTGTTGTACCGTTTTTTAACTAATGCACTAAACAATCAATAACGTTTTAAGAACAAACCACTAGTTGAGGTTAAAAAGTAAGTCATTTTTATTTTTCTGAAGAAATTATTCTCGTATTTTTATTTAGTCCGTAGAACGTTTATATCAATATTCCGCAAAATGCAGATAACTTAAAAGTAAATATTATCACGACCACTGATTTAATAGCAGCGATTGAAGGAAGGAAAGAAGACCATTTCAACGTTTTGGGGAATAATCCGGCGCATGTGTGCAACGCCTGCGTTTGATTTACGTGACTGATCGCTCGATGTCCGCTGGAGCTGGCTCATCTCCCGATTCCGCAATTACGTTTCCTCTTTATTTGCGTAGAATGTGTGCTCGTATCAGCGTAGTACGTGAGTGTGTTTGTTGACGGATGCCTGCCTGAGAGCACCAAAATAATACACAGCGCCGGATACGATTTGACATGTAGGTATTGCGCTCAAATTTCTAGTGGCTGTTTAGCTACTAGTTTCATTGCTCTGCGGTTAATTAATTGGAAATGTTCTTCGCGTTTCAGCCGCTCGGGGAACAATGGAGGCGCGTGTGTTGGGAAGAGTGACATGACAATTAGCAGTTCGCTGTAATAGCTATATTTCCTATGGTAAACCGTCGTAACGGAAAATCATTACGCATTATAATCGCATTTAGGACACCTATGATATCCATCGTCGCTTGGTTGAGCTATCTGGAAAGTCTATTTTACCACTAAATTGGGACTAGTTTTGCAAATTTCTATATGTATGGAAAATTACATGTATATGCTTCAGTGAAATAATGGATTGATTCCATTTGGATTGAATTATTATTGCAGTTTCTAGTTAGTGTCGAAACACTGAATTTTTATTTGAAGAAAAATATTATTATTATACCTTATCAGTATAATTTAGTTTAAATTATAATTTAATTACGTTTTCATTTCAACATTAAAAAATTATTCTTTGCCCTGCACCACTGAATGAACATCTGTCATGGTAACTTCAGTAACCAAATTTCATGTTGGCAACACAGATTTATTTCATATTCTAGAAATAATTTTTTTTACTGTAAGTCAAATTTACAAAACTGATATAATTTTTGCCTCCTGTGGTGTAGTGGCTAGCGTTGCTGCCTTACAACCAAGAGGTACCGGGTTCGAATCCTGGTATGGGCTTGGATTTTTATGTCGTCATAGTCGCGAAGACCGGGATTAAGACTGTTGGAGGATCGATACGCTGACCACGTATCACTCCAAACTCGGAATGTGTCATGCACTATGACAGTCCGCAGATGACTCGGTAGGCCCAGGCCCTCAATGGGCTATAGAGCCATGGAGAAAGAAAGAAAGAAAATATATATAATTTTAATAAGAATACTTTTGGAAAGAAAGTATAGATTTGTATGGCTAATATATTTTCGATTTGGGTAAATCGTTTGCTAACTCAGAAATAAATTGAATTTCGTCGATTATAGGAACACGAATCAAAATAATATTTCAAATTTAAGTTAAATATTGTAATTAACTGTCAACATTTTCAAAATAAACTGCAGTTCCTATTTGATATATCGAAGCCCTACGCATAAGGACCGCTTTCTAAATATTCGCTTTTCAACTACAATATTTTTTCTTGTCTTTCAAGTTGTCTCTTTATTTACGCGAAGTGTTACATTTCATATAGTTTGTAAATATTGTAATAGAATGAGTAAATTGTTTCATTATAATTTAATATCTCACAAATTTAATTTATTTTGTAATACGATTTTGTTTAACGGACAAAAAAGCAAGATGATATTTTTTTTGGTATCTTTCAGACTACATTTACTTGTTCCGTCCTACAATTTATATTGTTTTAAATTAAAATAAAATCATAGTATATGTATACTGTCTCCATCACACTTCTTGAAATTAAATTTTCATAAAATAAATGATTGGCGAAAACGGAGATAACCGTATTTTATTTCACACCCTGAACACTCCTAATACAGACAGGATTTTGTATTCCATACAATGGTTAACTTCTTTATTTATTTTCCCCGTCCTTGTTCCTTTTTTCGACTTCGGCAGTTGTTCAGAAATATAGAGATTTTAAATTATACCTAAATTCACCTATCGTTTGATATTTAAATTATTTGTTATTATTCTTAAGGTCTGTCGCTACTATACATACGTTTTCTACTTCAATTTTTTTGTCATATTTCATTATTTTGCACGTTGAAACGATACAAATCTTGTTAATTTCTTGCACTAACACTCCGTTTCTCCTTCCTATCATAATTTGTTTTCCATTCCTTAATTCACGAACTTCTACTTTTTCTTTCTTTATCGTCAACAGTAATTAGAATTGACGGAGAATAAAAGAATCTAGAAATCAAGAAAGGATATATATATATATATATATATATATATATAAATCAGATTGGCGGATAAAGTTAGTAACCAGGAAGTTATAATTAGAACAGCGAAAGAGAGAACAATTTAGGGGACTTTGACCAACAGAAGGGATAGATTAATAGGCCATGTTTTAAGACATGAGGGCCTTGTAAAATTATTAATAGAGGAAAGTTTGTGGTGTAAGAACAGAAGAGGAGGGTCTAGGATGGAATACGTTAAGCAGATTAAGTAGCGTGGCCTATTAATCTATAGGTCGACGTCCTTCCCCTATTCTGTTTAGAACTTCCTCGTTAGTGATTCTATCCATCCATCTGATTTTTAGCATTCTCTTATTGTACATTTCAAAGGCAACTCCTACCTTCCACGTTTTGCACCCATATAACGCCACAATTCACACTCCAAACGAATATTTGTAGCAATAGTTTCGGAATATTCATAATTATATTACCCGGAAGGAAATTTCTCTTTGTTACGAAAGCCTTCCTTGCCTGTTCTATCCTACTCTTTATGTCTACTATACTTTTACCATCCCTACTTACTAAGTTGCCCAAGTAGCACAATTCCTTAAATTCCTTCTAAATATGACCTCCCAATCTCACACAGTTTATTATTCCACTGTTTCCCATACTACACTCCATTTCCTTGGTTTCCCCTCTATTAATCCTCATATTGAACTTTTCTCTAGGACCACGTTCATGCAATATATCATGGTTTCCAAGTCTTCTTATGACTCCCCTAACACTAAAATATCATCGGCTACGCGTAGAGTTTTTATTTACTTCTTCTCCTTGCAGTACGATTCTTGTACCATATTCCGTTTTAACTTTCTTCATCGTTCTATATAAAGTTAAACTGCATGGGCGACAGATTGCATCGTTGTCTTACTCCTTTCTTGTTTTCTGCTTTCGTTTCTTGATCTTCAATTTTCATGACTGCTGACTGCCTTCTGTAGAGACTATGTATCAGTATTCTTTCTCAATATTTCATTCGCGTACTCTTAAAAATCCTTTATAGTGTGTTCCAGTTCATATTATCAAACGCTTTTTATAAATCTACAAATACCATGAACGTAGGCCTGTTTTTTCTTGAAGAAATGCTTCTCTGGTTTCCACCCGAGTAATGTCAAAGAGGTGCCGAGAAGCATTTCTTCATTCAATTCACCAGGAAAGCCTTAGATCTTTAGTAACTGTTTCTACTATTTTTTATTCTAAAATTATAACTTAAGTCAATATTGTTTCTCTATTCCTTACATTATTCCATAAAACGAAATTGTTCTTCTTCTAACTCGTATTGTATTTGTCGTTCCATACTCCTATATACTATTTTCGTTAATATTTTTCACACATGAGATATTGATTTTCCACTGCTGTTTGCAGTATCAGCAACAGTCTACTCCGGTGTAGGGATAATTATATTATTCCTTAAATCTTCTGGTATTGTTCTTGTCTCGTAGATTTTGCAAACTATTCAGTACAACCACGATAATGCTTTTTCTCCAGATAATCTTATCAACTCCTCTGGATTGGTATCAATTCACAATTGCTCATATTTGTCTGCGCCCTAAAACTCCGACCATAAAATTTTGTTCCCCAACTCTTCATCAACAACCTCTTCTTCTTCTGATCTAGATTTTCACCCTAATACAGATTTTGTAGATATTCCTTCCATCTTCCTGCCCTTTCGTCTTTATCCCATCCGCATACCTGATGTTATTACTAATATTTTTCCTCTCCGAATGTTTCTTTGATTTTCCTATAAGCAGCGTCTATTTACCCTTTCATCATGAAATATTAAAGCGCTTTGTATTTCTCTTGGATCGAAACCTCTTTGACTGATTTGAACTTACTATCTATCTTATTCTTCAAGCGTCAGTACTGCTGTTTACCATTTTATCTCTCGCGTTTGTATATTTACGCTTTTCATCGATTTTTGTTAATTTATTGTGTTATCATTGTCTGTAAAACTTTTCTAAGTCTATCAAGAATTATATTAAGTTAGAAACGTAGATTTAATGCATTACAGAAGAAGAGTAACCGGCATCTATGGTCTAGTGGCTAGCGTCACTACCTTGTGCCGCTGACTGCTACACCAAATTTTGTTCAGAGCGTTTTATATGATTAAAATATTAAACTCGAACAGTAAGTGAAAGGATATTAAGCAGGTGAACAGACATATATGTATCATGTTATATATATCATGTTATATTAGATTTTTGAATAGTAAAAAATTTATACAGAAAAGTAGCTGAGGCTCTACTTCATAACCGATGTCTAAAACGTGGCAGGAATTTCAACTACGTTCTGTATATAGTGCAGCTTCAACAAGGTTCTAACGAATTTTCTTTGATGTTATGAAGAATTGCAATTATGAACCTTCTGGGAAACCTGCGGAAGTTTACCAAGCTGAGAATTCCATTATTGCGCTGTTATAAGCCTTGAATTCCTCCCCCTTCAATATCTGCCACAGTACTGAAGGACCTCTACATCAACTCAAGAAGGAGAAATCTTTGCAACAAAGGAATATTAGTTCCCTCTGGACAAACTTTAAATCTGGAGTACCTTCGTGTATGCACACTTGCAGAAGATCTTCTCGAGCGTGGAATCAGAGTCGTTTAGTATATTTAATTATTTAATAATGAATATATATATAACAGTAATCACAGAAAATTAAGGACTAAATTCAAATTTTAAGATCTCACGATAATAATTGAATAACAGGTATTTTGGTATACAATGATGTTTTTATATTGAAGTAACCTTATAGTCACTAAAATTTTAAAATAACAGTATTTTTCACGAAATGTAAAAGAAAATAAATATTCTATCTACTATAGTTCTATTACTATTTTTTAGAAAGAGTAGTTTTAACGTATTATTAATGAAAAGTTATAGACACGTATTATATTTGGGAGCAATCTCTTTGTGTTTATATTTCATTGATGCTAAGGACAGGAATGAATTTAAACCTAATTCCCAATGAATATTCATCTTTACCATTGATTGTCGATCTACAATTTACGCTGTTATACTCGTATCATCCATTAATTAATTATTACTTGAAAAGTTCTCTCTGCTCGTAAACGGTTTGTTTGGCCCATTACGTTACTTATCTTGTCACGCAGACCTACTTTCACGTGCTTACAACCAAAACTGCTAATTAAAAATCATAGTCGGAGTACATAAACGTTACATTAATTACAGAATTTTAATATTCAACTCAAAATTTAGTTTCATGTCATCATAGTTTGTTATACTGGAATATGATTTTTTTCTGAGGGAAACTTCGAAATGAATAACACAAAGTTTATTGTAATAATTTACATGAACTTCCACGGCATGTGGTTTGATAGGTGGTATTTTAATGGGATATGATATTATTAAATATAATGACACCGCCAATTAAATTTTCGTCAGACAGAATTTTGAGAATTTGAATTTAAGAACAAAATTTGTTCTCTTAATAATTTCCTTACAAATATGGTGCTAACGATTGTCATTTAGATTTTCAGAAAGGATTATGTCCGCTTATATTAAAATAATTATAGAGAATTAGACTGAAACCTTTATAATATATATACGATTTTGAGTTTGTAAAGTTTATGATATTTACTAGTCATAAAGACGACAATTCTGACTGGTAAAGATCCCGATTTATTTGTGGTTGATGCTTGATGTAATCCATCACACTGTTAACTGCCTATTTTCTATCTTTCTTGGAAGTTTCAAACACAATGAAGGAAGAAATATTGCAGCTATTAGATATTCATTTCTGTGTTTGCTTACTAGTAGACTTTTTAAACCAGAGAAAATAAAAACGAGAACATAATATGCGATAAAAAATCAAATTCTGTACAACCACCCTCGTCATTTATTTGTGGATGAACGACGTAAACGAAAAATTGAAAAATAATTAATCATATTTTTATGACAGTAGTAACCCTTAGGTCATAAATTCATTTATAATTGTTGTGGTACCATTCGAAGAATTCGATTTAAATGTGGCAAACGCTTAATATAATTTGTAGAGACATTAAATTAATTGTTACACAATATTTTGATATATGAATCAAAAGCTTTTAAATTATAGCTACTTGAATATAAGAGTTTTTTGGTTTAATATACTTTGTAAATACTTTAATCACGTCAATGGTACCTCAAATCGTCCACTCAATGATGGTTCCCATAATAATAGTGTACCACTAATAAATAATAAGTAACTTACTGTGTATATTATAACTACTACAAAGATTTAATTTTTTAAACTCAGAAATTCTGATAGTTCTCCAGTACAATATATGACCCATGATGACGGAATGCCCAAGAAGTCTAAACCTGGTTTTGATAGTTCAACATTTAATATTATAATCCTCATAAAATTGTTAAAACGTTTTAGAAAATGGCATATTGCAACATATGGGAATCTGCAGCCATAGCTCAGGGATTGAGAGCTGGACTTCGATTTGAGTTCCACTCAACGCAACAATTTTTTATTTGTTTACTTTATTTTCTAGAATTTACTAGAAAGTTCCGATTCTGGAATGTTCCACTAATGTATAAATTGTACTGAGTTTGTACTGTAAAGTACTTCGTCATAAATAAACGTCTATAACTTCTAGCAGTGTGTGTTACTGTATTTCACGATCCTTCATAAACGTGAAAAGATATATATATATATATATATATATATATATAAGGTAAGATTTATTGGATCCATTAGTCCTCTATATATATATATATATATATATACCCTGAGACCTATTAATTACAAAAATATTTTCTTAATTGAAAGATAGAAACTTGAACATATAAGAAAAACGTTTGGTGTTTTATATGCCTTGTTCAAATTGAAATAATAGACATATTGTATTTTCTTTACTGCTACCGAAACAACAATCTAAGTCCTAAATAAAAACCAGTTACCTAATTGACTAGTCAATGTAAAGTAAGCAATCATTGCTTCACATTTGTAGATACATTCACTTCATGTAAAGGAAATAATACATTAATATTAATAATACTGGCGTTTATATTTACAAATTTAAAAAATAGATACAATTATAAATGTTAGGAATGAAGGAACTGACTGACGTGGGCAAACACTATGCCAAAATTTCAAACTAATAAGCAAACAATTATTTAACAATTAGCTCTCGATATATTGGTAGTTTAAGTAAATAGTGAACAATTTTGATTTTAATGCCAAATTATTTTTAAAAAAATAGCCTAGTATCCACTTCAAAACGAGGCTCTATACAGTGCACCGAGACTGTTCACATATTTATCGCAACTTTAAATAAAATTAAATAATTGTAAAAGTATGTTACTCTCTGTATATATTTAAATTCTTTAGATATAAACTATTATTCATTTCATTTTAAATTAATTAACATATATTTTTTCAATATTATTTTCTTCAATTAGGATAACAAAACAAACCGACGTTTTAAAGTTCTAAATAAAAAAATGAAATTTTTTCTCTGCAAGAGAACGAGGTATTGGAAAGGCTCAAAAAGGAAAGTCGTGTGATTAAAATTTAAAGAAGCTGTATGATAAAATACGAAGTTAACTTAGAAATAATTAACGTAACTTCTTAATAAAAAAGGTTTTCTTTAATTCGGAATATAGAGGCAACGTTTTAAATTTCAATATAAATTATTAAACTCTATTTAAGTAAATTTATCGAAATTATAAAGACTTAAAATGAAAACATCAACTGATTGAAATTAAAAAGAAAGGTAGAAATAAATAAAATAGGGTTTTTTCTTAAGTAACGTACACATTTTTATGAATACTTTCAAGAAAACCGGTGCCCTCTGGCAATGGAAAGTAATGTCGTTTGCGTTGATGTTTGTCCCGTCGCCAAGTTCGCTTTCCTTACTTACGCAACAATTGTTTCTCCAAAAACACGACACACAATGTTTTTAAGAAGAAAAAGCATAAAAACCCACCCAGAAACATCATGAGAGATTATTTTCTCGGTTATATATAACGTTTTACAACCTCGGAATAAAGTCATCCATTAATTCCGAAATCAGCTTTTGAATTTTTCCAACCCACACAAATCGTGAGCTGGAAATTGGACAGTAAAGTTGAAACCACATATAACTCTATAATTCGAATTATATCGTTCGATTAATTATAAATGTATTGTTACGTGAATTTTATGCTATTATTTTATATTATTTAAATCGTTTTAATACGCAAAATGGACAAAGTATTACAAACTCTTCTCGGGCGGCTCAACTTTCAGCCACTATGAAGGAATGCTGGGGATTAAGGGTAAGACTCGAGGATATCAGTCACTAGACAAAGTACGTGACTTATACGAGCATTCACTTGGGAAACGGAAATTATCAGCTAGAGTGGAGGAGGATGTGAGAAAATCCTGATGGACGCAGGGAGGAGTTGGAAGAAAATAAAGTCTTGTAAAGACAGTCATGGCGTGGCAATGTAGACCGGGTTTTTGATACAGTCGTTGGATATTACCAGGAATGTGATTAAGACCTTTAAAGCAATCTAGACCGAAAACTGATCAGCGTGACAGCCGAGGTAGAGTAGAGTGTCAGTGAACAGTGTGACAGCGAGGAGAGCAGACTGTTGGTTAGACTTAACTCCTATAACGACCCACTTCACAAGACGCAACTGTGCTGCAGTCGAGTACAATACATCTACACCTACGACATCACGACCACAGCTACATCTAGCCGCCTAGAACGCCTGGCTATATGGAGCCTGGCGATGACCTTTTTGTTTATATATTTATATTATGTGGCGGATCGTAGGTTTCGTTTGGTGTTATCCATATATAAACCCGGCCGTTTGTAGGAAATATTGTAAACGACGATTTATCGTCAGACCATACCACATTCTCCCAGTCATCCAGTGTCCAGGTTTTATGATCGTGGCACTACTTCTTTTGCAGCTTTGCGTAGGTTTCCGTTATGAAAGGTTTCGGAATTGCAGCCCTTCAAAAAACGCTTTGTGAAGCTCCCGCCGCACCGTTTTTGTCAAAACAGTATTGCTCAAGTGAGTGTTGAGTTCTAAAGTCTCTTTTTCCGTGGAAGTTTTATGATGTCTGGTCACAATCTTTTTTATGTTCGTCTGTCTCTGTCTAACGTCGGCTTTCGCCCACTATTCATCTCCTCCGATGATGTTTTTTTTATTCCTATCATTACTGTAAATACTGTCCCTCGTGAAACATTTAACATTAGATCCTTTTTCATCATAGATTCTCCCTTTAACCGTGCACCAACGTTTTGTCCTCTTTTGAAGTTTAATAGATCACGCATTTCACCGTTCACTGGTGTTAACAGTAGCAGAACAAAGCATACAATACACTGTACGATAACCTCAAAACGTGGCCCAGCAACTGCAGCCGCTTCACAGAATTTACACTACACAGTGGTGCCAACCTGCAACAAGCCGTACCCTGTTGCATGGTGTCCATATTATTTTGTACAATCCCAGTTGTTGTTTATTGTTGTGGTATTCAGTCCTTTAACTGGTCTAATGCAACCATCCATGCTAACTAATCCTTCATTTTCTCATAATTAGCCAACCAGCATCCTCCCTAATCTGCTTAGCGCATTCCATCCTTGTCTCATCCTCTGTTCTTGCCCCACACACTTCCATCTAATGCTAATTTTACAAGAACCTCGTGTCTTAAAATGTGGCCTATTAATCTATCCCTTCTCTTGGTCATCGTCCTCCATATTGTTCGATTTTCCCATATTCTGTTTTTCAGCATTCGCCTATAGCACCACTTTTCAATACCTTCTATTATTTTTCTTTCCGGAGCTCCTATCGTCCACGTTTCGCACCTATATAACGCCACGCTTCATACGAACATTTAAGGAACGATTTCCTAACACTCACATTTATATTACCCTGCAGTAAATTACTCTTTTTCGCGAAACCTTCCTTGCCTGTGCTATCTTACTCTTTAATGACTACTATACTTCTACCATCCCTAGTTATTACGCTTCCCAAGTAGCAGAATTCATTAACTTCCGTCAAAATATCCCTTCCCAATCTAACACCCTTTTTTATTCCATTGTTTCCCAACTACACTCCATCACCTTGGTTTTCTCTCTATTAATCCTCATATTGAACTCTTTCTCCAGGCCTCCGTTCATGCCATTTATTATGGTTTCCAAGTCTTCTTCTGATTCCCCTAATACTACAATATCGTCGGCAAAGCGTAAGGTTTATGTATATGTTACAAAGTATTTTCTAATAAATTAATAAACTTAATATTTTAATAAATTATTTTCGCATTTACAGAAACTCCAAAATACTTAAACTAGATAAACTGTATCAGAAAAATCGTCATGGCAACTGACTATAAATCTCTCTGCTGCCATGCGTGAACACTTTGCTGCATCCAAACTTAAACACAAAATTGGCTAAAGACTGCCACATACCTACGCAACTAAATAATACGCCCCTTAAAAAACGATGGCAATGTTGCCTTCAAAACTGATAATTTTCAATTACGAATCGACTGCTTTGAACGCTGGTTAAGGGATGCTCTGCGTCTTCTTTACTAAAAGCAATAGAGTGCTCGGCACAATCCTCGAGCTAAGTCATGAACGTACAGTAGAAGGAAACAGTGAAATATCACGTTGAACGGAAAGTTAATCTTTAGTTCTAACATTGAAGCGGACTGAAACAAATGCGCCAGTGCGCTAACGGCTCTAATCCCGGTATTGAACTCCCGATCCCACGATCGCCCAGTAATAATATCCGGTAGCTTGCACGAGTACAGCGGCTGCAAGCACACAAAACAGATCTTTCAATACACCACGCTATTGTTTATGACAACTTTTATGGTGGCGACGGTGTTCGGAGCGGGTATAGAAAATTCTGCAGTACATATGATATACATATAAATATAAAATAATTGCATTTACAGAAAAGATGGTAAAAGAATCAAACTAGGCTATTAATGCGGTTACCGTACGCATACAACTTAAGTCCAAATTTCCTACGACTTGATTAGTCTTTTTGAATTTCATGTAATATGTTTAATTTACAATTGGCAACTCTTGCTATTTCCTCCAACAGTCAAGATTGTTTAAAATCGATAAACAGCTCACGTCGACTTTCCACCAAATCTGCAATTGAACTGGTCTCTTTCTCTCTCTCATTTACATTTTCTTTCCGTGTTTCATAAAAATATATCTTTTTTTCTCCTTGAATCCACCCATTTCTCAGCGATACGAATTACACGACATCCAGACAATGTAGTGACTCTCAGGTTATTTTCCTTCCTTGCAAAGGTTTTTTTTGTGCCATCTACTATAGCAATTTAAGATTTCACCATTTTTCTGATCGAAATGATTGCGGAATTGAATGATTCACAATACATGTTCAAACATTGTGTCTCTCAAAGCACATAGACAATCCGGAGTATTACGTTTTATTTGAATATATAATCAAGATATAAATTTACGTAATTATTTGATTAATAGAAAAGTGAATAATCCATGAACAATGATTCTGTACTAAATCACGTTTACGGGATACAATTTGCAATGCTTAACTGAAATACTTTAATAACATTAATTTTTAGTGTTATTTCCTCAATGGAAAATATTTTTCTCCTGTGATTGTAAATAATTTATTGGTTTTGGAAGCAGGTGTTAAAAAACATGACATATTTCTACGTAGCTAAACATTGTAATAGTTTCGCTATTACGTATAAAATAAAATAAATGACTACAATGAACTATAACACAGTTTTTATTTACGTATATGTGTTATGAGGCTGTATTTCACGCATTAATCTATACTTCTAAAGTTATACGGTTATTTTAATTGATTTAAAATATTATTGTGTGCAGAATAATTCACATGACAACAAAGTAATCGTATTATGAATTATTTTGCAAAAAGATGGAATTTTCCTTTGCTTTCTAAAAATGAATTGTTCCAAATTTGTATTTTTATGTGGCTGATTAAGCTTTTATGTGTCACATACCAGCCACGCATGGACAAATGTACTCATCGTCAATTTAAAAATATTTAATAAGTCTATATTCGTTGCTGGAGAACTATTCTTTCTGAACAAGCTTAAAGTATTGTACAAACAAACTTTAATGGACGTTCTTTTTTAATCACACTGTTGGTAATTTATTTATATTTAATTCAGTCCACTATTGGCACTGCATACGTCTTACTGGACCGGCTATAGCTTGGGCGAAGTCGGTAATGAGATTTCGGCTGTATTCCTTCGAATTTCAGTCTCATGTTTAATTATCAGCGGAAAGAACGTTTTAAATCGAGTGGTCTTTTCGCTGCTGTTGCTGAAATGGGTTTTCTAAGTCCCGAAGCATTGGTCGTCCACGTTTACATGTCTCTCGCAAACTTCTGTAACAAGAGTACAGGCTAGCGTTGGTTTACACGAATGTCCTCTATCTGTAACATAAATCGGATTAAATACTTGGACCTCCAGGACTGCAGATGCAAGGTTTCCGTTAATTCATTAAAGGCCAGCCAGATGTACGAGGGGCCACGAAATTGTTATCTTTGCATTCGAGTTCTAGTGAGAATGATACATTTATTAGTGAAGTGATGTTTTCAAATTAAAATCCACAATTTGAACTTATTTCATTTAAGTGAGGTTTATAATTACATTTTGAAAAGAACAGTGTTCTTTGTAATGTATTTAATTTAATAAATGTTTAACTAAAAATAAGGAGCTTAAAGACCTTGCCAACTGTAGGACGCTAAGTATATAGGGAGATCCTTGATAATGGTATATTTATTAACGCTATGTTTCACAAGACTGATTTTATTGCTCCAAAATTTTATATTTTCTTTATTGTCTCTGCAGCTCTGTTGAGAGCCTTGATCTACCAGGAAAAGTGACGGGGCATCATCTTCTACGACGACACATTCCGGAATTTTTGGAGTGGTACATCGCTTAATCTTAGTCCCAGTTCTCAGGACCAAGTATTTATTAGGAACTAAATTTATTACTCTTTCCAATAAATCTTTAATTATCAACACTTTTTTAATTTTTTTCAAATATGTATATGTACCTAAAACCGTTTTGGAGTGTATAAGACAATTTCAAGTTATATTATTATTTGTTTCATGTTGCTTATTTTAATGAGGTAAATATTCGTAAATGTTATGTATGGAGTTTGGTATTATTAAACCACTGGTATATTGTAATTGCATTGTCCTAAATTGCTGACGTATTCTTAATTTGACTTAAATTTTAACAAAATAGTTTGTTCATTGATTTACATTATTAACACTTTTTTAATTCGGATTTAACTATTAATGAACAGAGAACACATAATTATTTATAACGGTAAAATTATGTTTTAAAGTGAAGAGTAGAATAAAAATAATTCATAAAAGTATTTTAATTTTGGAAACGTAATAATAGATAATAATTTATTGGGATTGTAACGGAGCATTTCAATATGGCACACCACATGGACGTGGGGTAAAGATGACATAAAAACGATATCGCTGGTCGTCGTGGCAACAAGATGTTTATCGAATCGTATATTGACTTTTGCGTACGAATGTAGCTCAAGTACTAATAAAATATTTTAATTTGAACGTAATGTTATTTGATGGAGAATTAGTAACTGTGCTTACAGAAATATATAAAAATGGTAATAGATTAATGCGTGTTAGGAATATAAATAAATTACGATTAAATAAGTACATGCACAATAAAACCTAAATAAACACAAAATGAAGAGATTACCAAAGACTACAGATATTATTTACAGACGAACTTAAATACTTAGATTAATAATTTATCCATTGGTGTAACAATTTTTCAGTGAGGTTACATATGGATATTGATTGTTTAAAATGTCACTGGCATGTTATGCCAGTACCTTTATCGTTATTTGCGGTGTACATACTCATAATAGTGGATTATTTAATATTATTTTAATTTGAATAAATTAGTGAAACCAAATTTTCTGAGCTTCAGATCTTCTGAGGTGATTGCACTTTAGATTCCGAGGACCGTGGCAAAACAAATCCCCATTCTATTTGCATCCTGCGAGGGGATTAACTTTCCGCCACCACAATAAATTCTTCAAGGAGGAAACCTTGGATTCCGAAATATTGGCATGTACGGGTTTATTACACAGTAAGTGAAAATTTTTGAACGTGATGTTTCTGGAAGAAGAAGTCCTCCGTGGCGGTGAGAAATGGTTGGTCATTGGCCAAAGTCGTGAATAGTTTGGATCTGGATCCTAGGTGTCGAGATAGATGGAAAAGATGAGGAGAGGCAGTTACGTAAGGTAAGTGAAAGAGGAGACTTCAGACAGACCTTTGTAGAGGAGGCATGAGACAGCCAGTTATCAAAGGTCACCGTCAGCCATCATGTGCCGATTCTGTGTCAATGACTGAGTGTCAGCGGTAATTTACTGTTAACAAAATATCTTTCATAGCAGACAGTTATAATGTAACAATGGTCTTTGCCAACAATTCTTGCTTGAAAATATTAAGGCCAAAGAATTTAAGCCAACCATTTCCTTAAAAAATAGTAAATTTGCTTTTCCAGTTTATAATTTGTTAGTTCATTATTTATATTCTTTTGGAAAAAATGTTGAAAAGATATTCTATTGTTGTTGCTAACTAAATTGTAAAATTTATACAAACTTATTATTTAATGAACCCTGCTCTATTTTACTATGGTAAATTCAAATATTCCAC
This sequence comes from Eucriotettix oculatus, assembly GCA_034510155.1. Taxonomy (NCBI): domain Eukaryota; kingdom Metazoa; phylum Arthropoda; class Insecta; order Orthoptera; family Tetrigidae; genus Eucriotettix; species Eucriotettix oculatus. The sequence continues at coordinate 132,227,898 of CM067377.1, forward strand.
ACCTTAAAAACATAACATATTGAGATGGTAGCTATTTTCGAGGTATTAACAGAAATTATTTTCATAATAACCTTTTTGAAAAAATAATACATCTGGCCGCAAATGTATAAATTTGATATAAAAAACACGTAACGGGTGATTATTAATAATATTAAAGTACTGCAACAAAGAATGGGCAGAGAAATTATTTAATTACTGTTCAGATTTTTTAATTGATTTAACCTTTTCGAAGACTAAGCGAAAGCCAATTTGAGCGGTTGTTTCTGGATATAGAAGAAATCTGTTTTATTTTTACTTAAAATGATTACAACGAAAGGAGAAGAGGAGAACGGAACAGGCGTAATAATGAATACTCAGGGGAAAGATGCATGCTACGTAAATTCGAAACAACATGCAATCGTGATGAATGGCTGACTAATTAGCTAGAGATACTATGAATCTTGTGTAGAGGAATGCTGGAAAAATTTTACAGTGAAGTTCTGTATGGATAATGATTGTTTAAAGGGTCGCTTGTATTATAACATACAGCAGATTTTAGTAAAAGCCATTGTCTGAAGGCTACTCACGTTCCTAGACGTTTTCTGGAAGCTAGAGGAAATCTACATGGGTGATTTCTCAACCGGAAACTCTTAGCCTGGGGATTTCCGTAATTTGAACCAAATATTATTTAAAAGTAGTCAAAACTTAAAGCGCTACCGAATACTATTATTTTACTACAATATAGAAAAGTACGCTAGACGTTCTTGGTATCTTACGTTGGATTAGCTCAAATTCATGCCCATTTTATTTACTAAATTCGCCGATGCTCTATTATTGCTACAACGTGATGGGCGTTATAATTAAATTTTTACGAGTAATGTAAACAAACTTGCAATTATTCCGATCAATTCTGTCACGCCTAAAACGTTTCCCATTTTATTTATGCGTTATTGTTGTCGCACGTATTCGTCATCGACTGTTGGAGATATAAACGCGACATGTCGTTTTAATGCAGTTACGAGGACGAGTCTGCTCGGGCGAGGCCTGTCAGCGGGGCTAAGCTAATTTAAACCTGGCATCAACGTTCGCTGCCTCTGGCTGGTAGAGTGCATATTTTAATGCTGCTGCTGACTTGCCTGAATTGTAGCGAACCCCATCACACCCCTGCGGCCGTTCCGGGGCTTACGCATGTATGACGGCCGCAAGCAGCGTAATCCCAGCTTCCACTTCCACCCCCTCTTCGGGCGACACTTAGCCATGTTGCAGCTCAAATCAGCGACAAGCCTGCTACACACTGCTCTCTAACTAGAGGCATCACTACCTCAGGTCAAGCGGAGCTCAAACCAAATCTATGGAGCACGACGATTGCACATTACATCCCAAACAATAGCCTTCGAACGGAGCGAAATCAATTTATGAAGATTTCCCAAGAAAGGAGAAAGTATCACAAAGAGACAACTCGTTTTCAAGTCAGGCTACTGAATATATTCAGTCATGTCCTCTTACAGCTTTTCAATGGTGAAATAATCTATTTATAAAAATGAATCGTCGTAATGTATGTACGTGCATAACTACCGAACGACTGCATCCAAAATTCAATAACTCTTATTTGTTGTGATCGTTATTGCCAGGACAAGTTTTGTGTAAAGAAATTTTTTTAATCATCGTACGGAAAAGTTTTATAAAATGAAAAAAATCTACGGAACAGCTGCATTATCCGCGCGTTTGAATTTAAAAAATGAATGCGGGTTGCCTATACACTTGATATGTTATGCTCCGAAACGGCTCAACGGAATTCAATGAAAATTTCAGGGATTTAAAAAGGAATTTTAACTTAGAGTTTCGTGTATGTTTAATTTCGATATCTTGCAGAGTTCAGAAGATATTAATGTGAATATTTATAAATCCGTTGAATTTCTGCGCGAACGGCGGCGTAACAATCAACTGCGAGGTAAAAGTTCTATTAACCGTTCCTACACAATTCATCCAACTTAATATGTTATTATAAGTGTATTTTTTTGCAGCATGAGGGGGAGGGGGCGCATTTTCATTCCATCTATTGTTGTAAACATGAGAAAGCGGAATCTGTTCAAAACCAACTGCGACTTTGCCGTGAAGCGTTCATAAACTCAACCACTGGACTGGACGGACGTGTTCATACAGTACTGATTGATTGACATTCATTCGTATTCAATTACCATTTCTTTCGTGTATTTTTATGTTTATCGTCTGTGTTATTTATTGTTAGTGATAAGAAAATGCCACCAGTGAAGCGTCAAAATTTTGATTGGTGTACGTGTAACGCAAGTCGAGTTCATAATCTTTGAGACAATGAGACTGAAGAAGAGAGTAGGGACCGTTTGAAGGCAATCAATGGGAAATTCTGAAGTGAGATCTACCATGGCACCAGAAGAACCCATACCGTCGGGGTCAGAGGCGACAAAACAGACGGTCAAATGTAACAATTGCCTATCAACGTTAGGCGATTAACCTACTAATGACTCCCCTTGGGGGTGGGGTGGACTTGGTGGAATTTCTGTATGTAATAAAGGCTCATATGTGAATCAAAAAGAATTCTTGAGGTCATTTACTTTTACAATGTTTTCCCCGACAATGTTTGAGCATAATTTGAACCCCTTGCAGGTTGGGGTGGAAACGAGTCATATGAAAATAACAAGGAAATTATCAACTTTGGTGTCGAAACCGGTGTTTAAGTAAAAAATTTATATCTTAAGTGGGGAAGAAATTTTATTCTGACAGAGTACTGAAAATATTTTTAGTCCAGTTGTTGAAGCGGGAGTATTTTTGACTGTCGCTTTTGAAAGAATTAAATAATCACCGGGTTAATATAAATAAATACCCGTGTAATGCCGCGTCTCCAGCTATTTTATAATAAATACCAAACATCTTGTAGAGAAAACAAAAATATTTTATTTTTATTTCTGGATGTTGTCTCTATTTATGTCAATACATATTTACAAACAATATTTTGTCACGCTTTGATGCCCTTTTTCAAGTAAAAACCATTGGGTTTCTTAAAGTAGTTATCAACCGCAGATTCCATTTCTTCATTGAAGGAAAGTCTTTTCTCACCCGTCCATTTCTTTAAGTTTGGAAAGAAAAAAATATTCCAAGGATCAGTGCGGAAGAAATTTGAACTTTAACTCATTGTTGTTGTCCATCTCCGCGATAATTAATGTGGTGCATTGCACTGATTTGAAAATCTTTATTTTATTTTCACCATTTTCTCATCACTCAAACGCTTCAATAAGTTCGCAAATTACTCGCCGTTAATAATTTCCAGTTTTTTGAAATATTTGATGATAATTTTTCTACGACGATCTGAAAATTCTGACCCCACGACCTGGCCATCAGAAGGAACTGTGTTCGCTTTTTTTCGCCTGATCTCCTCATTCAGTCCAATGGTTTGAGTATTCCTTCGCTTCAGATCTGAAATTGTGGGCCCACGCTTCATCCAAGTTGATCAATCGACGCAAAAACTATGCATTGTTGTACTACGAGTCAGGCCACCCGATTAGAGTTATAAAACTATTTTCAAAGAAAAAAGTTTTATATCTCACTTAACCTTATTATAAATAATTCAACATACTTAATTTTTAATGCAAACAATAGTATTTAGAAAAGAAATGCATTGTGATCCTCGTCGGATCATAATTTAAACTATAAAAATTAAAGTTTTAAAGAAGAGAAAATTTTACTTTTTATTAGAACTAAAATCTATACGTAATAAATGAGATGAACTGTTGTAATATTTAAATTTAACAAACTGACAAAGAGGCTGATTTAACTAATTTATTATATATGAAATATATACGTAATTTCATATGAAAATTAATATGTTACTATTAAAGACGATATCGAAAGACCTTATTGGGTACTCGTCAGTAGTATGTTATATCAAAATTTCAAACAGGTTCACGATTTAGGTTTGATGATACAAAAATATCTATCCGTCTGTAATAAGATTATTATCAGTGAATCTAATTTTCTCTTACATTATACCGGCAGTTATGATAATCCTAATATATTTGTAGCTGGGGTTTTTCCCACGTCCAGTGAAATTTGGCGACATCGGGTGGTGAGGGGTGGCAAACGGTTCCTCCCAGAGAGGAAAGACAATACTTTTTTTATTGGACAATATCGGGTCCCGCCACCGACCGAATACAAAATAAGTAAATGGGGAAAATTTATTAAAAATCTCAGCAGAAACGAATTTTAGAACATTAAGTCGATGATTTGGACATTAGGGACGTGGAGGATATTATGATTTGATGATTACGGACGACGACAGAGAAAAATACGAAATTGTAGATTGTCCTGGCCGTGGACATCTAACTAAAGGAAGGCGTGATCCAGTCCAGTTCATATTGATTCAACGCGGAATTCCAGAGCGGTCAGCTACAAGTTCCAGGTAAGCCCAGACGACACGGTAAATACCGCTGCTCGTAACCTTTTGCCGATTTCCTGGTACTGCCAGTTCCGAGTAGGATTAGTGTTAGTTATTCTGCTCAATGGGAAGGCCCATTTGAACGAACCTTAGTGTAGAGCTCTTTGATTTTGTTGTAAAAATTTTATTGTTTAATTATTGTAAACATATATTTAGTGTTTATTAATTAATGTATTGGGTTGTTTGACAGTTTAAATGTTGATATAATGGATTCTAAGAAACTCTTTGTCGGTCACGGTTTTGAGAAGCTATTTTATTTCGAAAGTGGTAGCTTTCATCCTAATGCAGAGGACATTGGTATACAAATAAATCAATCTACTGGCTGCAATTCAATTCTTAAAAAGCTTTTATAGAAATATGAGATATAAGCTTTTTAAAAAGGATATAAATAAAAGCTTTTACCTTGTACTTAAAAACAATTCCATTTTAACACTCGTAAAAATAGTCAAGTTTGGCAATTGTATTTTAGCTTTCACACTCTAAAGCAGCTTCTGAGCAATCAAAGGTTTTTTATATTTCCAGTCGTGGATATAGCATTATTTAATTCTTCTAAATCCAACAAAAAATATCGCAAACAGTTAATTACCTTCCCATGCTTCCCATGCACGATTTAGATGATATTAAAGTTTTTTCTACATATAGGAGACAGTTGTATATACATTTTAAAATTGATCAAATAATTACGTCAGAAACTTGGATATTTAGGGTAATTATATAATCGCGATTATTCGTCAAAACAATAGCGTCACATATTTGAAAATATATCTTTTCACGTCCCCCAACCCTATGTGAGCTGAAGGAATGTTAATTTCACCATGTCCAATGCAATGACTCACATTATCATATTTTCGTAAGCCAGTCAATGAATCTATTGGTACCTTAAGTAAGCATATTTAATTAAAAAGTGTATAACTAATTATGTGGTTAAGTTAAGAGAGGTGAAAATACTCCCGATACCCAAAGAGTCAAATATACTTTTCGGAGGCTGAAAATAATTCCTGGTATCTTATTATTATAACTGCTCTGCAAAACAGAAGACCAAAGGATGAGTTTACATATCTCATTCACAATAATTGCCTGCTATCAGCTTCCTCCATTACCATGCAGAATTTTCTCTTCTGCTTGATATCATTTAGTAGCTGAATTCTTATTTTACCTAATCAAAGTTTACCATCTTTCACGGTTCTATACGATCACGATGAATGCAGTTTCTCTTTAAAATCTGTTCAATCAAGTTGGCTTTCCTCCTTCTAATCGTATGCGGGATTAATCTCTTTTTCTCTTCTATACTCAGAACTCCCTTGTTTGTCACGAAATCAGCTTATTTAACTTTTTATATTCGCCTTCAACGCCACATTTCAAAACTCAGTAGGTATTTTCTTTACTTTTTCAAAATACAGAATTTTACGATTTTCTTTCTGAATTCTATATTTATTTTAATGGACAGGAGAGATCTCTTCTTTATGAATGCTATTTTTTGCCAAAGAAATGCGTCATCTTATTTCTGTCGTAAAGTAGGCATTCTTTTTGGATATTCTTCGTAAATATTTATAACCCGGCACATTAATAAAGAAACAAAAATATTCCCGGTACACTAATAAAGACAAGAATACTGTTTTGCTTTCGCCCTATTTTTATAAACAGACTTTCACTTTCATTATATATAATATATATACATAATATTTCGAATATTCCATGAATGAATAAATTGTACTGGATTCCGAATAGGAGTCAGTCTTACGCAATACAAGACTTAGTACAGCACAACCCGTGAAATAAACGTCTATAACCTCTACGCGTATGTTACTGTATCCCACGATCCTTCAGAAACGTGACAATATTGATGGAGTGCGATCCTATATAATGTACCTTAATCATCTTCACTGTGACTTATAAATCTTTCTGTATGTTTAATAACTAATTAAAAAGTAATATTATTTAAAGTGGTAGTTTAATTTAAGCATTATTTCACGCTCAATAATTATATATTATAATTATATATAATTATTTCGCTTGACAGTCTACGTGATGGTTCTAATATATATCGTTGAATTTACTCCCCTGGGGGAAGATAGAAAAAGTTATTCTGAAACTTTGTGCGAATCGCGTGACATCTGTTTAGGAGTTATTGAAAATATATTTCTTGTTCTGAAAGGGGTGGAAGAACGATTCTACGAAACGTACAAAAGATTGGCAGAAACCTTTTTTGGGGGTGAGCTGGAGCTCTACAACTCAAAAAATTTCATGACAATCGGGTGCATCGTATAGTAACTCATTCCGGACAAACATAAATACTTTTTATTTATACAGATGGTTATTTCCATTATTTTTCCATCATTACGAATTAGAAGAATCAGCCCAAAGGTATTGAAGTAGGTCGTAAATATATACAATAAATTACCTACATATTCGATTTTAACTGTAAGTAATAACGTATCTAATAAAATTATCATACTTCTTAAATTAGTTGAAAATAAGTTTTAATCTGATAAATCATATTGCTGTTTATCACACCTCTTAAAACATATATTTAAAGAAAAATCAGAAAATTGAGTTAAATTTAAAAATAAAAGAATTCATATTCATAAATACCGATGTAAGTGAAATTGTAAATGACAGAAATGAAGGAAGTGATTTGGGCAAATATAATGCTCCTAATTTTAATAAATTTTGAACTACCTTATTAGTGTCGTAGATTTAAACTTAATTCTTTAACAGTAGCTACCGTTAAAGCGGCTTTAAATGGTATATAATTATTTCTGGGCGTTGATAACGCTAACATGAATGTTTGTTGTAATTTTCAATAGTTAAGCGATATCTGGTGAAGTTGTGAGAGTTTCCTGTTTAATTGGTAAGCTATTATAATATCTATATTATTGAAAATACTTATCTCTGATTGTCTCTTATTGAATTATTATCGTAGATACTTACGACATAAAAATGAGAAAACTTGTAACAAATAAATAATTATTTCAGTTAACATATTAGGTTTATTTATATGCATATATATGTATATATATTAAAGTAACAATAATACCATTCTTAATAACTACTGTGCAATTATTATAGTAGCGTCTAGTGCATATAGAGGCAGTGTGAATTAAAAAAGAAATGCTTATCGTTTAAAATTTCTAATTAATTTCAATGGTCAGCAGTAAGAAACAATTCGCCATGACGTGAGCAATTTCATTTCCGTCCCATGAAGTTCTGCTCTCTTTGTGGTCCAGCACAGTGGCAGTTGGTATTAGTTCCTAGACTGTAGCTGAATCTCTGGAATGTGGATTCGGGAAACACTTCGTGGTACGTTGCACTGGATATTTCCGGCTTGAACTACCTCCTCTGCGTGTAGCAGAGTTCCTTCGATACTACACACTCACATGAAACAACTTCTCCATTTCTTTGGCGAATACTTTATCGATTTATTTTTATGAAGCATTTCTTGGAGTCACGGGGTTGACAAACTCCACCAGAAAAATATTATCATGTGAATCCGAAGTTTACACATGCATATCCTATTCCGAGAAGAAAACTATTAGCAAGAACATCAGGAGACCTGAACAATTGTGAAGAACCACAAATTGATAACATTCCAGCAGAGCTGATAAGATCATCGGGCGAAGAAGTAATGTCACGGCAATTCAGAACAGTTAGCGAAATCTACGAAACAGAAAAAATCACAGAAGATTTTAATAGAAAAATACTTATACCCATACCGAAGAAAATATTATTAAAATATTATTTAGGAGAATGGAACGTCAAACAGAATGCGAGTTAGGAGACGATCAATTTTGTTTTAAGAAGAATGTAGGAACAAGAGAAGCTTTCGCGGAAAAGAGGAATTTACTTACGGGTAATATAAATGTAAATATTAGGAAACCATTCCTAAAAATGTTCGTATGGGGCGTGGCGTTGTATGGGTGCAGAACGTGGACGATAGAAGCTCCAGAAAGGAAAAAAATAGATGCCTTTGAAATGTGGTGCTATAGCCGAATGCTGAAAATCAGATGGGTGGATAGAGTAAGTAACGAGGAAGTTCTAAACAGAATAGGGGAAAAGCGAACAATATAGAGAACATTGACCGAGAGAAGGGATAGATTAATAGGCCACGTTTTAAGACACGAGGGTCGTGTAAAATTAGCATTAGAGGGAAGTGCGTGGGGTAAGAACAGAATACGCTAAGCAGATTACGGAGGATGTGGGTATGTTAATTATGAGGAAATTAAAAGGCTTGCGCAAGACAGTCTTACGACTGAATACCTCAACAACAACATCGAAGTCTGAACGCTTATTTGAATTAATTATATTTGCCCAGCAAGATCGCCTCTCCTCTCTGACTCATTGAAGCCAGCCAGTCCAACTTTCCATTTTCCTGTACAGGTGTATTCCCATGGTGTGGTATATCTATGTCAAATTTTTGAGTGTATCATTCAAATATATTTTAAAAAGCATAGGTCTCAATCCTTTATTTACGCGGAATTCTGATGACTCTATGATTCCAACTTTGTCCCTGTTTAAATTTCCTGTACACAAATTTTTTATGACGTTAATATAAGTTCTTTTTATTTGCTGATTTTTCATCACCGAGCATAATTTCAATAGAGGAACGCTGCCCCCAAGCTTTAACTTAGATGGAGATAGAGGAAGTACAAAAATATATTCACATTTACAGCTATTCACAAAAAATTAAAAAGATACATTGTTAAGTGGTATTGTTATAACGAACAATTAATCCAAGTCGACCTACAACTCAAAGGTTACGATGTTATGTTATTATACTGAATTAAAACCTAGACGTCTGACGACTTTTGATTCATATAACTTCATTTTTAACGATGCTGTATAAATTTTTAATCAAGTAATTAGTAAGTATGGAATAGTTAAACTTACTATAATAAGTCTCAAGCTTCTCGACAATTTTCGTAAGTCGGTAAGTACAGACTTTTATATATTTTTTAAAAAACAGCTGAATTAAAATTGTACTAAAAATACAATATTTACGAAGAATCGAGTATTGAACAAAAGTACGTTATGGTATGAAAAATAAAAAGAGACCTCGCACAGTTGTTCGCAGACACTGAACCAAAATATGTTAGTAAATTTAAATTATTCCGTCATGTCGGAAGAATAATTTCACTGGTAAATTCGCCGGAGCAGTTACGGGTAGCGTATGCGCAGGGTAATCCCCTAATCTTCAAAGACAGCAGTGTTTACTCCGCGGGCCCGTCTCTGGAGTGACAAGCTCAACTATGTTACGTCGAGGTTTCGCCCGGAGCGCTGGGAATCTGGAAATCGCTCTCTCGTCTGACAGAGAATTGCAGTCAAACGACAACTTCCCACTCATTGCAAACGAATACATCCCCAGGCACTTCAAGACGATGCGAGGCAAAAAATTGTGTGACGTCATCTTTTGATCTTTGCTCAATCTGCTATAACAAGCGTTATTTGATTCCGTTTTCAATCCAGTGTCTCGCTACTTGCCGAAACACAATGCACGGTTTACTTCACACGACGACCATGAAATTGAGATTAAATTATTTTCATACATAATTAATTTTGATCCCTGGTTCGTGAATTTGAGCCAAAAAAAAATTGTAAAATCATTTTTCCCGGTAGGATTCAGTTTTTAAAATTCCAATTTACATAACTAAACTGCTATATTGATCAATACAAAATAATTTTAATTTGCTTCTCCAGTAACAAAGTCTCTGTCATTCATTACATTAAAAAACTTTCGCCACTTTGTAAAAATTAATTTATACAACGGGTTTTCATTAATTTAACCTGCAAAATGCAGAAAAAATATTTTTAGGAGGCGTTCGGTACTTTCATTCCTTTATTTTGACATCACTGGTTTGAGTAGGGTATACCTTATGGATAAAAATTATTTTGTTTATAATGCCAAAATTGAATTATAGGGTAACCTATTCTCTTGAAATTTGCACATTAGTTGGATTCGACTTCTGATTTATTAAATTGGAAAGTGCTGTGAACGGCAACAATATTTAAAAGCGGGTAAAACAACCCAGAAACAGCCGACACCCAACGACCTACGCAGTCAGTTGAAACGAAAACTTCTTTCCTTCAATTCTACCACATTGACGATATTATTAGTAATTTTTTTACGTATTATTGATGAAGATGTATAACAAAATATTTAAGTCTTGAAACACATATAACGTTATCAAAAACAATACTAAGTACAACAAAACTAGTGAAAGGAAGTTCCAAAAAGTGTGAACATAACTACAATAAAACAAAACTCAAAGTTGTACAGACTTGAAACAGGAATGTGACACTTCTCCAAACAAGATTTTAACGTGCGATGAAAATTTGCTATTTTTTATAAGGGCTCAAAAGGTAAAACAAGGAATTGAAGGACGTCATCACACCTATACGAAAGAAATTCAAAAGGCATTCATCTGCGGGAAAAATCATGTTGAGCGTCTGGTAGTGCAGTAACACCCCTCCCTAATTTTATTCAAATTTTTATATTTTTAAATGATCTAAATCCAGCAAGAATATTCTAACTCGGAGACAGTCTGGTAAGAGGTGGGTTTTTCCCGGCGCCAGGGTGTCGGGCTGAAGGAACGTTCAACTTTCAAAGTTTCGCAAGGAGACGGTTCTCTTTGTCAGCGAGGATTGGCGAATACCCGTCACGTGGGATAGCGCTTTCCCTTGGAGGAGAGGAAAATAAAACTTTAGGTAGGAGGCGATAACACGAAAAAGAATTCAGAGTGCAACAAGACGTTGAAAGGGAGGATGAAACTGGAGTGTGGTTCAAGACTATGAGAGCGAAGAGAAAGCTAGAGTGATACAAGACGTTGAGAATGGAACAAGACGTGGAAATGGCATGGAGAGGTAAGAGTTGCTCGAAAGTGGAAAGGAACAGGAAGCCGAGGTATTAAAAGGAAGAGCGTACATGAAAGGCCAGAACTTTGGAATTGTTTCAACTGTGTGTTGGAGTGTAGAAGGAGGAAAACTAAGTTTTCCTTAAATCGCCGTTCCAGAAACTTCTTCCGTCAACAGAGGGTAAATCCACGGCCGACCTCCAAGTGTGAGAGTTGAAGAAGGAAAACTACCAAGCAGAAATTTCAGAATTTATGGAAAGAATAGAGAGGTTCGTCACGAGCATGAAATATCTGTTGCACGTTGTTACCCCAATAATGAATTAACGCAAAAAAACTTTTAAATTAAACAATCGTTCCATTTAATGAATACGTATATTTGTAATAGTGAGAAGGGCCCATGAAAAAGAAATAGTTGTTTTTTAACATAAATAAAATTATTATTATTTTAAAGGCACCAGTAACTTTGTTAAATAATACTATATAACCCCCTATAAAATTTACAATTTTATAAACTCGGAGGTGTCATCGTTTGTCATTATTTGGAAGATAAAATACAGTGCCTACTGCTCAGACATACTAATGAACAAATTTAAGCTAACGATGAGCGAAAAACGTTGTAAATATCGAAAAAAACATGATATTTCTCCAAGACAATGCTCTCCTACACGCCATCAAGTTGAAACCATTGATATCAATGGATTGAGAGGTACTACCTAGCCCTCTATACATTTTCATTCTTTGGACTAGTCAAGGTGGCATTACGTCGAAAACATTTAGCGCCATCGAAGAGGTCAAAGAATATTTGAGAAACTGGCTCAAACAGCAAAACATAGGGTATAAAAAGACAAGTTTATCATTGGAACAAGTGTATTAATATTGTGGAGTGTAGAAGGGGGAAAACTGATAAATAGTTTTTTAATGGCCTTTGGATAATCTTCAAATGGAGCTTATTCTTCTGTCTTTTAAATTAAAAAAAACACAGTTATTTTTCTAGGTCAAATTGGTTTTTTTTAAATTGAAAGTCCCTTGTACAATAAATTGAGAAAAAATTACACCTTGCGGCGAGTCGACCTGGGTGGCTGATATTATAAGAGCCTCTGGTCTCTAGGGATCTCTGCCCTGATCCTTTACTTAATTACTTTTACAGAATAGAAAGTAGAAGGACAGCCGCGGATAAAGAAAGTGAATTTTGTGGTTCGCGAAGGTCGAGGTGGTGGAATAAACCGACCAGAAATGCAACATATTTTTGTCCTAAGATACATGTTTTTACCCGAAGTCGTTATTCCGCCTAGAAGCCACGGTGCGAAGATGATTTTCCAGCCTCAGACGTAGGTAGCGGTCCTTCCTAATGTGAGACGTAAAACATTACACGCTCAGGCAGAAATTGTCAGAATTGACAGGTGCCCCAGAGAGTAAAAGGCAGAAGTCGGAACAAACATCTCCGCCACTATCAGAGGCATGACCGAGACAATCTACAAATAGGGATGGAAGGAAGCTGCCTTTGACCGCCAGCTACTGCATAAGCAGACTTCCCCTACAAACACATCCATCCACCCATTTAATCTAAGTTTCTGATAATTCAGGACTCGCTTTCTCTAAAATCCTGTGATGAACATTACAGGAAGAATTTGAAGCCCGTCCACAATACATTAATTATCCGCTTACAACCTAACACATTCTAAAACTAAACTTGATATTCAATTGCGTTTTCTAATTTTTCATATGACGATACGTTAAACTTTTTAAAGGCCTTAATTGATTCCTTATTTTCTAATCATTTACATGTAAAACGTATTTATACATCTGTAAGTCTGTATGTTTCGAATGCAATTTTATACGCTGGGAGCAATTTTAAACAAACTTTGGACACGTGACACGTGAGCCAGATGGTCCACCAACTCCAATTCCCAAGTTCGTGCCTTCAAAAACTGAAGGACATCGTTTTGAAATTGTAGAACCAATAAAAGTGTTTATTGGAGAAAATCAGGAAAGGTGGCAAAGAACAATATTGATTTTTCTCAAAACGGGTACGTGTTTGTACGGAAGTTCTCTAAGGAAACTTCTAGTGAAGATGGGATCGCCAAGAGGAGACTTTGGGGTAACTCCAAGACGAAGAAGAAAAGAAAGCAAATGTAATAAATTTATTAGAAAGTGAAGCTACATATTTACATAAATAACAAACTAGATATAAAGTCTAGTCCGGGACTGGAACAGTTGGTTGTAATGTCCAGCTCTATCCTCCTTAGCTACCAGCATGAGATTTTTGTTCAACCCCACACCATGGTCCATGGCTTCTTTTTCTGAGTTGGAGGCAGCCGATGTCCAATCAATCAGATATTGATTTTCTGACGGACAGCGTGGACAGTGTGCCGTGCTGTGCATAGCAGAAATGGGTACCTCTGAGACGAGCTAACGCTTGCCCAGCATCAAATTGATCTTCTAGGGAGAATTGTGGCCTAACTTCCAGAGAATGGATGTGTCTCATATGACAACCGCCATCAGTTTACCTTAGAAACACTTAACAATACCTTTTAATACAAGGAAACCCATATATTTTTCTAAAATATCCACCTTACCTTCTCAACTCTTATCCTACATTAACCTGCTGTGTAGTAGGATCGAACACGGCGGGAATGACACGTCTAGCACATCTATAAAGGAGAGTGTAGGAAAATAATGGCAAAACTACCGAGATTGGTGACAAAGCACCATGCTGATAAGTTGTCTCTCAGTCCTGTAGCCATAGAGGTGGGAAAGATAAGAGAGAGTGAAAAAAATTCGTCTTAAATGGCCTCTTTTAGCGTTATGCCCGTTACCTTTGGTGCCACTGAGATGAACAGACACGCTCTTGGTGCCGATGCCAACTGTTCTCGTTGGGTTAGTGACAAAATCTTTGAGAGATATGAGTCAAATTAGACAGACTTCAGTTCTCCTTCCGAGATGCAGAGAAGCTGGGAGAAGAGACGCCAACGAGGCAAAATACTCAGCTAAGTTTCACAGTCTTTGACCCCTCCACTTTTCAACCAGAGGTAAGAGAATGGTCGAAATTCTCTTCACTTATTCACTAATTTTGTAAATATTTCCCCCTTTAGTAAATAAATACCCAATTATTTCCCTTTAACTTTCGCTTATCTATAATTTAAATCCAATGTCCTCGCAACAGGCTGGTAAAGTTTTGCGATTATTTTGGCTTTACTTTCACTCTTAAAAGATCGCGGGTCAAATTCACATTCTTACCTACTATAATATTATTATTTACTTTAATGTTGTTTATTATAATTGAAACTTCTTACCACCAAATTAACATAATTACAAAATACGATCCCTGAGACTTGTTTTTAAGACAATATTCTTACTACGTCTACAAAATTACCTTAAATTTATTATCTACCTTAAAATTCGTATATAAGTAAAGTACTATACGAGATTTCCTTTATATCGAGCATCTCCTCTGAATTCATATGCAAAAGTGGGACAAAATCACGAAACTGTCCAGTTGACAATACTTTGAAGAGGAAAATGTACATAATCCCAGAAATAATGCATGACTTGATGCATCGTGTAAAGGTCATTTACATGGGAGAGGACTGTAAGCGAGAGAGGCCCTGGCTGGTTTTCATGTCCGCATTGGCTGCTGTGGCATGGCTTCTTGCCAAGAAACCTCTGCAAGAAACAGTAACTGAGCTTGACACATAGAAGAAACAGAACATGTTTGTTGTTCACAACTTAGACACATCTGCAATATAGAGAAGGGGTTCTTAAGCCTGTCGTTGTTTCACCCTTCTATGAAATTTTTGAGCAGAAAACGCTGGAGTACACTGAGAATAATATGTAACAGTCAAGGTAAATAAAGTAAATAAATACTCATCTTAAAGAATTACACAAATTTATCTTTAATGCAAAAAAAATTGTTGTGGGGTCAATAAAATTCTGAATACCGCCCAGGTACCATGTGTTACTATTCGCCTAGCTACAAAATAATCAATTTATAAATGCACAAAAATTCCAAATAAATGATTATCGTTTTTATATTAAAGTACTTTTTATCGAATCAATCACGTACATTTATTTAGGCGCCTAGTGAATCGTTTCCTTATTTGATAACGC
Source organism: Eucriotettix oculatus (assembly GCA_034510155.1). Lineage (NCBI taxonomy): Eukaryota > Metazoa > Arthropoda > Insecta > Orthoptera > Tetrigidae > Eucriotettix > Eucriotettix oculatus. The sequence continues at coordinate 132,243,300 of CM067377.1, forward strand.
CATACCGAAGCACTTCTAAAAATACTTTAGTGGTTCTTCTTATATGAAACAGTATTCCCAGTTGAAAAACTGTAAGGAGACGTGGAAGCTTTCACATTTAGTTTAGGAGATATTAGAAAGATACCACTGGAATATATATATATATATATATATATATATATATATATATATAATTTTTTCGCTCATTGTGTGTTATATTACAGAGTGCATTTGCATTTACGATGCAACACTCTGAATCAGTATTTTACGCAAAGCTGTTATAACAGAAGATATGAAATTATAAATCGGGTACAGCTCGGAAGCCGGTCAATTAGCCTGTTAACACCCCCCCCCCTCCACAAAAAAAGCCGGTCGGTTGGTGGCACTGTGTTCACAAAGCAACTCATATTTCAAATATGCATCTAGGGGAAAAGGCATGATTTAGTTCATGCTGCATATGAGAAATCACCTGAAGGGTTTGTAAAGGGAGTCTTATCTATTTTATTATGGAAAAAATTAATAGTAATTTTCTAATTTTTGTTTTTTATTATATATATATTACTACTTTGGTTCTGCACTATATATAATACCAAAAATTTAGGATTTAATGGAAATTAAATGATGAAATTAAATGTTGAATTGAGGTGCTTATCTCATCATAGTTTTAGTAGGGTTCATTACTGTGAGACAACAACGGATAGCAGAGATTATTAAGACAAACCTGTTTTTCCTTCTTCAAACCTTCTCGTCCAGGTATCAGGGATGATTTCTGAGAATTCCTCGAGGATGGCAGGTAAGTAGCAAGTTGTGGCGCTCACTTCCTTACGCAGGGTATGATTTTAGCAAACAGGAAATCGGGAGATTTTTGCACCGTCGAGAGACGAGGAAACCAGTATCCTTCTCCGCCGAGATTTTCACGTCTTAGTAGTGAGTTTTGGCTGGGATATTATAATTTAGTTGTGCAAATTTGTGTTTGCTTTCAACCACTTATTGTAAGCTTCTTGTAGTCCATTCTTAAGTAATTATTCTCACTTCAAACGTACATTAACTGCATTTTCTTCTCTCTAAGTCCTCTTCTTCGAAATTCAAACACATACAGATTGCAATTCCTTTCAACTTCCGAGCGACACTGACTCTTCTCCTCCTTGTCACATCTCAGATAATCTCTCTTTTTCTCTACTCCATGGGAAAATGCAGGCCACGTGACGTGTCTTCACAAATGTTCATTAATTTTCTCCAAGCGCGGGATCCGCACTTACGGAAGTAGGGGAACCTTTTATGGGTCATCATCCCCTGCTGGACAAACAGCTTTAATCCCTGCACCTAGCTACTAGGCAAGGCATATTCGTGAAAGGCTGGCGCCTCTCAAATCCTGGACTTACCGCATCTTTTCTACCTGTCTCGAAATATTCTCATTCAAGTTTCTCAATTAAATTCATCCTAAAATACGAATTCATTTAGGGTTCTTCTGCACTACAAATTAAGTAAAGGTATTTTGTGTGTAACTTTCCATACAGTCGTAAACCAAAACCTACCTATACGGCTGTCTCTTTGTCCCTCTGTTTTGATAATTCCGGTTGGTAAACAATTCTATGGAACAATTATCAACACCAAGGCGCCCCAAGGATGTTTGAATGAATTTTCGATGATAGTCAACGATGGGAATATTGAACAACACCTGTAAATACTGATCAACTTCCACACATGTTCGTGATATTTTTTTTTCAATGCAAGGGAAGCAAAGATGACTACTTCCCTGATTCCCATCCTGGGTCACGCTAAAACGTATGAATCTTCAATTTGACCACAGAGCTCGTTTTTATGACAATTTTGGAGTAAAATAAGTAGAAATAGTATGAATGATGTATTTTCTGAAAACAACTCATCAAGACGAAAAAACGTTAAGTTTACAGCTTGCAAGAATGAGCTTAGAAGCTCAATTAATGAATGCATGGAATGACCCCCTCGAAACCCTACTACTTGTCTATTGAAATTTTTCGTTACCTGCCCTCCCACCCCCTCCAGAGAAATTTGACCGTACTGTTTCAGATGTAAGACGCTGTATATGTTAAAATCAGTGAAGTGATAAATTAGTTTCGTCATGAAGCATTAAAATAGTGAAATTAATTCTTAGTGTCTCCTGATTTCTCTTTTTCCTTTCCCGTCCAAAGCATAAAATTATTCTTTAGAAAATTGTATTTATAATTTATTGTGCTAACTTTGTACGTTGTGTTCATTTTAAGTGAACTGATCTTGAAGCTTGCTAGTAAAAAATATTACAAATGTTAATGAATCTGTCTTTTATAATAATCCCCACCTAGCATTTATTTACTTTGCAATATCAACATAATGTAAATGATGCAGTATAAACCATTAATTTGACAAATTTTCCCCTGGTTCGTGAATAGTAACAATCATTAAACCAAATTATCAGATTTCCAATAATACTTAACAATGAAACTTTATTATAGCTATAGTCTAACGAGTAATTAATAATCTATCCTATATTTATGTATTTCCATGTATCCGTAGCGCATGTAACTTAATAAACTGTGGAAAATGAAAGGGGCTCAATTCTGTCGGTTGCTCTCATTTCGAATGGACATGAGTGAATCCAATATGAAACACGAGCCTGTTTATAATTTTATTAACCACAAATATTACTCAAATAATGCGTACAAGTAAGAAATACAGATATTAGTTTTCAATAACTATCACTATTTATAAATAGACTACAAATCAATTTATGGGAAACTACCTAGTTGGAAATGATACCAAAAAATATTTCTTTAGTTCAAGGTACCATAGAGAATTAAATCTTCTCTCTGTTCAGCATAATTTTATTATAGTTAAAATTTATGAATTTTTAATATGTAAAATAATTTAGTTCCTAAAAAGTCAATACGAGAAGCACAATGACAAGTGACGTTATAAGCGGGTATAACACGAATAATCGACATAGTAGATAAACCTTTGTTGTTGCAGTCGTGGTAAATCAGTCCTAAGACTGGTCTGATGCAACCCTCCGTACTTACCTATCCTGCGCAAGTCTTTTCTATCAACATAGCTACCACATCCCACAGTCTCCCTAATCTGCCTCCCTCTTCTGTTCTTACGCCACATACAAGCAAAACGTGGCCTATTAATCCATCCCTTCTCTTGGACAAAGTCTTCCAAATTGTTCACTCTTCCCCTATTATGCTTAACCATCTGATTTTCAGCATTCTTCTATACCACCACATTTAGTAAGCTTATATTCTTTTCCTGCCTGAAACTTCTATCTCCACGTTTCTGACCCATATAACGCCACACTCCATACGAACGTTTTTACTAATAATTACCTAATAATCATACTTATATTATCCGTAAAGTAATTTTCCTCTCTTCCTTTTGCAAAATCCTTCCTTGCCTGTGCTATCCTACTCTTTATGTCTACTATACTTCTACCATCCCTAGTTATTACGCTTCCCAAGTAGCAGATTTCCGTAACTTCCTTCAAAATATCACTTCCCAATCCAACACCCTTTGTTATTCCCCTTTTTCCCATATTACCTTTGCTTTCTCTCTATTAATCTTTATTTTCCACTCTTCTTTCAGGAAGTTATGTTTTCCAAGACTTCGTCTGTCTCCCCTAATTACACTATATCATCCGCATACCATAGGTTTTTTTATTTCTTCTCCTTGCGTTTTGATTTCGACAGACTACATCTTTGTCGTACTCAATTCTTATTGCAGACGTGTTTTCATGCCCATTCAATTCCAAGTACTACTGACTGCAATATTTATATATGGATAACACTTCTTTCTCGGTATTTTATTCCTTAATAGTTTGTTCCAGTTAACATTATCGAATGCTTTTTCTATATCTACAATAGCAATGAACGTAGGCCTGTTTTTTCTTATCCTGTCTTCGAAAATTAGACGCAGAGTCAATAATGCTTCCTAAAATCAAACCGATCTTCTTCTAAGTCGCATTCTATTTGACGCTCCATCCTTCAATATACTATTTTTGTTAATAATTTTCAAGCATCTATCAGCCCCAGTCTACTTCGGTGTAGGGATAATTATGTTGTTCCTAAAATCTTTTTGCGTTCTTCCTGTTTCGCAGATTTCACAAACTATCTAGAACAGTCATCATATTGCTCCTTTACCAGGTGATCTTATGAACTCCGCTGGAATGGTATCAATTCCTGGCGATTTGCCATTGCTCTGGTCTGTCAGCTCCCTGTCAAACACCGACCTTAAAATTTTGTCCCCCAATTTTTCATCACCAACCTCCTCGTCTTCTTGTATTAGTGGCTGATCTAGTTTTCCACAGTGATACAGCTCTTCTAGTTATTCTGTCTTTTCTTCTTTTTCCCATTTGCTTCCTGATGTTTTTGCTGGTGTTTTTCTTTTTCTGAATGTATTTGATTTTCCTATAAGCTAAAAATATAAACTAAGATAATTTATCATATATTGTGGCCATAACGTTTTCTTTCTCATCTTGAATCAAACCACAGAATCGTAAAGAAAATATGGTTGAATTAAATCATTAAAATATTATTTTTATTTCAAGTTCTGTGAAATTACATTGATTTTTAGGTAAGCTGAGGAAAAGATTTAAATAAATTTATTGGTATTTTATAGCTCACTCCAAACTAAATAAATATCAAACGCGTGACAATTAGCCTGGAGGAATGCAATTATTACGTCTAAAACAAATAGAACACCTGGAAGTAATGAGAAACCCCAACGAAGCTAATATTTGTGCTTCCACCTACAATAAAAGGAACTGAGCAAGCCGATAATTGCGTCCGCAAAGCCGCCAATCCGATTGCGGGAACGCGAGAAACGTTTAGAAAAGGAGTTCGCTAACACCGCGCCAAACGAGGACAGGAGCGCGCACGCCGCTGGAAGGAGTGAGATACGCAAAGCCTCCAGGACACTGATCTGAATATCATCTACTGTATTCAGCGAAACAATTATAAACAACTTTTGTGACTACTGAAGCCGTGGGGAGAAATTTATAGTCTAATTATTCATTTCTATTGAGTGGCCATTGTTCGTTGTTATTTTAAATTTTAATGAAGGGTGAATTTATTTACATTTCTCCGCATGCATTTATTTTCATAAACGAGCACTTATATTCAGGAAATTAATTTCAATAAGTATCTAAACATTATGGACAAATACATTTTGCGACCGTACAAGGCTTTAGCTAACGTAAAATTTTAATTTTCCCTTTAAATTTATTAAACAACTCTCTAATTGATGCTTGATAGCATTCCTCTTGTTTGAAAAAGGTAGAGATAAAACAAATCAAACGCACAAAACAGAGACACATATTATATATTTATTTATATATAATGTCGATAGTATATTTATGAAGAGTTTGGTGGGTTCCTCACAACAAACCACGACTGAAAATATTAAAGAAAACTTATGACCGCCATTCTGAATAATTATCTAAAGATCGTAATATTCTCCAACCACTTTTGACTTAAGGTAATTTATTATTAAAAATATTGAGACTGTTAATTCATATTTTTTCGGGGTATTCCTTCATGTTTATAAGTTTGAAACTAATTTTCATAGCATCCCGTTAAAGAATAACAATCGTTTATAGCACAACGAATGCCGTTTTCTAAGTTCGAAGGTTTCTATAATCTCCTTAATTACTCTGCACTAGGTTGAAATATTATTGGCAAATATAAATATTCAGTATATTATGGTCTATAAATAATTTTTCTATTTACAAACCTAACATAATTTTTTTGTCATGTATTATGTGTAACACAGATTAAGAAGTGTAACACAAATTAAGAAATTCCAATTTAGTTATATAATTCCATCAAGAAGGAACAGTTTGTGAAATTATTTTTTTGTACTTTTACGTATAATACAGTAGTTACATTAAAAAACTAAAAATTATAACTAGCGTAAACTTTAAAAGTTACACGAATTTTTAAAAAGATTTTCAATCTTTGAGTTCTAATATTTCTGGGAAGCCAGATGAAATTCTGAACATTTTTACTTAGTAAATGTCTGTATTGTATCAAACTTTAAAATAAATTATAACTTTGAGACTGAACTCAATGTTTCTATAAAAAAAATTGAGAATCAGAGTAAACTTCGCGATTTCCACTGGTGAGGTAAATGTGCATATCAGTGTAATAATTAAAAATTAATAGTAAATAAGTAAATAGAGGTTTCATTTGTAGAACAGAATAAACTAAGCACAGTTCAGATTATTGGAAATGATAAAACCTCCCTGTGGTAAGTAGTTAAGAAATTCACAGATACCAGCAAACGGCATGCTGCTGGAACAACAACAATAATTGTCAGCATTCATTAACCGGACACAATTAAATCATGTTAAATAATTTTTGAACTAATAAAACATAAACAAAATCTTCGAAAAAATCTTTCTCTAGATGGTCAAGCGTGCTAAAGGAAAAATATGGCTTATATTACACAAAATGGGGTTCTAGAAACATTTTAACATCATCCAGATACCTATATTATATATCTCTTTACCGTCATATAGATTTTATGGGATCACTTTAACGTGACGTTCGTGTTCCCTCGACCTCAAATTTTTTGTGAGAGCAAACTAATACAATTTCTAGATGAATCATAAATTCATAATGAAGAGAGACTACATTTGTTTGATCCAACAAATTTCTGCTTGTGTGAAAGGAACAAGAGGCCATTTTGAACACTTGTTATGCCTGAATGACATTTGAAATATTAATTATCTGATAATTATGAGAAAGTTTTGCCGGGCTTCGAACAGGGTGACGTTTCGATAGCGTATGGTGAAGTGGTAATGCGTCACAATAAACAATTTGGAACTTTTATCACATGTTGAAATAATTACTTGAATATATTGTAATAAAAAGATAAATATTTTTGGGATTAATGACCAGGTTACACTAATCTTGACAAAATTTACAATCAACATTTATTTGTAATTATTATCAATTACACAAAAAAACACAGCAGATTACAATAAAATGCATTAAATCATCAACTTATCGAATGATCACTGTGGACAGCGTAAGATTCTCTTTTCAGAAGCACAATTTTCCTATGCAAATTTTACATGAGTACATAAGTTTGTGTAATATGGGAAACAGTGGAATAACAAAGGGACATTAAGAAGGACAAGTTTTGACAAGTAGACAAAAGTGTAGGATAGCACAGGCAAAGAAGCCTTTCGCGAAATAGAGGAATTTACTTAGAGGTAATATAATTGTGAATATTAGGAAAGCGTTGCTAAAAATGTTCGAATGGAACGTGGCGTTATATAGTTGCAAAACGTGGGCGATAGGAGCTGCGGAAAGAAAAAGAATAGAAGCCCTTGAAATGTGGTGTTATAGGAGAATGCTAAAAATCAGATGGGTGGATAGAATCAATAACGAGGAAGTTCTAAACAATATAGGTGAAAAGCGATCAATATGGAGGACGTTGACCTAGAGAAGTGATAAATTAATAGGCTACGTTTTGAGACATAAGGATCTTTTAGAATTAGCATTAGAGGGAAGTGTGTGGGATGGAAAACGCTAAGCAGATTAGGGACACTGTTTACAGCAGTGGTTGCTATATTGATATGAAAAGACTTGCGCAGGATAGGTAAATATGGAGGGTTGCATCAGGGCAGCCTTAGGACTGAATACCACAGCAAACAACAAGTTTGTAAGGATCCCCAAATTTTTGAAGAGTTACTTCCTTCTGCAATCGACTGATTCATTGACACACATTGCGACAGCAATTGCTAAAAAAAATTAGTAAGCGGGTTTATTTTCTATAAATTATAAATTTGCCTGCTTAATTCATTGACACTGTTCAATTTTCAGTAGAGCACACTTCAAGACTTTTAACTTACTGTTCATATAATTTCGGTACATTTCTCGAAACACGCAGAGATTATTTTACCTTTGATCTTTTAAATTACAATTATAGGCGTGATTATACCGACATGTATGTTGCATTTCATTTTTCGGTTATTCTAAACTCAGTCCACTTTTTGTTACAGCTGTAGTGCATGATACAAAACACACACACACTTCCCGCTTCTCTCTCTTGATGATGTTGACCAGCACTATTAATTCGATAACTCTGGCCGGCCTGGTCCGCGCTGCTCCAAACTTTCACTTCCAATTTGCAGAACTCTGTATGTCAACCTCTCTCGCGCTGAAATACTCTGACTTCACCACCCTCAGTCCTGAATATCCACCAATAATTGCACAACAACCACAGTGATATCTCTTACACTGGTTGTCGAACATTCTAGAAGCTTACCCATTACTTGTTGACGTGATTTAGGCGCGACCTCGCTTTAACAAAGTGAAGCCGGTTTAGACTGTATTGTTGCTTTTTGTCCTTTCTTGAGACCAACGTTCCGCCCCGTACACGAATGTGTCCTAATCTTTCATAAAAATTTCCGCACAGCTAGTCGTGTGTCAAGACAGTGCGCAGTGGACAACTCCACCCATATTGTATTCGAGGTGGACATCAGTTCACTTTTACTTAGTTGGTAGTGTAAAAGCAATCCTGAAAATATTGACGTTAGGAAATGTATTTCTGTCAGTTCAGGAACGAATCCTTAAAATGCAATAAACAATTAATATAACATCTGTTAAAAATATGTCGTCGCAGTCTCCACATCCCGTTCGTATGAAGGCAATTAATTTTCTTAAAAATGATAGTAGCATTTCGCCAGGACTGTTGGAGGGGTAGTACCTCCTCAAACGACAATACTCCCCTTCTCCTTTACTTTTTGCGTTTGTAAAGACGCAATCTAGAATCTCACAAACTAACAATTAATAAAATTGTCCTTTATTTTCAAATGTCCAGTACATAAGCACATAAAATAGTAATGCAATACAATGAACATTTATATTGTAATGGTTCTTACCATTACAAAATAAGTTGCAATGCCTGTTCTAATAGCATCTTTGAGATGTCATGATACATGTGTTTGGAGTTATGAAATTTTATTCTTTTTATTTTTTGCATAACTAATAAAAATTATTATTATTTAATTCATATATATTTTTTTATATTATTCATTTTATTTCTGTGCCGCATCAATGGCGAGCAATATTTCCGATGAATTACTCAGAGTTTCTATGCCGATAATTAGTTATGCTTAGGAAGATAAGAAGAAAAAAACGGATAGAGCATTGTTGGCTGAGAAGGAGCGCCGAACATCGGTGGGTCGGACGAACGAAAGCTTTCTTCGCTTAGAGTTGTCTACAGATATTAAGTATTTCGGATATTGTTTATATAGTGGACAGCCATTGAAGAACGTTCCCAAGGTTTTTCTTTACTGCTGATATCCTGATCCGCCTTTTGACCTGTCCGTGAGAGCCGAACCAAAGCATGGTTCGTTTCATCTTGGTACGCGCCATCCCTTTGGTAATAAAAAGAGATAAGGAACCAAATGTAAGGTCTTAAGCGCATTTTTATAAAATACTGAAGCGACCAACAACAAAACAGAAATTCATTTGTGTAACTACTTGGACTAATATTTGATTACAATACCTTGAGAAGATCAATTTGTCATATTTTGTGTTTGATCAATTCACTACTAAACAACCGTCAGTTATCTAATAGTAAATATAATTTAATTTCTTCTTCATCTTTTCTTTTGTTAAAATTTTCATAAATTGTAAATATTTTGTAAAAATTTTATAACAGATAATAATATCTGTATATGTTTGATATTTGTATTCAATATTTCCTGACTGCACTCCAATTGTACTTCCTATTGGGACACCCCAATACTTAAAGCAAGGCAGAGGAGGTAAAGACGTTAAAATATTGAGAAAATTTGATGAAACACGTTTGGTAGTGTTCCAGATATCCGAGACATTTAAACTCATATAGTATACCAGTCATAATAATGATATTACCATTTCATCAACAAAATATGAGATTGTATATGCCAATTGTGAATGAAGAACTATTTTGGGTTAACCTGAACTTATTTTTTGTATTAGTCTGTGGCTCGTATGTTGAAAACTTCGCGAAGGATTTTCTTCCTCCAGGTGTTACGCACTTCACTATTTCACCAAATTTCTGGAACTAAGTTCTTGGACAAGTATTATTCCTTATCTTTTGTTTCGTAAAATTTGAAAACCTGAAATTAATTACGCAAAGAAATGTTATTTTTACACTTCTGGGTATTTTCATTCGTTAACGTTCGAATACTAATTTCTTGTAAGCTATGTGACGGACAACAGATTTTGTAGCATAACAATCTTTGAGAATAGCATTAGAACAGTCACTTTCTAAAAATGTACCTTAAAAATAAACTATTAATACTATTTTATTGTATATGTCAGATGATTTAGGGAAAACTGCAAATGTGTAAAAAATTATAATAGAATGCAAAGGTTGCTCGTCACATTTATTTAGTTTATTTGCCCACTGATGATTAACGTAGAGTGATGATTTCATAAGATTAAAGGCTGAGATTACTTAATAATTAATCTAAGGTTTTCTAATATTTCCTTGGTGATAATAGTAATGCCCAGATCAGATCCACGCGCGATTATGTATTACTTTTAGCCTCGCCTTCGGCTGGCTCCCAATACCTTTTCTCACTTCTTTTGTCCAATCGGCAGCCCCAAGTCGTGATGCATCCTACATCATACTCGGGGTGTGAGCGTAACTAGATGTCTGGCCTCGTTATGGCATCCAGCCATCCTATCACCTCATTTTCCCGCTCAATGACATATATGAGCAGTTTACTCTAAACATCGTTGGCGACTTGCCATCTGTCCTGGTGCTAAAAGCCTCCAACATTTACCCTACGATCTTCTGATCTTGTGACCCACAATAGAACAGCAACCTTCGCCACAAGTCCATACCAAATCTTTCATTACGAACTTGAATAACTAACATTTTTCAAATATGCTGTTGCATTTCTTCTAATGGAAGGGTTATTCATTAATTTTTATAATTAATGGTTCGTTATTTAAATAAAAATGAAAATGAACAAAAAACAATTTAATTAATTTACCAATTTCGCCGAATACGTCTAAAGTTAACGAAGAGCAATAATTCTTACCTATGGTACTTAGTGGGAGTAAAAAAGTTGGCATCGAAATTTTGATATCAGGGACGAGAAACGTGAATCGTTGTACATCAACGTTCGGCTTGTAGATCTGCAGGCTCCAGGATGTTGATGCAGCTCGTCGATCGTCGCAGCAGTTGCTATTGCCAGAAATAGCTACTCATTGTGATCTGGAACGTCTAAACTCGGCCATTTGTTGTTGTAGGAAATCCTCGAAACCGTTGCCAAATAATAAGGAAATAAGGTTCCAATTCTAAGTCTAATAAGATCTTTCACTGTGTATCCCACTAATACGTTTGCTTCTAATATTATAATTGTAATGATATATTGGCCTCTTCCCCTCAGCATTTCAGTATTTTATTACTGCTACATTTTCTTCCGGGGTTTTTGCTAGCATGGCGAGTGTCCCTTTTGGGATTTGTTTGGTGATCTTGGCATTTTTATGCAAATCAGCCCAAGTGCTTGTAAGTCGATAAATTATGTATATCAACTGTCCAACTTGCGACTCTTCATCTCAGAATCTTAGAGCGTGAAAATGGTGTCTGTCTCTGCGCGGGTAGGATTGTTTATATTTTCGTATATACGTCAACTGTTAAAATTCAGGAATTTTACACGGACCCCTCCATATCTTGGTCTTTTGCCTCAATATATTTCGTTGTGCTTGTCCTCTCTCTTCAGGCTCAATGTGTCACAGGTATTATTAATAGTTTTTGGCGCACAGATATCTCTTTGACCGAAGTGATTTCTACAATGTGAGACTTTGTTGTACTTGTTATGCATCGAAAATTGATGCGATTAGTTGCATAGCAATATGTTATTGGCTGAGAGTTTCTTTTATATATTTTATTGGATTGATAATCGATTGAAACGCAATAAAGAACAATTTGATGAATGTAAACGTCGTTCGTGTATCATGTATGACTTTAAGTTGATTCTGGAAGTAATATATGCATTTCAATTAGTTGCAGTATGAATAATACACTACCTGAACATTCACGAATATTGGAATTTCAAGTTATTTTATTGCAAATTTTCTATAGTCTACAACGTAATTTTCAGACGGCCAGACTGAACTCGGCTCAGCTTGTGCTTTGTGGTTGTTGCCTTTCATATTTCGCTCACCGGTGACGTAAACTCTATTGTGATCGAGGAATTTAATTTAAGAGTTCTTAAAGTTTCAGTATTGAAGAAAATATTCCAATTATATTTTATTAAATTTCACAGCCACTATTGTAATTTTCATTTCACTGATAAGATGTATATACCGTTAGATTTGTTACAAACTGTAAGAAAAAAGTTGATTGTTAATTAATATTTAATTTTGGTAATTAATATATGTACTTATTAATCTTATAAAGTAAATAGATTTTTATTACAAATCATCAGAAATTGTCCACGAGAAAACCCCTCGTTGAGCTATTACCAGAGGAGTCTTATACAACCAAAAAATTGAATGTGATTTTGACTATCCTTTGGTAAAATCTTCGTAGCACGTCGAACTATTCATGTAATGAATGGGAAAACGAATTTATCAGGAATGATTTAGTTCACGTTTCCGCTTTGTAGTTTTTAACGGCTATCGCAGAAAGTTTATGTAAATTTTGCATGAATCATTTCTGTTATTAATATATCAGGGACGTTTATCGTAAAACAAGCTGTCAAACAATTACTCACACATCAAACAAGAACAATACTTAATCGGTTCCCACAGTCAAAATATTATAGATGGAAAGTTATTATATAAGAAGCGTTGATATTCCTTGATAAAACAAAAAATATAGTCTAACTTATTCTCTTATGTTTGGGGTATATAATATAATTAAAATTTCAATAGAGACATGTAGAAGTAAAAGTTCTCTGGTTTCTTTATAATTATATCTGTTATGTATGGTATTCGAGAATAAACTTTCTTACGTCACTTATTCAAGAAGTTTCAGGAGGTTGTAAAATTTATGTGTTATTTCCGTCACTACTGAAATTCTTGCTCTTCAAGGAAATTGCTTAGATTAAGACCTGTGCAATATTGATAGCAAGTCTTACAGACAAGATGTAAACTGGTTTCGATTCATGAGAATCGATTAAAGTAACAATGTGAGAAACTGAATTTCAGGAATAAACTTTCTATTGAACATATTCAAATACAACCTGAGGATGTTTCATCAATTTAGATATGCAAGTTAAACAAATTCAATTATACAACTTCAATTGAAATCATTCAAACAACATGAAATTAATATTCTCATGTATCATTATTACTACCATATCCTGCGTTCTTCCTAATCTGCTCAGCATATTCCATCCTAGGCATCCGTCTTCTATTCTTACCCACACGCTCCCTCTAATGCTAATTTTACAAGACCCTCGTATCTCAAAATTTGACCTTGGTCAAAATCCTTAGTATTCTGCTTAGAACTTCCTGATTACTGATTATATCCACCCATCCGATTTTCATCATTCTTCTATTGCACCACACGTTTAAAGTTTCTATTATTTTCCTTTCTGCAACTCCTACCATCCACTTTTTGCACCCATATGAACATTTTAGTGACGATTCATAATATTCATATTCATATTACCCGTAAGTAAATTTATCTTTTTTGCGAAAGCTTTCCTTACTTGTGTTATCCTAATCTTTATAGCTACTTTACTTCTACCATCCCTAGTTACTATACTGCCTAAGTATCAGAATTCCTTAACTTTCTTCAAAATATTTCTTACCAATCTAACACCCTTTGTTATTCTACTATTTCCATATTACAGTCCCTGACCTTGGTTTTTCCTCTATTAATCTTCATGTTCCAGTCTTTCTTCAGAACCACGTTCATGCCATTTCTTATCGTTTCCAAACCACCTACTGATTTCCCTAATAACACAATATTATTAGCAAACCTTACGGTTTTAATTTCTTCTCCTTGCAGTATTCTTCATTGATTATTCCATATACAACTTAAATAGCATGGGCGGCAGACTGCAGTTTTGTTTTATTCATTTATTTCCTCTGCTGTTCTTGTCCTTCAATTCCATTCGCTGCTGACTGACTTCGGTCTTTCTCGATAATGTAATCCTATTTTCTTCACAATCCTTAGTAGTCTGTTCCAGTTAAAATTATCAAAGGTTTGTTCTAAATCTACAAATGCCATGAACGTAGGTCTCTTACTTTCCTACCCTGCCTTATAAAATTAAACGTAGTGTCAATATTGCTTCTCTTGTCCCTACGTTCTTCCTAAAACCCAAGTGGGCTTCTAACTCGCATTCTGTTGACGTTACGTGCTCCAATATACTATTTTCGTTAATATTTTGCACGCATGAGATACTAAACTAATTATTCCGTGCAGTTTGCATCTATGAAGTAGTGCTACAAGTAAAAGTTTAATAAACGAATTGGGGATTTCGTCGTCCCAAATTTTCAATTTTCTTTTTCAAAGGTAATATTACTAATTAAAAATGTTTAAATTGAACACTTAAAACTATAAATTAATTTATTGAGTACTAGACATACTATAGTTTTATGTACTCACATGATTTTACAAAAATGAACCCAAAAGTAGATATCATATTAATTAAACATTATATTCATATTTATCAGACCGAAAGGGTAATAACTATTTATTTACTGTGATAAACAGAAAAGCACAAAAGGTTTGATACTCAAGCGTTATTAATAGGGGTAATCAGATACGTTTATCGTATTGTGTATTATTAGTAATTAATATTTATGTAGATATCACCGGCACTCCGTAAAATCGGGTTTGTATGCTGATGTCACAAATGCAGCCATTTTATGTGTAAAAATTATAAAGACACATTATATAAATTAATCCGGTTATTGTGAATCAACTCAGTTGTTACGCGGCTAATTTTATTTTATAGCCTAAGTAACATTTTATGAAATTCAACAATAAATGTTGCTTTAAACAGAGGAAAATTTAATCACTAAAATGTTTTACTCGCAAAAATGTTGATTTAATGAATTTAATATTATTTTTTATTTTTCATTTTACGTATACTGATTTCTTAATTAGTTGATATTCAGTTATTATACCTTTAAGGAAAGCTTCAATTAGGTTTCTCAATTGTATATCTACATGTTATGTTGTGTAATGATGATTATTGTACATTTTCTTGAAATGCTTCAAAACCATTCCTTTTGTCTTAATTTATTATACTTAGTTGATCATTGTAAATATTTATTATAAGATAAACCCATTAAAATGCTTTATTTTTCTGGTTTTATTATTTTATCATGACTTTTAATTTTTATTGTGTCGTTTACTTTTTCGACTACTTAGAACGTTTGGGAAGAGTAAAATATTTAAACTAAAAAGTACTATCAGAGTCATCTGTTGCTTAAAGAATGCCTCACACTCATGTTTGGCATTAATATCAGAACGATCAATAATTAATTTATCTATATACAAGGTTCTTTTTCAGTAACACATTTCAAAAATTGTTTATCTTTCACATTTGGTGTATCTAGTTGACTTCCATTTCAGGGACGATTGTACCTAAAAATGTTACATTGTGGAAGAAATAAAGGTTCTTCATATTGAAAGACATACTATTAACTTATGAATTCTTGGGTAAACAATATTTTGTTTTCTTTATTACACGTCTGTTTTCACTGCGGGAAGGGAATTAGGTATTTCGATAGTCGTCAATATTTCATGCATTATTCTAGATAAAACGCAAGACATATCATAACAACTATTTTCTTGATAAAAAAAAACATTTTTCTGATCGTAGTACTGTATTTATTTCAAGTACTTTGACAATATTATTTTTTATATGACAAATACAGTTACTTATTAATTTTAACTTCAGTTTGCTTTCGTTCTACAATCGTTTTTGTTCTGTTGCCAATTGTCTCTTTTATTACTTGTTTTAAGGTGAAGGCTAAACAATTCGGATCATAATCGCTTTTTTTCCTACGGAGTTAATTGAAAATTAACGTGTTAAACCATTCCTTCTTTCTATTGATTTTTTGTTTTTGCTGAATAAATAATAGTTATGTAGTTTCAAAATATTTACTTAACTACAGTGATACTCAAAATCATCCCAAAGGGAAAGACTATACAAATTACCTATTTTTCATTCTGTCTGTAGCAGCATACTACGCCATTATTATGATATTCAATAATGTATCCTACTCTTGTAGAAAGCAAACAGTATCATAATATAGATAGCGTGGCAATGGCAGGACTTTGTTTCAGATGGCAACTTGATGGTCATCCCCACTCCTCTCCAACCAACTCGATGGTACTTCCATAAGAGGAAATGTAGAACAGCACCTTTTCTGACCCGTAGAATTTGTTTTAAAGCAAAAAAGAGAAATTAAAGTAAATTATTTATTTATCCAGTAACTATTTTCAAATATGTTATGTAAAAATATAAATGCATACGGAAAATTCAATTTAAATTTGTACATGACATAATTGAAAATAGAAACTACATAATCCACTTTGATTTCTTTTTTGCTGATTTAAAACTCAAAAAGTGCTGTTTTTACATTGTCTCTTTATGGAGCAACCAGCGAGTTGGTCCGAGAGGAGTGGAATTAACAGTCACGCTCCGAGCCACTCTATCTATATTATGATTCTCTTTGGATTATCAAGTAAAAAAGACTATGATATACTTAAATTATAAACCATCAAAATTAATACAACCATAGTTAGATCCTCACAATCAGAAGCTATAGTAATGACACGGTGTTGACTAAGTTTTTTCAGATGATTATGACCAGGATATGGTTGAAAGCTTTTGTTTGTATGACGAGAGCGTTTTCTCACTAAATTAATAAAATTGTGAGTAAAATTGTTATGTTAATTTTGATTCTCTTTGGTAGAAACCAATCGCGAAATAACCGATTATACTCTTTGGTCCTCTGACCAAAACATAAGGTTTACATATTGAACGTGGTAGTCTCTTAACATCACGTTCTGCGGGTTCCCAGCCTTCATATAGGTCTGTTTCACTCTTTATCGAGCGGAAAGTTAAATTATTTGTTTGAAATATGTCGATGATATATAGTGTTTGTAAATAAAAAGTACCCAACCAATATAAAAACAGATTTTTTCGAAATAATTCAAAATGGATAATTGTTACTCTCAAACGAAAACGCTTTTGATAACATTCTATGGATTTTGGAACACCAAACGTCTATGTAATTTAAATGTTACAGATAGGTAGTTCATTAAAAAATTAATAAACGAACGCATACCAAAGTATTACGCATTTATTTTGTTAGGCGTGAACCAACAAACTTTTCACTCAAAATTAACAAAATATTGTTTCTATTCACGTTATATCGTGAAAATGTTCTTGCCAGGTATGTAATGTAAATGTTTCGTTTCCAGCTGGTGTTAAGGACCTGGAAAGATGAGGCATTTATTAACACGCAAACTCGTTTCGCAACACAGCAAACACAGAGGCGCCGGTCTGCAGTGTTTTGTTTAGACGCCTCTGGTGATAATAAAGTTGCGCTCTTTATGTAGCCGCAGCTATGCTACTTTGCGGCAATTTCCTCTCAGCCCTTCTGCAACTACACTCTCATAATTGAACAATTCAAGCTACTCCGTGTACCACAACTCCTCTGATCAATTTAATAAGATGCAGGAAAACATTGATTTTATCTACGTTAAATTTTATAATTTCCTCTTTCACATAGCTGCATTATCATTCAGTGGTTCCATGGTTCTCATAGCTAGCTCAATGGGATTAAATACACGCGGTACAGCTTGATCTTTTAATGTATCCGGCGGAAAATCCTTCAGGGATCCCGAGTCCAGTATGGAGTCATTGTGCATGAAAAGCACAATAGATAAGCAAAATTTCCCTAAAGGCTAGACCATGAGATACAACGAAAGAGTTATATAAAATTGCTTCCATATCCTCTCTTGCTTTATTGCAATGTTTAAATTGGCCTCTATAATCTAAAACATATCGATCGATTTTTGTTCAATAATTTCCCTTTATAAATTTATACTCACCTTTATAACCTTGACCTTTTTCTCTATCCCAGCAATGCTCTCCTAGTAACAATGGATACTAATTTCGTGTATGTATATGTCATGCCTATTGTACTATTGTGCACATTTCACTGTATTTTCAACATCCGTACGTTCCTTTGTTTCAATAAATGTTTAATTATTTCCAAAATACACTCATTTTCCTTCTGAATACTGACAAATTCTGTCATAGTGTACCTCTTTCTCATGTTGAACCTTGTCAGGACGGTATAATTATGAAATGAATTACCCTATAAAGCGTAATTTCATTATTTATCAGCGTGGTACAGTATTGCGAGTATTAATCCCGTTTACAAATACGGGATAATAAGCTAGTGCCTTTGTGAAAACTTTGCATGAATTTACTCTAATGTTATTGGGTGTTGTCTGTAAGCGGCATGATCAGCTGTGGCTGAACAGAGGACGCAGACACACACTCGTAGGGCTGTGTATGATTATGTAGAAATATAGAGACTTTCGTGATATACAAATTGTTAAAATTTTATCAAGATACTCGTGTTGCAACACTGACAGTGAATATCGAGTCCGAGATTCAGGGGAGCCACATACAACGAACAGAAGTTGCCGCCTGTTGTCTACTTCAAGGCGCTAACCACAAGGAAATATTCCTCCAGATGTTGCATAATGGAAATTATATTGAAGTATTAGGGGAGTCAGAAGAACACTTGGAAACTATAATAAATGTCACAAACGTGTTCAAGGAAATAGAGTTCAATATGAGGATTAATAGTGAAGTATGGGAAACAGTGGTGTAACAAAGGATGTTACATTGGAAAGGGATATTTTGAAGGAAGTAACGGAATTCTGCTACTTGGGAAGCATAATTAATAGGGATGGTAGAAATATAGTAGACAAAAATAATAGGAAAGCACGGACAAGGAAGGCTTTCGCGAAAAAGAGGAATTTACTTACGGGTAATATAAGTGTGAATATTAGGAAATCGTTGCTAAAAATGTTCGTATGGAACGTGGCGTTATGTGGGTGCGAAACGAGGATGATTGGAGTTGAGGAAGCCTTTGAAATGTGGTGCTAGCGGAGAATGATGAAAATAAGATAAGTGGATAAATCTCTAACGAGGTTCTAAGCAGAATACAGAAAGAGTGAGCAATATGGAAGACGTTGACCAAGAGAAGGGATAGATTAATAAACCACGTTTTAAGACATGACGTTCTTGTAAAATTATCAATAGAAGGATGTGTGTGGAGTAAGAACAGAAGAGGGACTCCAAGGATGGAATAAATGAAGCAGATAATAAAGAATGTGGTAGTTATACGGAACTGAAAAGGCTTGCGCAAGAAGGTTAGCATGGGGCTTGATCGGACCACAACAACATGTTGCAAAGTTTACGTATGCAAACTGCTAACAGTTCTTCTTACATTTTTACTAAATGGAGTTAAATTGATTTGTTAACTTGTCCTGAACCACAATTTGTTTGTTTATTAAAATAAAAATTAATCACTCTATGAATAACAAATCAAATTTATTAATAATTTAACTACTTATAACAAAATCACCACATTTATCTATCCCATTAGCATTTTGATTTTTCCCCACTCAAAGAGACCCCTGGCTTCAATGTCGTTAATACCGAATAAATTTGATCTTGATAACACTGTAACATCTCTGTATTTCAGGACAAATTTAGTCACTTTTCTTCATATTTCCTGACTTAAAAATATCTCCGTATGTTATCTGGGATTACTTCCAACGATCCTCGGCCGAATCGATATTCCAATTTTTTATTATTTTTTATTCCTCTAGTTTCCCCGCGGGGGATAGTGGCTGGCTGTGAAAGCTGCGCTCTACAGTGGAAAGACAAGAGATCATAGTTGGTAAAACTACCCATAACGAGCAGTTTATTAGCATATGCACCATGGGCTCATGATTTTATCTCTGCGACTCACTAGACTGCGTCATTTGTTATACAACCCTCGTAATAATGGCTGCCTGTGATTAGTCGTCAGAATGGATAGGAACCACCATTCCTGATTTTCAAACAGAAACCTGTCTTATCCCAACCCTCCACTTTACACAGGCCTAATGACGTGGACTCGGCTCAGAGCTAAGGTTAAGCTGATTTTGTTTACCAAATATTTTGGAAATGTAGTCCGCCTAAATGCCGACCTCGTGTGCTCTAGTTACTGGCGTCGCTGCCTCACAACACAGACGGTTCGAATCCTGGCATAGACTTGATGCTTGTGTCGTCATGGAGGCTGGGATTTAAGACTGCTGGAGAATCGATACGCTGACCACGTATCCATACAAATTCCGAATGTATCATGTAACATGACAGTCTAAGTTGGCTCGGTAGGCCAAGGCACTGAATGGACTGCAGAGCCAAAGAAGAAGAAGAAGAATAAGAAGAAGAAAGAAGGCCTCTTAAATATACGAACACCACTTGTATTTGTAATATTGCATTAAACGTGTGTAGTGTTTGTTTTGGCATTTTCTTAAACAACGGTCCTTTAATTTCTGTTGATGCATAGCATCATAACTTTTTTCTCAAATTCTATGTTAAATTATGTTCAAGAAATTAGATATTTTCATGTTTTGTCGCAATTCTAAATGCTAATTAATAAGTATACTTTATAGCATATTTTAAATACCTCTTTATACTTTTTTAAAAGTATTCAGTCCTTTGACGTGTTTGAGGAAAGTTTTCTATAGACAGCCTCTCTCCTGTACTAGAGAAAGTATAAACAATTTTTTAGCCAATGCGCCTTCCTGGGCTTTCGGTTTGATAATAAATTAATGTATATAGATTAATGTAATATAGATCTACTTCCTAGTAAGTCAGCTCAGCTTGTTATTCTCTCAGAACACTAATGCAACACGTTGACAAAAAGTAAGTATAAATGGTTTACTTTGCGTATTTTCATGCAATTATGTCATCTCTAATTGGGGAAACTGCCCCAGAAGTAATGAAGTATTTAAGTTGCAAAAGCGTGCCATTAGAATACTTTCCAATACGTATATATTCGTAAAATCTTTAAATTTGTAAAGTGGAACAAATTTGTTTTAAAAAATGGCGAATTTCATGAATACACGTCCATAAATCGTTCAGCTCGAAGGTTGGACAGACATTGCATTGCTCTCCACTAGAAAAGTATTCACAATACCTTGATAATTATATACAATAGCGTTTCTCCAAAGGTTAAGACTAATAATAACTACAAAAAGTTTCGCGAATCAGAGTAAAACTATTCTCTTTAATGGTGCGTTTTAGTCTGTACAGGATTTTCTTAATCGACTCCCTGATAATTAAAATTAAGGTTCCTGAAATAGTGTTGAATGTGTTGCCTTGTAAATTCACCTACTACATAGCTGTAAACTTTCAGCAGAGTTTATCTGCTCTTTTCTTTGCTTGTTTCATGTTTTGCCTGGAGCTACTACGGAACACACGGATTCATGGTCGCGTAGCTCCAAGTAGTGAAAACTCCATTGCTTATGCGTGTGTTTGTGTTTGACAGTGTGTGTTTGTGATTTCTTATGTGCGTGTAGTGTTTTTAATTACTTTAGACTGTATACTTTTATTTATTTGAAGTTTATTTGTAATTAATTATGTGCATTATTTTGTTCTTAAAATTATTTGTTATTTTTAATGTATGATGTATCCTATTTCCTCAATAGGGGACTAATGGAAACAACAATAAATCTAAATCTATAAACCAATTGTGGTACGGTGAACGTGGCAGCGAGAGTTCTGCAACTGGGTTTGGTGATATTAGTATCAGAAGCTTTTAATATAAACTTGGTTATAATTTTTAATTAAGAAGCAATTTTGAATTATAAGAAAAAAAAGGGAAAATCTGGTCCGGACCGGCAATCTAACCCGAGACCTCCGCTTTCTGGACGGACACTACTGACAGAGCTACTTAGCCGTCCTGTCAAAAAAGTTTTCGTCCCGTTCTTCTGAAGGATGTCATCTAGTAAATTGTCCGCGAGTTTGAGTTTGAGTTGTATTGGATGGAAGAGCCAATCACTGGTTTTAGTTATCGATTCGGGTAGTTCAGTCGGAATTAAGGAAAGGGTAGTTCTCGGATTATATTCCCAGTCCGGTAGAGATTTCTCGATTCTAATTCATTTTCAAAGCCTTCATGGCTAAGCTTCAAATGAATATATTTCTTCAGTAATTTATTTCATTAAATGCTTCGTCCGATTTTCAGTTCCACATTTTTCTCATGTAGACCATTATAAATATTCCTTTATTATTTCAGATTACATATTCCTTCAATGAATTCTCAGTAATGATAACACGAAGAAAAAATTTGAAGTAGTGAATCCATCTTTACATTACAATCTTATGAAATAAATATATTAGTATAAGGTGGAACCCAAAACTAAAACGTTCGAAACTTAGATAATTTATATCCCTTATAATTAATGGTTTTGTTGGGGTGATAACGCGTCATAGGACGACAGTGATGTTGGGGTGACAATGCGCCAGAGGACAACAATGACAGAGAAAGACAAGCGAGTTCAGTGTGTGTGTGTGTAAAAATATCATTTTAAGTGCATTATATTTCATTCTATTTTTTGCGATTGTCATTTAATAAAATTATTAATATTCTTTTTTCTAGTAAGTCAGTTCTCTGCCAGTATTAAAATTATTGAATTCATATACCGTGTTAAATATAAAAAATATGTACATTTGCAACGTTTAAAGCCATCAATTTTATCGATTAAATTTTCTTACTACGGAAAGAATTTCTGCAATCCTATTGCAGAACTGTTACACACTTTGTTTAATCGAAATAATTATTAACAAATACAGAAAATGTAATTAAAATACAATTATATATAAATGTATAGTCTTATCGAGAAAATGATTGTAATAAAAACAGTTAATACACTTATTGAAAATTTTAAATTACTTAATTAAAACTACTTAATTCTTAATATTTTAAGAGCGAATCGTTCTAAAAATTGATTGATGCTTAAACTATATAAATCCGTCACTTGGACCAAAATAAGAAACTGAAAGAGCAGGAAATCACTTTAAATTATTTTAACATGGGAATTGTGTTTTCCAAGTAGCACTAAAAATTCTAATGAATGTATTATATAATTCGTGTCTTCTGAAAAATTATCTCGTTGTGCAATAAATAAGGGCCGATGACTAATAAACTTCAAAATTTTAGGAAGGCATACAGAATGCTTGTTACGAAAACGTAGTCAGTTCTATGATAGTTTGTATTTATGAACACGTTACACAAAACTAAAACTACACTCAGAGTATAATTCTGTAGGCCAATATAGTTCCGTTGCCGCGAAATATGATTATCCATAACCGACGACCCATTTAATTAGGTGCGGCGCTTAATAAGTGGAACTGGAAAAAGCTCTTCCGGACCCTTCCGGCGCAGATCCCCTTGTAATCCTATTTTCTTGCATTACGTTTAATGGCATGCAGTATCTAGAAAATTTCATCAGGGTCCTTCCCTACTCACTTTTAATTCGTTTTCCAAACCTAATACCCCCAAAAATCGATCTCATTTAATTACTAATTCCAATTTCAGGGGAGGATAGAGGTATGCAATAAGCAGAGATTGGCTGATGTGTATTAAGAACGAATGTGATTAGAATAATAAATCACACCAGGCATTTGGAGTAATTTTCGATTTCGGGGGTATTAATCTGAAAGTAATTGTAAAGCCACAGAATAAATCGTGGTAAAATGCATCAATTAACTTTATACGTTGTAAAGTCGTTCACTTCGGGAGCATTATAAAGCCAGATCTGATAGTTTTCCGGTATTAGTAATAAATTTAAGAATAATTGGAACTTTCCGATCAAGGTGATTCGTTATCAGACGAAAATTGGATTGCTTCTGACAATGCGAGATTACATTGCACACTTACATAAGCTCTGCTTTGTTATTAAAGTTTACGTAATATTTTAAAACGATAAGTCTTAAATGGGAAATCAATGCCACAATTGCCGTATAACACTCATGTAGATGATAGACGTTAGCAGATAGGCCTTAAACTCAAAAAATGCAAGTGTTACTCGGTAGGCGGTCTAAAGTACTACTTAAAAATAAATCTATAAACTAATTCTTAAACCGATATTATTTTGTGAAATGAAATATGACATTTCACCAGAATGTTTAATAGGCAAAATGACAACGTCCTGTGATATATGAGACATTATAAAAAAGTTACATAGTTGAAGAACTTATTAATCACCATATGAAAGTAGAAAACAACACCTACATTCTCGTGAACTCTCTTCTAGAAATACAGAATGCGAGAAGGAATCAATAATAATGGCCAAGTGATCTAAAGTATATTTCAGGATGACTTTTGCTCTGATAGACCAGTAGTGGGACAGCTCATTAACTGATGGCATTCTATTGAAATATTCTACTCTGTAGTACATTAAAACAAGATATAAAATTATACATTTAATAAATATCCCATTCATTAAAAATTAAATTATCTTTTCATAAAACTTTGAACTTAAACGTTCATTTTATAATTTTCTATTTAGTTACATTAACATTATATTCTTAAGCGACTTGTACAGTTTTAAATTAACTTCTCGATATATACTTTAATAAATTATAAATATAATAAATTTAAATATACAGATTTTACTTACATTTCCATATACAATTTTAAATTTAAAATTAATAATAATTTTTATGTACATTTCAGGGTATAATTTTATATGGATCTTGATAAGTTATCTCCGATTTCAGTCGCTTGCACGATCACATTGATGTCGTTATCTTTCAACGTTTCTTTCGTATCCATCAAATTTTAGGCAGTACTTAATGAGGTGTTCGAATATAATCAGGATATTTCACTCGTCACGTATTAAAGGGAGGTCTTTTGATGTAAAAGAAAAATGTCCATTTCTCATTCTTGATATGTTGATTTGGTCTCGTCCCTTAACTTATTGGTTATATTTTCTTGCGTTGAAATAATTTATTTTCTTTTAGGTCTTCCAAGATTTGAACAATTTCCATTTTGTATTCTATGACTGTATTACTTTTACGAAATCATCTATCCACATTTGATTGAAGTTACTGATGAGCACTGTGGGCTAGTTTTGTAGTCGAGTTTTCCGTAGTGGGTCAGTTTAGGAAATGTTTTAATTGTCCCATATATGATAGTACTTAGTCTACTTGCTGACATATTTTCGAGATTATTGTGAATAAGAGGTGTTCCTGAATGAACCCTTTGTGTTGGTTTCATATATGTGGATAATATCATTTCTGATCAATGAGTTGGGGAAATAATGCATTCAATACGTGATACTCTCTTCTGCTTTCAAAGACAGGCCCTTGAGATTCCATAACAATAATTCCCATAGGGCTCTTATGGGATGTACATTATGTTTAAGATGATTAGAAGTGTTTCTATTACCCTAGATTAGCGTATACATGTATAGTCCAGTATTAATCTTATTAGATTTCGATACCTGAGAAGATAAAGACGAAAAGACAGAAAGTGGAAGGAGTATCATCTCGAAGAGCTGAATCACGGTCGAAATGTAGATCAGTGAGTAATATAAGAAGAAGAGGAGGTAGATGATGAAGAGTTGGAGGGCTACATTTTAACGTAGGAGTTTTATACGGTGCTAACAATATGAATGTGAACTGGAACACACTATTAAGGATTTTGAAGAGAACAGAAAGAAAATATCAAGAATGAAGGCTTATACATAACCTCTACAGAAGGCATTCAGAAGTAATTAGAATTGAAGATTAAGAAAAGAAAGCAGAAATTTAGGAAGGAGTTAGGCAAGGATGCATTCTGTCGCCCATGCTGTTAATTTATACATAGAACAGGCGCTGGCGGAATATACAAAGAAATATGTTAAAGGAATCGTACTGCAGGGGTAAGAATTAAAACCCTACGGTTTCCGAAGATATTGAAGTGTTAGGGGATTCATAATAATACTTGTCAACCATAATAAATGGCATGAATGTGGTCCTGGAGAAAAAGTTCAATATGGGGATTCATAGAGGGAGAACCAATGCAATGGAGGTTGTATAGGAAACAGTGGAATAGCAAAGGGAATAGAAGTATAGTAGACATAAAGAGTAGGATAGAACAGGCATGGAAGGCTTTCGCAAAAAAAGAGGAAATTATTTAAATTTAATATAAGTGTGAATATTAACAAATCATTTCTAAAAATGTTCGTAGGAAAGTGTGGAGTTGTATGGGTGCGAAACGTGGACTGGAATTGCAAAAAGGAAACAAATAGAAGCCTTTGAAAAGTGGTGCTATAGGAGAATGATTAAAATCAGATGGGAGGATAAAATCACCATAAAATCATAGAACCAACGAGGAATTTCTAAACAGAATAGGGGAAGAGCGAACAATGCGGAGAAAGTTGACTAAGAGAATAAATACACTAATAGGCCATGTTTTGAGACATGTAAGTCTTGTAAATTTTAACTATCGCACCACACTTTATCATATGTATGACAAAAATTTTTCTGAAACATGTCCGTTACCAGAAAGACGTTGTGCATAGAATTGATTTGAAAGAGCCTTCTTCTGGATTGAAGATTTACACTGTTCGTTTTTGTCCATTTTCAGCAATTCATCCTTTAATAGCGAAATCACAATAATAGTGATCGTAGGATAAGTATTAACTACTGGATTATAGCTTAAACAGAGGTAAAGTTAACGTGATATAATCATAAATAAAACAACTCTTTAGTATTTGCCTTATACAACTGAGCAGGTGAGCCGTGAAAAAGAGGATGTATAAATCGAACAGGAAGATAAAAACGTTGTAAGATTAGTAACAATCTGATACATGCAATGTGAAATGAAGTATCAAAGACGATGTCAGATACGCGAAGAGAATAATTATTCACAAGATCAAGAGAGAACATAGTAAAAACTAAACAATATAACTAAGGATAGCGATTATAACGCAGAATATCAATCCAGACCTTAATACACGCACGCTTGTTGAAACAAGAACTGAGCAATAAGGAACGGGAGACTGACGAGAGCTGCGACAAAAACCTAATTACTCAGAAAATGACTAGGTGAGCTCTCGACGGGCAGACACGTCTAGCTCTAAAAGTTAATTATATAACATAAATTTCATTCCTGGAATATGTGAATAGAATTTCTGATGCCGTGAGTAATTAATCACTCCACTACTTCCTGTGAGGTACAGTCTAAGATGGTTGGTAAGAAGAAATTAAACTTTATATTTAGAGGACAATTTGATATGTAGATGTAATTGTTCCCAAATAAAAAATTCTGAAAAAAGACCAAAATAAATAAAACAATAATGAAACGGCAATTTGTATTAATCTATATTATTTAAGAGTATGTAGTACACGGAGCTACAAACTTTGAAAAAATAAAAGAATATTTCAATATAGTGAAAACTTTAAGTTGTATTATAGTTGTGAAAATATTGCTGCACTGGTAAAGACACCTTGCTCTCTCTTCACATCCCCCCCCCATGTCTTTCCTGTCCCATGTCTAATATAGGGGAGAAAACACCGCGTCCTATCTCATTCCGTAAGACACGGAAAAATGAGAAGTTTGTATTAATAATTGTCCAAAGAAGTTAGAAATTTTCATGTAGACAATTAAAGTATATTTAAAACTACAATAATACGGGAATTAATGTTAAAACTACCGCCAACAGTTTAAAAATATTCGTAACTAGCTATGTCTGTGGCTACGTTCGCGCGGAAATAGCTCTTTTTATTTTGCCCTAAAAACGAAAGTACGGGATCATTTATTTATGATCGCTTATGGCAAACCTTATAACTCGCAGTTGGTTTAAACTTCCGCTTATAATAATGCTATTAAAGGGGAGTTGCCTGTTTCAGGATCACCCTCATGTAGCCTGTTGCTCTACCTTCCGCATCCCCCCTTTTACAATTCCCTTCCTATGCTATTAAAGGGGAGTTGCCTGTTTCAGGATCACCCTCATGTAGCCTGTTACCCCCAAAAAAAGGCATAAGGGGCTTACCTGATCATGTCGGGGATGCCTCGCACTCTCTCTGGGTATTTTTTATCAAAGTTCTCATATGCCGAGACACCTTCACCTATTTTAGGAGGTATATGTACTGGGGTCAAAGACCTTGGGCATATGGCAAGAGTTGTCCGCTGATCCCATTGGATCAGTCGGCCAATTGCCTCCTGAAATTGGTGGAGACACGGAGAAGGGAATGCTGCGTCCCCACAGCAAACTCGTCTCCCGTCATTCGGAAGGGCGTGAGAATAGTACCCAATGCCCGACCTACCTGATGCAGGTTTTCTAGGGTTTTCCCTGCATCTCTTTAGGTGAAACACCGGTTAGGATCCTTAAACCATAGCCCGGGGGCCCTAGTCAACCCTTGGCTACCTTGCTCTACCTTCCGCATCCCCCCTTTTCAATTCCCTTCCTATGCTATTAAAGGGGAGTTGCCTGTTTCAGGATCACCCTCATGTAGCCTGTTAACCGAAAAAAAAAAGAAAGGCATAGGAACGCCTAATAGGGCTTATAGCTCGCAGTTGTTTTCACGCCGGCATTCGCGCAATAATTCAATGGTTTTATAATTATTTACACAGATATCTTCTAAACTCTGTAAGACATAAAAATGCAACATACTGGAAAATTTAAGTTAAAATTTCTGTTTCAATCCCTAAAATTATCATTGAAATTTGTTAAGCCATTTGGGAATTTATTCGAGACAAACATACGGACAGACAGTCACTTCAATATTATTTATTAGTATAGATTACTTGTAATTGTAAATTAATAAGTATTATGAATTAATTATATGTTCTGCTTTCAAATTTCAATAATATATTTGTTTTGTTCTGCAGCTAAATTCTTTATGTGCTAATTGACTATGTAATACTGTTATATCTTATTGAAAATTCCAAGATTCTCAGTTTATATTTCCATTATTTTATAAATACTCGGTAAAACAATTCAAATTTATTAAACAAATGCTAAATTATAAATCGTTTCCAATTTTTAGATACATAATTCACACCAATTAAGTTCGTTATTTTCAAAATCAACAGATCGATATATTTTTGTATTTTTAATGTTTAACGTTCGAAGACGCTCTAAATTAAGGATGAAAGGTCGTGATTCATTTTAATTATAAAGGAAATAAATAAATAGGGAATTAAATAAATGTTTCCTGATTTAGTGGCTAGTTCATTTTTTAAAGTAAACAACCACATAGACTCAAATGAAAGCACATGTATACTTTCATTTCATCAAAATTCTAACGGATTCTCAAAGTACTTTTCCATTGAGTCATACAGAATTTGGTAGCGTAGTAAACATGGTAAATAATTATCAATACTTTATTGACCATAATAACAAATTTTATGGTATTATGTTGTATGTCAATCATCATTCTACCTTCCTTTATCTGACTTTAACCTTCACTTCGTACAAACCTAATATTAGTTTGACTTGAAAAGTCTAAATCCACATTGCAAACTTCTTTGGAAAGGCAACGAATGTTAACACTAACTTCAACTTCTTTCTTCCCGAATCAAATCTAGGAGAACTTCTTCCAAAGAAAGAATGTGACATTTTACGTCAGAGTTAGTATTTATCCCTGATAATCTGCAAACACAAATTATTGTATTTTTCCATAAAAGACACAAGAACAATAGACGATCTAAGACTAGAGTGAGAGAGTACATAATAATATTCATAATATAAAAACCACAATTAAGTATAGGGCTAAATATCCCAACGATTTAGGAACTGCTGTATACTTTGAAAATAACCAAAATTCAAAGGAAACCCTTGTAGCGCGATAGTTGATACTACATTATTTATTATCACGGTTTTTATTCTGCGATTGTATAAGATCTAATTACTTCACCGAATCTCAAATTTTGTAAATGTTTCCTTCATTGATGTTTTACCTAGTTAAGTTCTTTTGTAAATAAATTACCACATTAATTTAAGCCCACACCCCGTCCTACACCGTCAATCAAGATTCCTCAATTCAAACCGCAGAAAGGTATTCCTTACTGATAGTATTGGAACACATTGTGAAGACCAAACACATAAATCACATTATTCATTATCATGGCTATGCAGAAGATTACAGGCAAATACACAACATCTGAACTTCGCGAACAATATCATCAAATAACTCGAATAAAAATTACAGTAGCGTAGATAGACTCTCACTAAGGCATAGCCAAATCTGCCTCCACAGAGCAACCAATAAATTTTCATCCAAACTTAACCAACACCTCTTTCCAAGACGTCTGGAACCTAATTAAAGAGAAATTGAAAAAACAATGGAATAAAAAACTAAAAAATTAAAAACCTGGATTTAACTATCAAACCATCACAAATTTATAAATTTAAATCACAGATGCCGTCATCATCACCCCCAACTAACTCAATTCCATTTAATAGAAAAGAACCTCCACCAATCTGAAGTGAGAGTAACGTCCCAATCACAATGGAGCACTTACACTTGGAATACACAAAGTACTAACAGCACAAAAGGAAAGTACTAAAAGGGAAAAAATCTACAAACAGTGAATTTCCCAAACAAGCAAGATGAAATGTTGCAATTTATGAAAGTAATCGATTATTATTCCGAAATTTAAAAATAATTATGTATATAGATAAATATAACAATTTTGTAATTAGTTGTAAATTTAATTAATTCATTGTAAATATTTAGTCACTAAGGACCATAGAAGTTACTGCGACTCTAAATTTAAATAACTTAAAAAATTAAATTTAAAAATGTTTTCCCAGCATAATCATAAATCTAATTGGGATAGTTTCAAAGCTTTGATCATGAAGCAAAGTTCCTCTCCAGATTAATATCATAAATGCTGTTTATTAAGACAAATTAAGAATTACTTTTTAAAGTATCTTTTAGTGAATTTGAATGCTTATTTGTATTTTGAAGAGACTCATAGATATGCGTGAAACTATAAATTGTATTTTTGTGTGATCCCGCCTTTTCAGTTCACTTCCTATACTATTAAAGAGGAGTTACCTATTTCAGGATCAACCTCCTGAAGGCTGTTAACCAAAATAAAGAAATGCCTATTATTATGCCTTTGGGAGTTTTCTCTCGCAGACATTTCTTCCCCAGATTGACTGCAGAACTCACCTGTCTGTTGGGAATGCCTTGTACTCTCTGTTTTTTTAAAAGTTCTCACATGCCGAGGCACTTTCATCTATTTTAGGCGGTGTATGTACATGGGTCGAAGACCTTGGGGCATACGGTAAGATTTGTCCGCTTATCCTACTGGATCAGTCGACCAATGACTCCTAAAATTGTGGAGATACGGAGACGGAAATGCTGCGACCCCGCAGCAAACTCGTCTCCCATCATTTGGAAGAACGTGAGAATAATACTCAAATGCCATGATGCAGGATTTCCTTGCATCTCTTTAGGTGAAACACCAGGTAGGATCCTTACACTATAGCGTGGAGGCCCTAGTCAACCCTTGGCTACCTTGCACTACCTCCCACATTACCATTTCTCAGTTTCCTTATATGCTATTAAAGGGGAGTTGCCTGTTTCAGGATCACCCTCATGTAGCCTGTTAACAAAAAAAAAGAATGACTACTACCAGGGATTTGAACTTATTGAGTATGAAATAAGTTCAAAAGTATGTGACGTAATCACGGTTACTTTAAAATGTGTTTAGACTTTTATATATATATATATATATGTATATATATATATATATAATGAAATTAATTTGTTAATGCTTAAGGGCTCCGTCACGGGGACTTTGGCTGTTAGGGTCTCGTAATATATGACACTGTTTGCAAGCAAGTAAATTCTGATGAACTTTCTCTTTACTGAGGACACAACTAACCAACGACAGCTGACGGCGGAAACCAGAACAATGGGAGAGGGAACCGGCGTCGGGGTTAGCGGTTCTCATTAGGGCTGACGGACGCCTTTGTTAGACGCCGACTTGCGAAGTGTTGGGGCTTCACGGTCATTAGCAGATTGCACTAGCCCACACAATAGATGCTCTTAGACGCTAATAAATAAATCTTCTGCCCAACCAGATGAATCTGTAGACATTTGAGGCAGAGGCCTACAGCACTATAAATTAAACAGCTCATATAACAGGCAATTTGGAGATACTGACGCATTTCTTTCTTTATTTATCGTTTCAATCGAAGACTAGTGTTTTTGGCAAATCGAAGATTATTTATGTATACGTATTAATTATATATTTTTATTTATCATTCATAAAATATACAGAACTTAGTAACAAAAATGTCAAGATATTCAAGTTATGCAGAAACATTAAAATAGATGATAATGAAATGTACTGAATTGATCACAGCAACAGACTGGTAATTTTTATAAAGTAAACTGTCATAACAATTAATGTGGGTAAAAGAAAAATACGATGTTACAAACAATTCATAAATAGACTTTGCAGATACTCCGAATCGCCAAACGTTTATATTAGTTATAAAAACATAAAACCATAAGCAAGCTACGAAATATACTTAAAAGATAACCAAACAAAGGACAATTTGAATGTGCACAGTATTCTGTAACAAACAATAAATGGAGAAAATTGGAAAGAAAAATTAGAAAGTATTTTGTCATTAAACATAATTATGAGGACTGTTATGAAATAAAATAACAACATCTTATAAAGGTCAAACACATTAGCTCGGATATCTGGCGGTGCGGGGTCAAAACAAAGGAGACAGCATTTCAGCCAGGGGCAATAAAACCCAGTCTTAGCGTCGCGCCCAATTTTGGAGAGATTTGGCGGCATCGGGTGGTGTATTTCCCCAGGCGTAACCATAAATGTTACTGGTGAATATCCATCCCTGCTACCTTGGTGATATAAACTAAAGAAGTGGAAAGTAGATTTTTAAAAAGCATGCAAAGAGATTTTATGGGAGATATTTCGAGAGTGGTGAGACGGGAGATATTTGGTGAGAGATTACGAGAGAGATGGCAAGACAGATGATTGTAATTTTGGTGGAGACATTACTGGCCAGATGATCAGCAATTATTGAACAGGTTGTCCAAGAGACCGGAAATTGTCCCGAATCAGCGACAAATCACGGCGACGACACTGAGGAGGAAATTGCTACGAGGAAGGAGCTGGAATATTCACTAAGATGGCACGGTAAATTACACCTGTAACCCTTTTTGCTGATTTCCTATATTTCCAGGTCCGAGTAGATTTTGTATGATTATATTATTCTGATCTATGAGAAGGCCAATAATATACGATCCTTAGTTTAGTTAGACAATTTTTAGTTTATACAATTTATTTTTATCACTTTTTATGTAAATGTATTTGTAGTTTTGTAAAATTGCCGTGATAAATATTAAAAATATCAAAATTGTAGTTATGGATGTAATTTTTTTTGAACCAATTAAATTGTTTTCATTTTTTATTATAATAGAGATTATTATTAAGATATAAATAAATTATTAATATTTTCCTGCTCATTTAAATTTATTGAAAGAATAACAGAACATTATTTGTCAGTTATTTTACTATTAATCATTAGCTAGCATATCACTCGACTTCTTCATAGTCACCAGATTTTGTATATCTTCGTCAAAGAAAGGTATTGCCTGTGTTGAAAGCACTTCTTGCCTCACAACAACATCATTCTTGAAATGTTTTCCACATCCTATCACGAGCGTAAAGAACTTTTCTTTAATTTATTTTGATTGCAATTTGGTTGAAGTTATTGTGATGTGTGGATTGTTGAAAGACATGAGATACGCGATATTATACGCGCCGAGGAATTTCCCAGACATGATTGATTGGATTTATTTGAGTCTTATTCCTGTAATTGTTAAGGGAATCATCTAGAAAGTGTTGCTGAGCGCTGGAATCGAGACGGCGAAGAGGCGAAATAATGCGTCGGTGATAAGACGTTCAGTTGTGAGGGAAGGTCGGAAGATTCAACATGGACAAGCTGATGGACGTCAACCGGTCATATGTCACCTGACACCTGTCCGCAGCTTGACATTCGGACTTCTCGCCGGGGGGAACTCTGATGCTGACCTCCTCAGCCCACCAGAGCACGCGCCACTTGAATCCCGTCGCCGATCACCGAAACCCACTGGTGATTCACTGGTCGTCTCGAGCCCCAAGGACTACGGGCCATGTCGGATAGCTGCGACGATGAGGGACCCGTGCCACGAACTTCGAAACACTAAGCACTATTTTCTTCACTCCCTTAACTTTTGGTCACAACATCAATCCACTTTCTTTGTATTATTACCCAGATTCCCCTACAGAATAGACTTGTAAATAAACTTGTTTGCTTAATTCATACCGGTTGCTTAGTTTTTATTTGTGATTTTATTTCTTCATTTGGTAATGTTTAAAAGTCAAGTAATCATATCACATAGAACGGAATATGGAAAAAGAATCATACTGCAAGGAGAAGAATTAAAAACCTTACGCTTTGCTGACGATATTGTAGTATTAGGAGATCCTGAAGTTCCGTAGTCGGGACAGGAAACCCGTAAGCTACACAAAACATTACATAACCATCAGCTTAAACAATCTCCATTTCTTAAAATTTATATACAGCTCTAACAGTAGCTCTTTTTATTAATTATATCTAATTATCTGGTGCGGAGTGGAATACCACTTGAAAACCTTTGTTTTGCAAATTTGGAATTTTAACCTTGCCTTGTACGTATATTCTAGAAATTTTAAAATTTGTATGGAGCAACATCAATCTATATGATCTAAACGGTTCAAGCCATTCGTACAACACAAGAAATCGCTCTCAGCTCCGTGTTGAAAAACATCGTATAAGTATTTTTGAAACCAGCATTCACTATTCCGGTATAAATCTATACAATACTCTGCCGGAAGAAATAAAGCTTTAAAGGTTCAATAATTATTTATAAAGAGTTGTAAATCTCTGTTAATGAATGGAGCGTATTATTCACTCGTTCGTAGATAGGAAGGACTAAAACAGTTTTCTGGTGTCCTATCAAATTCCCCTATTATTTTAGAACTATACTCTACTAGAATTTAACTGCTGACTTATTTTCTTTTTCATGTTCGACGGGAACCTACGCACGATCTTCTGCTGCCTTCTCCGTCGACTGAAAATTGAAGATTGAATTTTATCTTTCCTCTTTTGTCATTCAATTCTTAGCTGTAAAATGTTCTACATGTCTTGTAATATTACATTTGACGTATCCTATTTCCTCAACCGAGGACTAATGGATTGAACAATAATAAATCTAAATCTAAAAATTAAAAACGCACACAATAACTTCTATAGTACACGGTAATTCATTTAATGAAAACTAAACATCTACAATATGTATGGTGATTTATGTGTTTATATTAATTTTTGTAACATTCTGGGACAAATCAATCCCTTGCCACACAACGTGGTTTTTAATGAATAACGTATTACTTTATTTGAGAAAATTTTAAAAATAAAACCTTCCTCTCCTATGAATTTATATATAAAAACAATTTTCCGTATAGTTTCACCTTCTTGAATTTTTTACGTCTGGAACACTTGATCACAGTTTTGCGGGACTGTATCCAGCTATTATCCAGGCGAATCAACTGTGCCTTCTAGTTGGCCAAAAGCCATCTTTACCATAATATTTTACATCATCATTGCCTTTGAATTTATACTATTAATTGTTTATACGTTTTCAATAAAGTAGTACAATTTAGGAACAATGGATTAATGAATTAAATATTCCGGTTAATGATTTATGAAGCAGTAGATTACTTCTGGCGTAAACTTAATAGCAAAGATTCTGCTTACCGACTATAAAGAAATTTTATAATTATGTATATACATCATTTATAGTTTAATATAATTGCTCGGTCTTGTCACTGTTATTATGGAAATAATCAGAAAATAATATTTTGTGATCATAAGTTCGTTATTATTAACAAATAAAAATCGAAGAACTCAAATAGATTAATATTAAAGTATTACTTGTTTACTTTCGGATTCGTACACTGAAAGTTGGAACCTTTGTCATTGTTAAATACGACTAAGCCTTGATTGTATATTTACAAAACTAAACGTGTATTTTCTTGTCTTTTATCAAACTTAACACTCTAGTTATTTTAAAGCTACACATAATTATTTTTGTTTAATTGCTAATTGCTACTGTAGATATCTTATGATTTTGTAGAAATATGAACATTATTTGTAGTTTTACTTGGTGTCAGTATTTCGAAATAGCAAATTTCTTCGGTTCGTGAAAGTATGAGACTTTATATTGAATAATAAGTTATGGGTTCAGCGACGTCTGAAACGAGAAACTCCATTACGCGAAAAAAAAGCATTGTCTTTCTAAGAATGTATAAAAAATTCTTTCCCGTGGGGTTGGTAATCTTGTAG
This sequence comes from Eucriotettix oculatus, assembly GCA_034510155.1. Taxonomy (NCBI): domain Eukaryota; kingdom Metazoa; phylum Arthropoda; class Insecta; order Orthoptera; family Tetrigidae; genus Eucriotettix; species Eucriotettix oculatus. Next base: position 132,279,705 of record CM067377.1, read on the forward strand.
GGACGTCGGCCGATACAAAATACGATTCGGAGACAGCTCCTTCTGCAGCACGTCCGAAATGCGATTTAAAACAATGAAATTTCTCTCTGTTTCGAAATATAATTTCCAAAACCTGATGTGTGCATTAGTACGTAACGCGAAAAAACTTCTCCCCGTGCGAGGAAACAACAAAATTCTCTTGAACAGGAGAAACTCCGGCAGCTCCTTTCAGGAAATACCGAAGTAATTATGTTCTGCGAGGTGCGTGGAAATGTTTTTGGCTGAGTGGCTGGCATTCTGCGAAGGTGACTAATGAGAACACCGCAGTCGCGCCTGAAAGAAGGCCACGCGTGTCATAATTTCTCCTCACTGGTCCGAGGAAGGAAACCACATTGCAGCAATTAAGACCGTAATGACTAGACACACGAAATTAATTCCCTGCTCTGCGGCGGGGGCATCATGTGTACAAGTAATTACAGCTCCTGACCTCTGCCACTTCTCCAGACGTTTCTCAGAACCTGCGAATCCCGGAATGAACTACGCAAATAACCACGGTGAGTGCCCATTAACGGCTGCCGAGAGATACGAACTTGTGCGCCACTTGACACTGTTTCCTCTCATAATAGCTTATGACTTACAGATGTTGCAAGTTTCTGTTTGCTGGTGGAAATAACTTAACATCGACCTTTGAAATTTAGATAGGCAGCATAGCGCATGTGAGTAAAGATACAAACTATATTTGCACTTTTAGTCAAAGACACAGACTTAAAAATATAACGTAATATATATATATATATATATAATGTTAAAATTCTATGATCGTCTTGCTTAGTTTTCTCGTTCCTTTTATAAGACTAAGCGATTCCAAAGCCTGCGCCACACTTGAGCGGGACGGGACGCAACGGAACATATATTTATCGAGTGCGGGACGGCGGTGGCGGATAACATCTGGACGTTTCTCAAAATTAAAGGAACTAGATCAATTCAATGTTTTATATTACAATCATAATCTGTGTTATAATGTCAGAACACATCGGGGGCGAATGAGGGATGAAGCGGTGAAAGCCTCTCATCCTCAAGTCGGAGAAACTTTCCTGCGGCGTCCCTGTTCTTACTAATCCAGTCACGGCGATTGTTCAATGGGGAGCAGCGTGCATTTCTCATGTGCCTTGGTGTCGGGTCCCGGCTTGTCATTACTGGGCATGTGAAACCTAATAGTAGCCGGCGGACCAGGAACGGCTCGCTTAGGAACTAGAATCCTCTATGAACAAGGTGGATGGACAATGACGGGTCGGGGTCATCGTGCGGTGACACACTAGTAACTGAGTCCATCTCAAGGCAGTCATCAATCCTCCGGGCTAAGGCGTCGAGTATGGAAATTGCTAAATATACTTAGTTATCTGATGATGAAACTGCCTGGATGTAATTTCCCATTATTGGGTGGTTGCGCAGATCATCCATAGGGAATAGCTGCTAGCTTCTATTTCTACTGGCCTCGGAAACCAGGCGCTGTAATCTGGAGGAAGGCGGAAGCTTCGAATGCCAGCCGTAGGTTGGTACTCTCCCTCAGCGGGGTTTGCCATTTGGATCTTCTGGCGGAAAGAGACTATCCTTTTCTGATGTCTGCTCGTACCAGCTCTACCGATAAGGTTGACCCCGGGGATTCAACTCCTTAAAGAGCGGCACGAGGTTCACCTCAGCCTTCAGCGAAAAATACAGGCATGCAGGGGTGAGCTTTAACACAGCTAACGCTCTACTGGGCGGCAGCCTGGTTCACAATTGGGTTGGATTCTGTCGGGCAGTGGCATGCGCTCAAAAACCAAGGGAGGTGATGCTATAACGTCGGTGCCTGGATATGAATCCTAACAGTAGGGGGCGGACCAGGCCCGGCATTGAAGCTTCCAGCCCTTGGGTAAGGCAGCGGCCCCGAGGGCACTTTCGTCGTTGCGGGTTGAGTGCATTTCCTACAAGTCAAAAACTCGGGTGTGGGAGCCGCATGCAACCTGAGCAACAAATTTCCGCACTTCACGAGTCGGTTCGGGAAGAAGAGGGTCGGGGAGTAACGTCCTCGGCTACTTCGAGAGGCGGGTGAGCACCTTAGTCGAGGAGCCCTTCGAGGCTCTGTACGCCATAAAAGTGCTTTCACCTGGTAAATCCTAACGGTATACACGGGGCCAGTTGCTGTTTCCATCCAGCTTGTCCTGAAATCTATCAATCTGACAGAACACATCACCGTCAGCTGAAAGTGAATTTCACCAAGTTTCAAGAGTTGTCATTGACACTTTAAAAGAAAGGCATAGTTACATGCATTTATGAAAAACAGTAATGGGTTTCGGAAAAGAATAACGTAGATGATGATAACAAAGAAGCATATATTATATTTTTACAACCCCCGGGACCAAGTAGTTTATTCCAAAATAATGAAAAGTTTAGGAGCATAAAAATGGTTTGAAGAAACATACTCCTAAACTTTTCATTATTTTGGAATGTACTACTTCGTCTTGGGGGGATTGTCAAAATATAATATGTAATTCTTTGTTATAATCATTGACATTGTTCGTTTCCACAACCCATTACTGGCCTTTATAAATGAATGCAACTTTGTCTTTTATTGAAGTGTCAATGATACAACTATTTCAAATAGGTGAAATTCAATTTCAATGTCATTTGAACACAGTTTCTGATTGTATTATAAAACAAAGAAATGATTTAGTTCCTTTAATTTTGAGAATCAACTAGATCTTATCCGTCGTCGCCGTCCCGCACCCGCTAATGTGTGACAACACCCGCCCCAATTATGATCCGCTGCGTCCCGTCCCGCTCAAGTGTGGTGCAGGTTTAAAGTGACTGTGATCATTGGTGGTCGACCGGAGCAACAGGATACGTATTAATCGGTATTGTATATTAAAACGATGCATTTTGTTGCGTTTCTTAAAATAGAATATCTTATCCCTGTATTAATTGATTGGATTAAAATGTCTTCCTTTAATAAAGAAAGACTGATAAGTAAGTGAATCGTCTCCAACTTATTTTGAAGTTTATTAACATATCCGGCACATCCCTCCGTTCATACTTTTGTCATATTGATTGGTCATTACTTCAAAGTTTGACGTGACGTGTTCTACCCATTTAGCGGTAATAAGATACCGACTTACATTCGCGTTTGCCCTCAAGGTAATTTTCCTACCTTAATTTAGCATAACTAGCTGAAATACCCAGCGTTGCTCGGGTTCACGTAAATAATAAAATTAATGTAATGCAAACTAAGTTTTTGAGGATATACTACATTCATATTGTTACTCCAGAGAGATCACTTTAACTAGAAGGGCGTTTAATCCCTCATTTCATATGTTTTTAAACAGCCTAAATCTATTTCTTTTGTGAAATACAACCAATTTTTAATCTTAGGTTGTGTAAAATGTGACAAATGGTATATTTCGACATTGGTCGAATTTTGGCGCATTTCAGACGGTCTGGGAAGAAAATGTCATATGTTTACAATTAAAGAGATTCGAATTTACTATCGACCATGTGTCTTCAGAATTTTTCGGAAACCTTCAGTTTTCGAATTACAGGGCCTTAAAGTTGAATAGTTTTCAAAATTGAGTTTTTTATTGTTTTAGCTCAGGGGAGGGAGGATCAGTTGGTCCTCCTTGGAAATAAAGATATCAACGATATGTTTTGGCGAGACAAAGAGAATAAGTGTTTATTCCTCTCTTCAAGTTGAGTACGGTCTTCACTAGAGGCAGAAAACTACAGTATAAACCACTTCAAAAGTGTAAAACACAGAGATTTGTTGAAATTTTCACATATATAGTTTATTTTAATTAATACTTTTACCTTGATGAATACCTCAATAAAATGCATAATATTTTATTAGCTTTTACAAATAACCTGACGTGAAAAATGAAACTAATTTACGTATACATCGTATGGATGATCCAAAGAAGTTTTATTTCTCCGGGAGGTAGCTCTCTGCCAACGATAGGTTAGTTACGACGTAAAATGTTTATAATTGATAAAATATATAGTATTATATGTCAAGCACATAGGCAACCCGCATTAATTTTTTAGATGCGCGAATGGGACACGAAGCCTTTATTAAAATTATGTTTCACTTTTTTCACATAACTTGTATAACTACAGTATACTTAAAAATTTAAAGATTATTATTCGGTCAAATAGGGGCCCGTAGTTTGGACGTCTGTAGCTGCTACATACATGCTGACAAAAGTTTTTAGATATGTAGATGATTTAAATAACGAGTGGTAATTTTACTCATAAATAGCGTCATGAGACGATATGACGGTTTCAGTGAGAGTGATAAAAATCGTTTTTATTTCTCAAAAGCGCGTGAATGAGTAAGGGTTTATTATCAACGCAGGTGTTATATGTGGTTTTATTATCTTCATCCGCCAGAAACTGTACAATTTTGAACATACCACCATTCTTGACCCTATCCTTCCCGTCACATTCAGAGGCTTCCAGTTTCTACGTGATATTGTCACACGATTTTTTACATAATTCCATTATTTTCAACATTTTGCATTCAAAACCGTTCCGCCTATATTCCCACGTCGATATTTCATCTAAAATCTTTTACCAAGATACCATGATAATTACTTTCTTCACGACTTTCCCTCGAATATGATCATCCAAGACAGTCTCTTTCAAATCATTAATATCTTCAGGATTTTTATGTTTATAAACTATCCACTTGTCATCCATCACTGGTTTGGATCTGATAGGCATCTTGAGATCATGTTCCAAGTGAATTATTCCGCAATCAATATATTAATATACTCTACATAGGTCCGACAACATTTTCCGAAGCCCGCAGTTGATGCGCCTCATATAGTGAATTGCATGGGGAAAATACTGCTGGAAATAAGTATAAAGGGAAAAAATGCAACTGATTCGGTTATTGCACATTATAGCACTCCGCCTATAAACATACTCTATGTAGTTTCTATTACAATAACAATCTCACAAATTTCATTTATATCTTTATATAATAACGGAGTCGTATGTTTATATAAAAAAATATTAAATCGACAACGCAATTACAATAATTACGATAAATTGTTCAAAACAGATAATTCATACGAGTATATTAAACATAAAGCGATTTGGCGAAAATCTCATTCAAGGATAATTTAAATTAAAACGTAACAATACTCATTTAAAATTTCAATTATTAATTTATACTAGAGGAAATATAAAATTAAGAATACATTAACTTTTTAATAAAGTTTCAATCGTAATAGAACATATGTAAATCTTTTTTTCTTCTCTATATTCCAGGAAAGGTTATTTTAATTGATTTTCCCATTAGCATAGTTGTCAGATTTCACTGCGACATATTTCATACCATCACAATCCATTAAAGTAGAGAAATTGGAAAGAATAAAACCACAGAATCTAGTAGCCATTAGGCGAGAAATCAGTCCGGGAAATGATAGAAAAATTACATAGTATAATTCGAGTACACTTAATACGGCATACTCCAGCAACTAAATAGAGTCCCAATATTCTGACTCCCTCGTATAATTTAACTGCACATCGAGATCAAGCTGTACCCCTTGACATCTCTCCCCCCTTCCTCCTCCCTCTCTCCTAATCCCACCCCTCTCTCCCTCTCTATAGCCCTTTTTCTCCTTCTCTCCATCCCTCTCTCCTACTCCCCCTCTCTCTCCCTCATTTCCTTTCTCACCCTCCCGCTCTCAGCCAGCTTTATCTCTCTTACGAGACTGAATCAGTAAAGCGATGTTAACTAAGAGTGCTATTTCTGTGAAGAAACAATACATGTAATATATAGATAATATTGGATTAGTCCACTCTTTATAATGTTCATTAAAGAGATTGAGAATCAGGAATAAGTGAATATATTTACGTTAAATTTTAAATATATTTCTTAGGCGTTCTATTTCATTAAGATTCCGATGAAGTGAATCTTTTTCCCTAAAGAATAGTCAAAATAGCGTCTGAAAAATATAATTGAATAGACGGGTTACATATTTCAAGGAGTAGTGGACGTATCTAATTATAGAATTGTGACGGAGGTTGAAGTTCTGGAAAAATAGTTCATTTGGGAACTCAGACGTTTTATTTAAAATTTAGATGTTTATCAAGTGCACAGAATAAATTAAATATTGTTTTGAACTCTATTAAACGATTATTTCTAACAAATGTTATCCTATTTTGAGACTTTATGATACTTTAATTTTATACAATTATAAATATGGAAATGTGCTAAGGTTCAAACGTGAGGATAATCCGCTCCAATTAACCTAAAGTTCTTTTATTTTTTCTATATCTGACCATTTTGAAAGAGTGCTATAAACATACCGCCCTACAGATTTCTCTATTCCTATCAACACTTTTAGTACTACAACATGCATTTAAACTTTTATTTTTCTTTGGGGCATTCTCTTATAGAGTTTCTTCTCTGACTTCTTATTCAACAAGGTGTTCTTTCAGCAGTCTCATTTTATAGAGCAATTCCTTTCTTGACACGCCATCATACAACAAAAGGCCTCTTTCTGTTGCTTATTTGTCATCATTTAGATTCATAGTATAAATCAAATCTTGCGGGCATTTGCTTGGTAATGTTCTCCATTCTGACTTGTTGTAAGGATTAGAACGGTACGTAGAGTTTTGTATATTTCAAGAAGATAATTACATGTGATAGTAATTCTAAACTATTGTTTTACTTATTAATAGACGTCACTGTTTTCCTCTGCAGTTGCTGAAACTTCTGAAACTCGCGGTTTTAAAGAGGTTGCGTAATGCAGTTGAAAGAGATTTTAATGAGTTAAATGTTTAGCTAAATTTAATTTGAAATCGTAATAGAATATTCATTTTCTTTATTTCCTATTCTTGGATTGATTATGTCAGAATATTTAAATATTTCATTTTCTCCTTTCAGTAGACTCTTTTCTTTGAACTTACTCACGTAGAAGCATGTTGATGGCCTTGTGACTTATCTGAAATCGTGAATCTCCTTTCCTATCGTCTATCTCATAAAGTCCTTCATTAGTTTACCGGAGGCAACTGCTTCGTGACTTACATCTCAATGACAGCGCCGCTTGTGCTCCACGACACGAGTGCAGCCAACTTAGCTATAGATTTTCATTTCATTAACATGTTTCTTTAATAAAGGTTACATTAATGACTATTTGTAATATTTTAATAGTGTATGAATACAGTTGTAATTTCAGAACTTACTTGGTTTTTATTCGCGTATCACACTCCTTTCAGTATATTACAGCAATTACGATTCTCTTGATAAAATTATCTGTATGATTGACTGCTTATAAATTTTTATACAAATTTAAACGCGTGAAGCAATTTGGACCAAATTTCGAACACGTGTTACTTGCGACTAACCAGACAAATATTCTTGGAGTAGACATGACTAATACATATGGATGGATGTGGAGGGCTCCAAAATATTCAATATGCAGAAAGGGGCGATATTTGAGTGAAATAAATATTTGTCGGCTTTAAATACTTTTATTATTTTTTCTATCTCCTTATTTATGTATACTATGAACCACATTCAGCACGGCAGTACGTATCTATAATGGTTTGTTGTCTGATATGCTTACAGGAAGATACAAAATGTATTTCAGAAGTCCATACTATTCAGGGTTAAGTCTCTAATATCGTGACCTTTATTCGATGCGTCACGATAGTGCATTTTAGTGAATATGCACGAAATTCGTAACCTGCTCAAACATGAATACTGTTTTGTGACCACGTATACCTCGATAACTGCATATTAAAACAAGCTTGGTAATTATGTAGTTATGTACAAGTATATTCAGGCCTAGAATTATCTCTTGTTAGCATTAAGAGTGCCGAAATCCAATGTGAATAGTGTGTGCATGCTGAAGTTTTCATAACGTTTATTTTTTGCATGCAGGGTAAAATGTTTCTATTTTATTAGTTTTGTGTCTGGTGATGTATTCAGTCACTGGAGTGTGGAATACAAAATTGGGGATTTGCGGGAATGAGTGCCCCGCTAAGCTGATTAGAGGAAACGGCCAAGCGGAAGACTGCAGACGAAGAGTAGTCAAAGAAACGATCTCTCGAGAAAGAAGAGTAAGAAGGAAAATAAAACTGATGATGTCCTTCGCTTCGTAGATATAAAAATTAAACCTAATGAATAGAAAGCAAGACTTCTATTCCCCAAAAACTTAATCTATAATTTTCTACTTTTTACTATGTAGGTAATTGATTCCTAAGATTGAAAACATAATAACTTTTATAATACAAGTATATTTAAGAAACGTTATAAAAAATTATATGCAGATTTTTGTTTCAGAAAAATATTTTTGATGTCAGTAATTAGACAGAATTGCAAATTCGTTTAAAACTTCAAACTATGAATCCAATAAACAGACCAGTTTTCTTTAAATAATTAAAAAGCGGTTATCACAGTATTAAAGGAAGAAAATCAATCCAGTTTTTGTTTTTGCTACGTTTATCTGTTTGATTGAGGAAGAGTTAATTTATTTTTAACAGTAATATTCTGTATATCTATCCCAGAAGATATAAGAATTATGAAATGTAAATATTATAATTTTTGAAAGGAGGTATTTTAATTGTTTTATCGGAATTGACAGCAATTACAAAACTTTCGTATCTTTGAGAGTACATAACGAATAAATAAAAAGAGATGAAGAATGAAATTAAAGTTACTGTGTGGTTCATCTAACTATGTCGGGAATGCCTCGTACTCTCTCCGGTTTTCTTCAAAGTTCTCAAAGACTAATACACCTTCACCTATTTTGGGAGTTATATGTACTGGGGCCGAGAACCTTAGGCATAAGGCAAAAGTTGTCTACTGATCTCATTGGATCAGTCCACCAAATGCCTCCAAAAACTGGTGGAAACACGGAGAAAGGAATGCTGCGTACTCACGGCAAAATCGTCTCCCGTAATTCGGAAAGGCGTGAGTTTAGTGCCCAATGCCCGACCTACCTAATGCAGGTTTTATAGGGTTTTCCCTGCATTACTTTAGGTGAAACACCGGTAGGATCCTTAAACTATAGCCCAGGGCCCCTAGTCAAACCTTGGCTACCTTGCTGAACATTTAATTCCCTGTTAAAGTGGAGTCGCCTGTTTCAGGATCACCCTCATGTAGCCTGCTAACCACCCACAAAAAGTTTGTTTCAATATAATACAAATTCTCTGACCTAATAAGTTAGAAAAAAAATATTAGTATACAAATTACATATTCTTCATTCAATGTATAGAAGCACAACGTTATGCCCATTCAATGAATAGTCGAAAGTCATGTTAAAAATTACTTTCAATTTATAAATAAATTAGACAGTTTTAGATATTTTAATATTTTTAGATATTGTATCTTTATTTAATTCGTAACCAAATTTAGTAATTGAGTTGTTTGAACATATAAGACGCATATCTTCTAAGTTATAAAATTTTTACCTGTGTGTCATTTTGGCTTTAATTTTGAATGTCAACTTTTTAAATTTAATGGTAAAATTTATAAACAAATTAATGGTTATCGAATGGGTAATCGTCTTTCTCCAATTTTTTTCTGAAATTGTGATGCGAGATTTGAAAAAGTCTTCCGTTTCTTCTTTAGATTTCCAACCCCTTTGTTACACAAGATACGTTGATGAAATCTTTTGCTTAGTTCCCAAATTTAAATTGAGTACATGCATTAATACTTTTCTTAATATGTTTAAGTTATATATAGAACAGGCGATGAAGAATGTTAAAACGGAATATCGGAAAGGAATCACAGAAACCTTACGCTTTGCCGACGATATTGTAGTCTTAGGGGAATCTGAAGAAGACTTGGAAACTATAATAAATGGGATGAACGGAGTCCTGAAGAAAGAGATCAATATGAGCATTAATAGAGGGAAAACCAGGGTAGTGGAGTGTAGTTTGGGAAAAAGTGGAATAACAAAGGGTGTTAGATTGGGAAGGGATTTTTTCGGAAGTTAAGTAATTCTGCTACTTGGGGAGCTTAATAACTATTGATGGAATAACTATAGTAGACGTAGGAGGAGGATAGCACAGGCAAGGAAGGCTTTCGCGAAAAAGAGGAATTTACTTACGGGTAATATAAGTGTGAATATTAGGAAATCGTTGCATAAATTGTTCGTATGGAGCGTGGCGTTATATGGGTGCGAAACGTGGACGATAGGAGTTGGGGAACGGAAAAGAATAGAAGCCTTTGAAATGTGGTGCTATAGGCGAATGCTGAATATCAGATGGGTGGATAGAATCACAAACAAGGAAGTTATAAACAGAATAGGGGAAAAGCCAACAATATGGAGGACGTTAACCAAGAGAAGGGATAGATTAATAGGCCACGTTTTAAGACATGAGGTTCTTGTAAAATTAGCACTAGAGGGAAGTTTGTGTGGTAAGAACAGAAGAGGGAGGCAAAGGATGGAATACGCTAAGTAGTTATGGAGGATGTGATTTTTTAGGAAAAGGCTTGCGCAAAATAGGTTAGCATGGAGGGTTGTATCAGACCAATCTTGCTCGACTAGGATTTGTAGTTTTGCCTTCTAAGTAATCTAATTTTACGATAAAAATTGACTCTATAATATAAGTAAAAAATAATTTAAAAGACATTATTCAATGGTAAACGTTTTCTCTTGTTTTCAAAATACTGCAAAAAAATTAGAAAGCTATTTAAGTCATTTAATGGGCGTTGAACAAGTACCTAGAACTCAAAGTAACTGATACTGACTTTTAATGATTTGCACTGAATCACACTAGACGAATTTAGCGTGACGTCTTAACGTTATTTCCCAGAGATCATCATTAACCCATGTTCATTTTGCTTTAAAATCCATTCCTATTCTATTACAGTGTAGAAGCCAGCACGTGGATGACTCATATTCAAGTCATCCCGATCAGTAATCGAAAAACTTTACTTTATAAACGAGTGCTTGTGTCTGCAAAACTTGAGTGTTCGCAAGTGTCTATACGCGGGAAATTGTGGGTAATAGAAGTTCATGCCCAAGATGCTTCCGTTTGCTTAGTTTTTACAATGAGATGGAAAAACGATATTTTGCAATCTTCCTATTGCGAAGCACACTAACGTCCTTCGATATTCAGAATAATCAACGGACAGGTCAATCATTGTCATCAAAATACGTTATTTTAGGTTAAGCCAGTCGTCCATTTTTCATTTAAAACTTATGTTAAAACGAAGAATTGCAAATATCACTGAATTGAGTTATTCCAACGCAGATATGAAACAAGTTTTAGAATTGTATACAATGAACCCAACCAGCGTTCAAAATATATTGAAATCTTTTGATTCGTACACCCAAAAAATATAATTATGTCCCTCTGCATGTGCAGGAAATTAATGTAAATCGAACAGTAACAAATAAAATATGAATATTTACACAACTTTTATTTAATTCTTCCCATCGATTATGAATTTCCAATATAACTTTTATTGGTACGACATTATTAAGTATTAGTTAAATTTTGACGTATTTAGGTCTAAAATAAAATCACGCTTCAACAACCAAACACAAATATGCCTGATGTAAACACTACATTTATATAAAATTATTTTAAAGACTGTCAGAAAATTGTTTTTCATATAAAGTAGATAACTACTAGTTGAAGTTCTCTATGGAATAAATGAGTTCCAAAAATTAAAAAACCTATCTTTAAATAGAAAACGCTAAGAGTTCATCAGATCAGTTTTTATCAACTTTTAAAAAATGTATTGTACTACAATTATTAAGCAAATTAATATGATATCGTCATAGTTAATTTTATGTTAATAGTAATTAAATGGTTAGGGTAATTTCAATAATTGTTAATTGCAAATATAAATTATAATAACGTCGTATGAATAATTATTTCAGTTCAGTACCAATCATGAAATTAATTTGACAAGTACAGCCGGCATATAAATATATTTCATTAATTAATTTTCTGCTATTGGTTAGATGATGATTGTGCTATGAGTCGATAGCTCACATTTTAAGATAATAATGTGAGATCGTTATTTATATATTTATGCATAATTTTGGTGAATTTAGGTGAATTGTTTCCGTGTTTGAAATATTCATTAAGATTTCATAAAATTTGATTACGAAGTATGTTGCGGTATATTTCAATTTGAGTTATTATAATGTAACATATGTAATAACTAATGGTCATCGCATTGCATCGTCTCGTAACTACTTTTCCTTTGCTTCAGTCCTGGCCAAGAAATTCTTTTTTTTTAATGTAAATTATTATCCGAAGATATTACAGTTTATCTGACTTGTTATATACATATTTATTCACCGAATAAAAAATTGACATGAATGCTTGTATTAATTTAATAATCCATTGACTATCAATTTAAAAGCTAGAGAAACGACAGATCTGTGGACGTAACTATGTTATTGCAGTTTATAATATTTGATTGACTAGTGTTTTACGGTGAGTATTATTAGAGTTTAGGGTAGGAGGAGGATCAGATGAAGATAAGTAAAGGAATAGTTGGTTTAAGAACGGAGAATGAGATGCCAGCAAACTGAGGGAGAAATTATTGCCGGAGTGGGAGAGTGGAAGCATATAGTCTATAGGTAATTTTCTTTTGAGTCTGCGGTTGTGTGGAGGAGGAGGTGGATTGCTGTGGAAAAGGCATTGGAGTGATTGATGGAGCTTTTTATTAGGGAGGATATGCATGTTTTTATTGTGGTGGAGATGAGTGGAATTTGGATGTCATTGTGTATTACAGAGTTTCGAAGGTACCAGGGGGAGTTGGAAATTATTCCAAGGATTCTGTTTTGTTTAGTTAGGATTTTATTTGAATTGGAGTTGGAAGTGGATCCCCAAATGGAGCATGCTTATGACCATATGGGGCGGATTAGGGAGAGGTAAAGGAGTCTTTTGGTGGATATGGAGATTGGTGCATTTCTGATGAGTGGATATAGTAGTTTTATTTTCGTGTTGATTTTGGATGCAAGGTGGTTAAGATGGGATTTCCAGGAAAGTTATGAGTCTAGCACAAGTCCGAGGTAAGTGATGGAGTTTTATAAATTAGGTAGGTTAGAAAATCCATCCCGTTCTCAAATACTGTATGCTAAATGAAGGTCATCGCTTATGGAAAACGGGAACAGCCATAACCCTGCGTTCTCTAGATCAAACGTACCAATATTTAGTTATTAAAATGAGTACCAGGAACATAAATTGACGTAACGTCAATAATATACACACACCAAATTTATTGCTCTTGAAAATAATTAATTAAATAATCGAACGCAGGCTTCGCAGGTGTATGTAGTTTTCTCGGGGTTTCAAACGGGATAGGATGTAGTAATTCCACGACGTTTCAATTGCGGACATTGCTATCATCTTCAAAAGTAATAGCAATGTCCGCTAACAGTCGCAACAGTCCTAGTTGGAATCCCAATGTATTACTCAGCAATTCGCTTTTCCTATCCAGCTCTGAGAAATATATCCATAGTCAAAAAAAGCGACTGTTTTTCAAATTAATTTATTCTAATAAAGTTGCGACCAGTTACAGAAAAATTCTTTATTTAATTAAACCGACGTCAAATGTTAAATTTGAAGAAATAAACCGAGGATGTCATAAATATGCTGACGAGACTTCTGTTTAATTTAAAAATAAACTTGTCTGTAATTGGTCCTAAATTTATTTGATTGCAATTAGTATTTACACTACCATTTCTTTGTGAACTTTTATTTTACTGTTGCTATAAGTCGGTGAATGCAATTGTAGGAACAAACCGTCAGAAATAGTTTAGCTTAACATAGCTCTAACGAAGGTAAACTGCCTGTAACGATGATTATTCATGGAATTTGAGCTCCGCAGGTGGCAGAACTGTTTCTGGTTGCATTCTGGCGCGCTGGAATTAGATGAGCCGGCAAGTGGCGGCAGTTTAAATCATCCCTTGGAGTTTCTTGTTCCTGGTGGTAATATCGCAAGTCCAGAAGGGATTTACTAGGGTACCCAGTAATTTAATTAAAATAATATATCTCGCAGTGCCTCTCCTCCACACCGTGTTCTCTTCATTCCGAGCTTGTGGATTATCACACAGTCTTCTAGAAGAGTTTCCTGTCTTCAGCTACAGAGCAACCGCTCACTCATTTGTAAAGGTGAAGATTCAAGTTTAATTTGTCTGACTCAGCGTGTTGTAGAAAATATTAAGCCTGCAATGGAATTTAGTAATTATACGCGAAGTGAATGAGCAAACGGAGGCCAAAAGTACGCAAACGAAAGCTAAACTATGTACATAGAATTTCAATTACCCTTACGACAGTATGTATCATATACATTACAGACCACTAAAATACCTAAACCAGGAAGGTGGCAAGTCACAAATGTAAACTTTGCATGACATATGTAGCGTGCTTTGATATGTAAATTCTTAGATTTTCTTCATGCAAAACGGGTGGCTGTGGCGGCACTTTTAATGTGTACAAAATAAAAGATTTGGACGTTGTTCTTTTGGTAAAAATTTTTGTTGTAAACCTCTAGTAAGAAGGACTTATTATTATTATTTATTTATTTCGCATTAATCCAAGGGTTTTAGCGAACATACAATTATATTTAAATCGTAATTTCATCAAATCGTAAAAAAACCTTAAGACAAATGCCAGAGTCAAAAGCATCTACTTCTTATTAAATTTCATTAAAAATTGAGATTAAGTCAAACAAAAAAGAAAATACATCTATTTTTAATTACATAAAACTGATCTCAGCGTGTCTGAAACTACTTTAAATTTCATTAAAATGCCTACTTCAAAGATGGTATATTTTTTGTTGTCAAATCAGTAGGATTGAAATGTCCCATTGCGTGTTTTTCAGTGTGTGCTTGTTTGTGTTTCCCACTGTGTGTGTGACATTGTGTGTCCGTGTTGTGTTTATATTAACTTTTGTCTATATACATTTTCTTTTATTAATTTATTTTAAGATTATTTGTCTTTAATTATGTACTTTATTTTGTTCATTTTTAATTTTTAATGTATGACGTATCCTATTTCCTCAATCGAGGACTAATGGAAACAACAATAAATCTAAATCCCAGAAACTTCTCCCTTTTTGCTTTACATTACAGGTCCTGCATATCGGGTTTTCTACTCCTGAAAAAAAAGCTAGGATTGCTTTATCTTAGAGTGCAATAATCGATTTCTGTTAATCACAACGTTTTGTTTCCTGGATAACTTTTCAATATTTATAATCTCATAACTATTCACTATATCTTTTAGAAACACACCACTTTGTTCAGGATTTCTGTTTTTGGTTGCTGATAATTTTAGACTTTTGAATATATATATTTTTTCCTTTTCTTCAATACTTGTAGATTTTGTGAGGAAATCAGTGGTAGCTGCTCTGTTTTCCATGTTGGGGCCAAAGAATACGAGTTATGTGGAAGTCTGGGTTATATTGTTTTTGTCAAGTACTTCCCTAAGCTGTGAGTAGAACGGAGCTGGACGAAAAAAGGAGTTGTGCAGAATATATTCTGGAACTTTAGTAATCTCTCTTATCTCTTCGTGCTATAACACCCTAACTTTGATGGCATATCTTATTAAAGAGATTTCTCTTACTTGCTCGAGTGCTGACAGTTAAGTTTCCAATAGAAGTCTATCGGAGTGCACAACAGGCATCCCGTTATTATTCTCATTGCGTTGTTTTGAATTATATTGAGCTTATTTAGCGTACAATTACTTTGCAATGAATATATATATATATATGAGCACCGTAGTTTATTTTGGCTTGTACTAACATCTTGTAAGTAACTGTTAACAGATTCTGATCGGCTCTCCAGTTATTTGCTGCCAGAATTTTTATGATATAGAGTCTTCTTTTATATCTATTGCCAGATTTAAATTTTGTTTCTTATATGGCAATCTTTCGTAATATGTAATTCCCATAATTTCATATGTTTTAACATATTCGATATTTTTTCTTTGTATTTTAGAGGTTATTTGTATTTTCTTGTAAACATTATGGCTTTCACAGCTTCACTGTTCGACTGCATTTACCGCTAGTTACATATCGATTGCTGTTTGTTTATAGTGGTAGCCTCTCTTCATTAAGATCGTCGGCGTAAATAAAGTTTTCCACTGGGACCTTACACACTTTTCAAGGTCGTTCATTGTGTAACACCCGTCGCGTGGCTCTGACGAGTATCACAGGAAATAGGAAAAGAATTCTCTTGATAGGATAGACGATAGGAAAGGAAGATCTTCGGTAGTCTTGGGATAGGGTCAACCCTGGAGTTCACCAGTGGATAGCTTGATTATGGGTGTCGCTCAATAAAGAACGCCAAGTCTAAATAGGAAAGAATTTATTCAACAAATGCAGCTATTTGAAGAACAGAAGTGTTAACAGTAAGAAGGAAGATTTCAGACTGCCATGAATGTAGCGTCTAGGTGCCTCCAGAGAGGGGATTGCTTACTTAGCGCTTCTCATGGGTAACTGCCCAGATGCTGCTGGCCACGGTTCTCATGTTCCGCTACTCAGCGTCTGTCCGGCTCTTAAGACCTTAACTATCTTTGAAATTCACTTTTCCTATTACAATTGCTACCAGCAATATAATTATGCCCCAACTTGATCCTTGTGTTACGCCATTTTCCATGATCATTTCATTAGATAGTATATGTATAGTTCTAACTTTTACGTATCTCTCTCTAATAAGGTTGTTTATACATGATAGGATGTTTCTCTCAATCCCTAATTCATTCAAAGCCTAACAATTCTGGCTCTCCTTGTTTTTTATATTCAATTATTGATGTCTCAGTTAAGTGCTATCATATGTTGTTGCAGGTTCATAGCCTCTTTTATATAGGTGTCTATCTTCGTAACCAGGTTCTAGTGGTGAACGCTCCTTCCTAAAAGCATACTGATATCTATGCAGAATATTATTCATCTCCAGAAACCATGTTAGTCTATTTGCCGCTTTGGTGTTTCATGTACTGGACTTTAATTGAAGAAGAATCGTAGCCTATTTGGGGTGCAGTTTATCGAGCCGAATCATGCTGCTCGCATTGGTCGAGATGCAACATCTGTCAGCAGAATTCGAATTCAGGACAGTCATATAGATCACAGCGGATCTGCTCGAAAAAATTTTGTAGGACTGTCAGCAGGGCGACCATGGCTTCAGCTACCCTCCACGCTTCACCAGTCACACTAGTCTCCAATGGTGTGGTCATCAACAAACTTGGACGCAGGAATATCATCACTCCATCTTATCGGTTGAATCTCGTTTCTGTATACATTACTATCTGAAATATGAACTGCAGCCGTTACATTTATGACTCTTCCCTACCTACGAGACCTCAACAAAGCTGCGAATCAACTTAGCAATGTGCGTCAGAATGTTACCCACATTGTCGAGACCTTCCTTGATATACAAAATGTTCGACTGTTGACCAACACAGGACGTTCTTCTGTTCACCAATTGAAAATATGTAGTCCATGGTTGCAGAGAGATCGACTCGCTACTACTCGCCAGTCACTTTGGTCGACTATGTGTTGTGTAGTGCTTATTTTTTTGGATTCCCAGGCTGTAATTCTAGTCAGGATGCTCTGGCAGCATATTTCTAATGATTTATCTCTCCAAATTAAATGAATAGTTAATTACTTGTCTGTCCCACTGCTAACCCATAAATATCTTTTCATTTATTCCTGGAGTAGCTATTTTAATAACAAATTGTTGTTGTTCTTCTTAATAAATTCTAATTGGTACTTCTGTTTGAACTTATTTCCAAATATCAATGTAAAATATATTTAGTTGGTGTCTAGTCATGGATTCTATATTGAAAACATTGGGTCGCAATCAATTGAATAAAAATTTTATAAATCGAACTTTCTGTGAATATTCTGACCTAAAATTTAAACGATATGGAACTTCATTAAAAGAATGTTAGAGCTTAACGAAATTGAAAAACAAAATATGTTCCTAAATTATTTATTTTTGTAATTCCTTTTAATTTACTTCCGTCTTCTACCATTTGCATTATTCACCGTCCATATTTCTAAATTCAGATTTTGAACCCACAGAGAGCGGTCACCATGTTGAGTTCTGTCCGATTTGAAATTTAAACTTGGCGTTGCTGAATTAATTCCACAATAATTCCTTAGTAAACACGTTCTTAAACCAGCATCGCAAGATATACTACCTAAGCTGACGGAATGTTATTCTCATCAAACCGGCGTGATGTCTGAAATAAACACGGTAACTAAAACTAAATCTAATAATCGGCTCATTAAATTCTCCGGTAATTAAATGGGTCGATAATAATCTTGATTCCCTAAGACAGTGAACTATATTTCA
Source organism: Eucriotettix oculatus (assembly GCA_034510155.1). Taxonomy (NCBI): domain Eukaryota; kingdom Metazoa; phylum Arthropoda; class Insecta; order Orthoptera; family Tetrigidae; genus Eucriotettix; species Eucriotettix oculatus. The sequence goes on from CM067377.1 coordinate 132,298,001, forward strand.
GAAACCTTGAGAGAGTCAAAATTACTCCCGATATTGTAATACAGTGCCGAAGTAGAGTAAAACACTCTTGGTGTCTTAGGGGAATAAAATTAGTCTTGTACCCTAAGATAGAGGTCCTTTATCCACCCAGTAGATCGTAACAGGTCTACATTTAATGAACAATAAATGTATTTATTGGTAAAACTGTTGTAATTTTAAGCAGATTTTGTTTCGCCCCCTTCCATATACCCTGGGGTTGAAATACAACCTAAATTAAGTTGTATTTTGAATATCACAATTGAACTCAGCGATTTCCCTATCTCGAAATTTACAACCAGTGAAGGTTGATTTTATATTATTTCAATTCACTCCTTAATTTGAATGTATATTATTTATATATCTATAATTAGGGGGAAATTTATGTGGAGTGGTATTTATTGTTTTATCAAACCTGAATGCAATGGGACCGAAATTATATTAGCGTCTTTTTCATTTAAAATTTTATTATTCAATGTGCTTATACCAATAACACAGATTATATAGATGTTATTGGATTTGTTGATATTGAAATCTTTGTTCCAACTAGTAATTTACATGGATGCGTTGTCTTGTAAAAATTTCAAATTTTTGAAAATATGTATTTGACCACAAAATAAATAGATATTTAATACCGTCTCTAATGTGCTCAAAAATCGATTACTCTAAACTTTATTATGTACACCTGCTGATGGACGGATATTTTGAGACTTCGTCGAATCACAATGCTTGTATTTTGCTTGATTACGGTGAAGTTAACCTGCTGGTTGCATCTACCACAAAATTAGAGGTTATTTCGAATCCGACCTAAACTAGGGAAGTTAGTGCAATGCCCACATTGTTACAGATCACATTTGCTGCTGGTCTTGTCAACCGACATGCATTCTACGGGATCCCAACCATTGTACGAGAAACTGCATTAAAAATACTACCATTATTATACACAAATATGATTAACAGTAGCACATAAACTACGGTTCTTCTTCTCACAATACAATACAAGCAATCGCATACCTCTTATTTTGAATAGTCCCGTCAACCTTCCTATAAGTTGATAATAAAACCTTATGCTGTGTATTAATATATTATTATATTTAAATTTTATCTGAAGATTATTTATATAAAAAATAATGAAATCATATGCGATAAATGAGATAATCACTTACGACTTCATTAAGCTTTGCGAATCAACGTATCAGCTTGAATGCTTTAACTCCTTGAAAGGAATCGTAATTCATCCGGCTTCGATTGCTAGATTACCACTGGCTTGTTTCTTAATGAAAGGGGATAATGTCATCGCTCCCTAACAGCAAAAGTATTTATATTAATGAGTTTATAATTAGTTTAAATTATAGACGTTGCTTGAGTCTTAAAGGCTCTTCAAAGTTGGGTCAAGTTGAGATGGTTGAAGATAAGGAGGATTAATAGGATCATTAAACTCCTCAAATACATCCTCCGGTGTACGGGCTGATTCTTTACCAAATTAATGAAAACATTATACTCACATAAACGATTTTCTAACAGGCAGTAATTTGCATGGAGAATAATTTAAAAATTCTTAAAAATAGGCGAGTGAGAGTTTTGAATCGTGATCACATAAGAATAGTGATATTTAAATAGCGACATTAAATATGTATACTGTTAAAGAAATATGTTGTTACTCTTCGCTTTATAAGGTATTTTATAATAGTGAAAATATTTTTTGGTCACGAATACCGGGATTGTGGCAGTTGGAGAATCGATAAGCTGACCACATATCACTCCAAATTTGGAATGTGTCATATAAGATGAAAGCACGCAGTCGACTCAGAGGGCCAAGGCCCTGAACGGGCTGTGGAGCCAAAGAAGAACAGAAAATATTTTTAAGATTTGAAATTAAATATCAACGTAGGTTTTTTAATTACATTTTATGAACGTCAGTAAAAATTACACATTTTAATGCAATAATTTAATGTAAGATTAATATTAACTCTGTAAGTATGACTACTTTTTTATACAATTTGTTCGTCATTAATAACAAAAGAAAAGTATAAGAGTATCACTGGAGTGGATCAATAATTGAAAAGACCCGCCGATTTACAAAGAAATTGGAAAAAAACGCTTGAAGAATGAAGTATCCTTTAAATAGTGAAAAAATAATTAGGAATATGAAGCGTTCTTCAATTCCAAGTATCATACTGGCTTAGTACTAAAGTTTATTTAAAGAGAACGTATGTATAATTTCTATACTGCCCAAAGAGATCTCTATCTTTTATTCATAAATTGACTACTACTTAACTTACAAACTGACTTACTTCTTTTGCTCACTTTATTTATTAAGGTCTTCACGAATGTTCAAATAAAGTTGACTACCCAGATCAATTCTAAATATGTTTGTAAGCATTATTACTACTTACAGAACAAAAGCAAGATTTGGTAGTATATATATTCAAATAATAAAAGTGATACACATGTGTGGGTTATTAATTTTCGCGTTCCGATCTATCGATAATAATTTACGGTGTAAATAGTAACAACTGAAACACACTTTATTATAAAAGAAACTAAATATCCGGATAAAATATAAAAAGTGGCAGAAATAAAAGAATTTTAAATTTTATACCGTTTCGTCCTTGACTTTTGGAGCCTTTTCAGTTGTTGTGGTGTTCAGTCCTAAGATTGGTCTGATGCAACCCTCCATGCTAACCTATCTAGCGCAAGCCTTTTCATTTCCTCATAACAAACAAAACCCACATACTTCCTAATCTTCTTAGCATATTTGATCCTTTGCCAATCTCTTCTGAGCTTACCCCACACACTTCCCTCTAATGCTAATTTTGCAAGAACCTCATGTCTTAAAACGTGGCCTATTAATCTATCCCTTCTCTTGGTTAACGTCCTCAATATTGTTGGCTTTTCCCCTATTCTGTTTATAACTTCCTTGTTTGTGATTCTATCCACCCATCTGATATTAAGCATTCGCCTATAGCACCACATTTCAAAGGCTTCTATTCTTTTCCGTTCCCCAACTCCTATCGTCTACGTTTCGCACCCATATAACGCCACGCTCCATACGAACATTTTTATCAACGATTTCCTAATATTCACACTTATATTACCCGTAAGTAAATTCCTCTTTTTCGCGAAAGCCTTCCTTGCCTGTGTTATCCTCCTCCTTATGTCTGCTATATTTCTACTATCAATAGTTATTAAGCTTCCCAAGTAGCAGAATTCCTTAACTTCCGTCAAAATATCCCTTCCCAATCTAACACCCTTTGTTATTTCACTGTTTCCCATAGTACACTCCACTACCTTGGTTTTCCCTCTATTAATCCTCATATTGAACTCTTTCTCCAGGACTCCGTTCATCCCATTTATTATAGTTTCCAAGTCTTCTTCAGATTCCCCTAAGACTACAATATCGTCGGCAAAGCGTAAGGTTTCTATGATTCCTTTTCGATATTTCGTTTTAACATTCTTCATCGCCTGTTCTATATATAAGTTAAACAGCATGGGTGACAAACTGCATCCTTACTTACTTCTTTCTTGATTACAGCATTCTTTTCTCGACCTTCCATTCTAATTACTGCTGCCTGTCTTCTGTAGTTATGTATAAGCCTCCTTTTTTATATTTTATTCCAGTGCTCTTCAAAACCCATAATTGTTTGTTCCAGGTCACATTATCAAACGATTTTTCTAAATCAACAAATGTCATGAACGTAGGCCGGTTTTTTCGCATCCTGTATTCTAAAATTAGTCGCAAAGTTAATATTTCTTCTCTTGTCCGTGCATTCTTCTTAAAACGAAATTGATCGTCTCCTAAATCGTATTCTATTTGACGTTCTATTCTCCTATATACTATTTAGTTAATATTTTGCATGCATGGGATACTCTTCACTTAATTAATTAATATTTTATAAAAATTTCGTGTTGATACTGCAACACCCGGCCTCGTCTTAATTTCTGAACATAATAAAATTACAGGGGTCGTTCCGGAAAATTACTTTCACGTAATGATGAACTTCATAATTACATTACGATAATTATTTTAATATGATTATTTTTAAGTAAGTAAACATTTTTTAACGAAATATCGTATTGAGCATCGCTATTTCGATGCCGTCCGCATCGAAAGCCTCGTCCACACCCACCGTGAAAAACATTTCCAAAAGTTTGTAATTGTTCGTGAACTAAATTTTTGACGAATGTGCGCCAAGACAACCACCAATTTCCCAATCTTTTGGGAATGCTTTGCGTGATAGTTGTGAAAGAAGTTTAAAATTAACGGATTACAAATGTAATTAACATTTATTTAATATAAATACAAAGCTCAATCCATTTTGCAAACTTCTTCAGATAAATTTTTAAATGGATAAATTCAGAGAAGGTTACTGCCGAAATGACGTCTCGCTGCATAGTTGATGTTTCTTTGACGTTTTAAATTCGTTGAATACGAATTGAGCAAGGCACGAAATTAGAGGCGATTTACGATCAGCTACACTTTATTCCACAGTTCTGATACAAATTGTTTATATGAAGTTTTGGGTTGCAGATATTTTGTCTGCGGAAAATAATATGAGGATTACGGAAGTGTCAAAGACAGTTAGAGACTTTAAATTGATTAGAGGATCTTTGGAAAATATGTACATATTTTGACGTAATTAATGTTTTTCGCCCTTTCTTAGGATAGGGCAGAGCAACCTTTAACTCTGCGTCGGTGGGTGTTACACGCCGAAAATAAATCGTAAAAAATAACCACAGAATTCAAGTAATTGGCCAGGAAACATTAAAGGTGCAAATATCACAGCATGGTTGCGTGAAAATAGTAGAATTCAACAACAAGTTTACTAACACTAAATTGAATTTGTAAAAATTATACAATTTGAAAGTATAAGTCCTTGTCTTTCTGTAATCGTTACACAATGCCTAACTTGCTCTACCTTCCTCACTCCTCCCCCCCTTTTCAATTCCCTTCCTATGCTATTAAAGGGGAATTAATGTTACGTATAAAAATTGTATGCACGTTAAATATATAAACTATATATAAAATTTAATGTGAGAGCATTATTTATGTGAGCTAGTGCATTATAAGTTTGCATTTGTGCAATTTTACATAGAAGCGGCTTTACATGTTTTCGACATTGATCAAATTTCATGCATGTCAGACTCTATATGTTAACAGATTGGTAAGAAGATAACTGATGAGTCACCTGATTACCAATCCCACGTAACTCGCAGAAAATTATTCAGTTAAACAGACCTGTGATAACTGCTTTCGTGACGTCATGTTGATTTGGTCGTAAAAGTAAGTTACTGGCGCCCATTTGAAAAGAATTTAAATATTTTACTGGATACTGAATTATAGAGATATATGACTTATTAAAACAGTCACGAGATAAACTTTCTGAAAATGGTGTTCTTATAATTAAGTTGATGAAAGGATTTTAAGGCCTCCTTTGGAAATTCCTTTCTAAATTTCTGTCTCACTGTTTTGTCACCCAAGGCAAGTCGTGCTTTGATAAAGAGATGTGGCAACGTTTGAGGGCGGATTATGTAGCAAAATTAAATTACAATATTTTCCTTTTAAATTTAAAATTAACAGAACAATTCGGAAAAAGTTCAATATGCCAAAGAAAACAAATAAACGTTTGTTTCATTATTTCCTATTTATTCGTCACTAGCTCCCAATGTAGTCTACAAACCCTCCATTAATTAACAAGTTTTATAAAAAAGGTGAATTTTTGTTGGTCGCTGTAGTTCATTTTATCTTAAAGTAGCTACATGAAACAAGTATTCATATATTTTGTTCAGTAATGAATCTGAAGAAAATCATTCAAAGGACGTAATTTCCAATATTTTTATCATACCAAGAAACTACCCCAAGGACCTGATCCCACCATTATAAATAGCAGCTGAGGAACCTTTCTGGAATTTTGTAAATGAAGCACATTTGTTGTGAAAGCAATGTGTTGGTGTTAACGGCCTTGCAAGACGCTAGTCGTAGCTTGTTTGAGGAACATCAATGAGGGAACTTTCAGCCAACATTCGGTGGATTCAATCAGAATTAATTAGGCAATTAAATTGCATAATTCGTGTTTCTTGTTGCTGGCAGATGGTAGCTTCATTAAAGAACACTGGCACCGTCGTAACGGCTTCGTAGTTCCTCAGTCTGAAACTTGTTCCACTTGGAAGCGTCTTTCGGGAACTGATTAAACATTCGACGTGGCAGCACGTCTGTCTTCCTGGAAACTTACGTGTTATGAGCTGAGAGCAGCCTACGTGCCAAAATGCTTCGACGCATTCTCCACAATAATTCCACAATCTCCATCAAAAACGGATTTATCGTGTCTAACTGCAAAATCGTTGGTGAGTTATTGTGCTGTTCCTACCAACGTAAAAGTCATAAATCATACAAAAGCAAAAAACATACTTGTTTCTCAAAATTTTATACGAAACTACTTGTTTTAAATCAATATTCATACTAGGTAATACGTTTCGAAATACCTCACTTTTAGCAGTTTTTGAGAAAATATGGATCTCTGAATTGTATACGATTTCCATAAAATGTCTTTGATTGCTGTAATGATTACATTTTTGAAAAAATACAGATATAATAGTTAAATTAATCGTTTAATAACATAGTGAATTTTTTTCTTAACATTACAAGTCTGTAACGAATTGCAATTGATATACATGTGAAGAAATGTGTTTTATAAATTAGACGTAAAGTTTCTTGAGCTTAATTGTACTGCCTGCTACACTGAAATAACTAAAATGAAGCGAATTTAAAACGGTTACAATATATTAATTTTAAAATAAAAAAGAGTTTGCTTTCGACTTTTGGTCATAAATATTCAAAAAATCAACTAAAATGTCATCACACGTCTACTGTAAATGGCGTTAGTATTATAAATGTATAATAATTCATCCAAAGCGTGACATGGAAAACCAAAAAATTTCAAATATAAATAATTATTATAATAAAATTCACCAATGACAAACAATATAAAAGTCTACAAATAATCATAACAGGAATAAAAGGATATATGGACAATTAAAGATACGTGAAGTAATAACCAGGGAAGAAAGAAGCCATAAGATATTTCGTTTAGTTCCAGTTCTATTGATTAGGCAAATTGCTTGCCCTAAACATATTTAAAAAATCGGCTCTCATATGCACTATATGTCTATTGGAAAGTTCCAAAAACATTTTGCATTGTACTATGTTATAACTAAAAAACCATTTCAATCATTTTTAGAGAATAAATCTCTAGATGATGTACGACAAATGTTATTTAACATTGTGTTTAATTAAATAAAAATCAATAAAAAATTATAATTACAAAATTTATTAAAAAATTAAAATTAAAAAACAGTAAAAAATATTTACAAAAGAAACATATAATTAACTTTAAAACCTATTTTGCCGGCTACTCTGCATGATGCACTTTTTCCCAAGGTTACCGTGTTTACCGCGGGAACTCAATCAAAGGAAAAAAAGTAATCTTTATCAAAAGGCAAAAATTAAAATCATTGTGGCAATACTCCCAGCAACGATTGCCCAAGGAATTGGAGCAAAACTTGGATCATCCTCCCACGTGGTTTCTACTTTTTTCTTCTCCTCCACCGACCCTACCTCCATCTATTCACAACCAAGAGCCGGCAAAGAATGAACTATCCTTACGTTCTGCAAAAAGTTTTGCAAGTTCCTCTCCCCATTTCCTTCTTTATTACGGCTTCCCTGATTGGCGGTGACCGGAGTCAGCATCGCTCCACCAAATCATTAGATGAAAGCCTCTTTCTAGAATTTTACCTGTTCCTGACAATGCTTGCTCCAGCCGCATAGTTAACACAAAAATATTCCCTTAGAATAACAACATAATAATAATAATAATTAAATAATTTGGATAATCGAGATGTGCGCTATAATATTTTTATTACATTCTGGTATATGTTACACATGTTTATAAAATTATCACTGAGCCACATTTCAAACATTGAGATTTCGTAAGTGATATTATATTTTATTTTTCATGAAATTTTAACAACTGCAGTAATGTCCATATTTATAAGAATAATTTTAGGCTATCCTGTGTATAAGAAAAAATACATTTAAAAATTAAGTTTACCAAAAAATCTTACGGTTATTTCTAAATTCTTTGCATTCCTTTATGTGAAGAAGCTCCACTCTTTGGCATTAATTTTTAAATGCTCTTCTTAAATTTAAAAATCATTACACATTTTGTTCCGTTCCAAAAAAAATCCTGCACCGCGATTAAAATTTGTATTCCTTGTTATATTCTGATTTATAAGGAGGCACATGAACTATATTTTATACAGATTAATGAAAATTTTAGAATGATAATTTCATTAAATTATATTACGGCCGCACTCCCTATTTGATAGTAATACAATTGGAAGTAGAACAACGAGCTAATGGCACTTAAGAATAGATCGTTACAACTAAATATTAATACACAACAATGTAGCATTCTTTTTGTTTAGTCCAACAGTGTTGAGGTATTCAGTCCTAAGCCTGGTCTCAATGCAAATCCATCTTGTGCAAGCCTTTTCACTTCTGCATAACAACCACATTCCACATCCTCCCTAATCTGCTTACCATATTCCATCCTGGCCTCCCTCATATGTTCTTACCACACACACGTCCCTCTAATGCTAATTTTACAAGATCGTCATGTCTTAAAACGTGGCCTATTAATCAATCATTTCTATTTGGCAACGTCCTCAATATTATTCGCTCTTCCCCCATTCTACTTATAACTTCCTCATTAGTAATTCTATCCACCCATCTGATTTTCACAATTTTCTTGTAGCCCAATATTTTAAAGGATTCTATTATTTTCTTTTCTGCAACTCCTACCGTCCACGTTTAGCACCCATATAACGCCACACTCCATACTAACATTTTTAGCAATGATTTCCTAATATTCACACTTATATTACCCGTCAGTAAATTCCTCTTTTTCCTTGCCTGCCCTATCCTACTCTTTATGTCTACTATACTTATACCATTCCCAGTTATTACGCTTCCCAAGTAGCACAATTCCTTAACTTCCGTCAAAATATCCCTTCCCAATCTAACACCCTTTGTTATTCCACTGTTTCAAAAACTACACTCCATTACCTTGGTTTTCCCTCTATTAATACTCATATTGAACTCTTTCTCCAGTACTCCGTCCATGCCATTTACTATGGTTTCCAAGTCATCTGACTCCTCTAATACTACAATATCGTCGGCAAAGCGTAGTGTTTTTATTTCTTCTCCTTGGAGTAAGATTCATTTTTTTTATATTTTGTTTTGACTTTCGACAATCCCGTTCTATATATAAGTTAAACATCATGGAGGCAGACTGCATTCTTGTTAGTCCAACTACAGAATTTAATTACAATACATAAGACTTTGTACTTATAGAATTTTTAACAAGTATGACAGTATTTCTAAATATTTTCTTATTCATCCAAATATACTCCTAAATTTACTTTATTTCTTTGCTACCTCTGACGTGGTCTTCTTACTCGGCAATTCAGTTTACGATTCCATCTTTCGACAGCATTATTCGTTCTGCGTCGCAGGAGTTCCATAAAACGTGTGGCACGAATGGCTTATCATATTACTACTCTACAAAGTAATAAAAAAATTCTATGAGTTTTTCGTCATGTGGGCCTTGTCTGTGGATGTACACAAAGCCTTCTTCTACATCTTCAGGTTTTAGAAACGTAAGTGCATATTCGGACAGTGACTAGCTACTTCCTTATATTTGTGTTATTTCGTTATTCCGCCGTTTTTAACATTGTTCTAAACGCATTACGAGAAATTACAATAACATCCACGCACACTGATCAAAATATTCTCATTAAACGCAGATATAGTGGCTGCGGAACTCCTTCTGGTGCCTCCCGAAGAAGCAATCGAAATAAACGAAGTTTCCTTCTTATTATTAGGAAGAAAGACTAACACAACAGATACAACGTTCGTTTTACATTGTGTGCTTATTAAATCTGCATAGACAGTATATATTTGTGCATATAGATTCCCGCAACTTTTAAAACATCCGTCCATAACAAATACTTTTTTACTTTTAAACAATATTTTCTTTCGTTATCGGTGAAAATTAAAAGCTAATTAAAATTCACGGACTGTATAAAAATATAATTTAATTATAAATTCATACTAAAATATACGTTAATCTGCATCAAACATATTTGACACGAAGCTGTCAAATTCAGTAAGGTATAGATTTTTGGTATCATTGTTCTTGTAATGGTGCGCATAATTCATGAATATTAAATATATATATAAAATAAAATGTTAAATACAATAAATCCAATTATGATGATAAATAAATAAAAATAGGGTGAAATAAGTCAGCAAATAAATTTAATTAGTATTTAATTAATATAAATATAACGTTTTGTCCAACATTGTTGACCAAAAAAGTATACTGAATAAATAAATTTTTTGTTAAAATATGAAGTGTAATTGAAATTTCTTTGGTGAAGAAGTCCACATAGTTGAATAAACCTTTTTATTTATATTAATTAAATGCCAATTAAATTTATTGGTGGCTAATTTTTTCCTATTTTATTTGTTTATTATTAAACTTGAAGTCAGATAAATGTAGTTTGATATTTAAGTATGATATACTTGTCTAGGTGGTTATTCGCTATCAATTATTTATCGAAATCGAATATACACGATACGGCAAACCATGTCGGATTCCTTTTTCAAGCGCAAAGGCCCTTCGCTTTCTGGAAATGATAACGCTTTGATCTCAAAATATTGCTGTATGAAGTATGAATTTAATTGTATATGTTATTTTATTCCAGTACGAATTGCTATCACAATAAATACATGGCTCAAAATATGCTTTTCCTGCGATACGTTATTCAGTGTTTTTCGGTATTAATTAATTAAAAAACTCACAATTGTCTACAGTTTTCCGCCAAAAAATATTTCATCACTCCGTAACTTTTACAACAATCACATCCTCTTCTCTACTTATATCAACATATGCTTAATTAAGGTTGTGATAATGATTTTTATATTTCAAATACTGAGTATGCTTGACTGCATGGCCTCTTTACAAATTTCGCAACTCTGTTTTCCATCCTCAGTGCATGTACCTAATTATTAATTTATAGATTAATCGCGCAGTTACCCTCAAAGGGTCTTGTGTAAAAAATTTAATCTTATCATAGGAGGAAAAATTTGGAATGAATTTCACAGAATCCTAGAAAGGGAATCAATTTGCATTTTGTGGTTAATGAAATAAGGAATACTAAGATAGCAATTTCTCCTTCGCCGTGGATATTTTAATATAGACACATTAAATTAATACGTAGTTTATTTTAAGTCTAATGAATTAGGACGTTACCCAACAATCAGAAATACGGTTGATGGGTGGCAGAATTTCAAATTGAAAACAAAGTAATTGATTAAATTGGAGTATCTTGAAAATTCTACGCTGAGCTAGCCTACCTATTTTCACGTCTTTGACGATTTAATTGTATTTTTAATGTATTAAATCAAACCTTTAATGTTAATTAATTATTATTAATTTAATAAAACCATGTTCCTTCCGTATTTCATTTTACAACTGACATTATTCTATAATTAATTCAGTCATCAAATACCCTTATAATTAAATTCGTCAAATGTGATACAGAAGATTTCGGCTATCAAGCTAAATTAATCTCTAAAAATACATTTCTTTGATATAATTTACAGTAAAAGAGGAACGTCTGAAATCGTTGTTCGTGAGTTATTCAGTACCATTAACCATCGTTGTACAGAAAATACCACAAAACATTACTCAATAAATAACACGTTCTTGTAACCATTTTTCTACTCATGTATATAGTAATACTTCCGCATTGTTCCACTTTAACTCTACCAGTGGCTTGGGTGAGTGTTGACCTTGATCTCTTATTCAAGTTAGGCTGTGGTAATTTAACTGGCTTAATGGGGGTAATGGAGTGAAAAATCGATGTGTGGTGGACGAGGGTCAGTAATGGAAACAGCTGTGTCACACTGCGATCTTAATTGAACTGCAAACTTCATAACAAGCTATACATTATAAACCAAGGTCATTATTCTGCTACCACCTCCGTTTCAAATTTCCGACATTCATGTCGATTATCACAGAATCCTCGACAACACTGCCAAAAGAACGCTCTTATATAAAAAAAACGTTACCTAGTTTCTTTGTGTTCTCTTTTTTATTACCCTGTAATCAATATGATTCCAATTTTGATCTCTTTGGAATACTGAACTGATTACTTTTTAATTCATTTATTGTGAACAAATTTCATTCTGTAATAATAAAGTAGCAACTATAATTACAGACCATACAAAACTAAAATTTCATTGTACGAAATATATCTCTGCCTAGAATTCAAATAGTTAGTCGATTGTGAAAGTCAGATACCATCATTTTATGTAACTGACTCGGATAAAATGTTATGCATGTTCCAGTTTCATCAGTCGTGATGATGATTTTTCCAAATACATTGCAAATCTATAGTATTACACAAATTATTGTTAATCGCAGAAAACTGTCTTTGGTAATCGATTTCTAGTACAGAAACATCATTTCTACTAAAGTTACACAGAATGTAATAAAGTCAGCCTCGAATCGCAAGTAATAAAGTCGCTCAAATTCTTCGTCTTATTCCTCGGCTTCTTCTTCCTCGGCTCAATTTTAAGGATAGCTGAAGTAATGCTGTGACTAGACTCACTGATATTCAATACCTTGCCTGAATCATTGTGTGTATTTCTACCTCCTGTGCATTCACTGCGTACAGTTTAAGAAAAATCTATGCAGATTTATTAAATGAACGAGATTGAAGAATGCATAACGTTACGCTAATATAATATAAAAGTAATAACTGAAAAATATGTCATTTTGATTGCCTATGAACAAATTAATTAGTAGTTTAAAGGCAAACAGATGGGTATCAAACAGTAAATAAAAAAATATGATTGCTATATAAAATGAAAATAAGAGTTTGGTGTATCATTTATTAGTGATTAAGATGGCGAACACCAAGGTAATGGACAGTAGTATAGGAAATAGAGAAATAACAAAAGCGATATTCTAAAGGAAGTTAAGGAAATCTACTTCGGTAGCACAACAATTAGAGATGGTAGACGTACAGTACACATTAATAATCGGATTGTATAGGAGAGATATTCTTTCGTAAAAAAAGACGAATTTACTTATGGCTAATGTAAATATGAATATTAGGAAATCATTACTAAAAATGTTCGTATGTAGTGTGGCGTTAGACGTGCAAAACGTGAACGATAGAAAAAGAACAGAAGCTTTTAAAATATGATAAAAATCAGATGGTTGGATAGAGAAACTAACCAGAAAGTTCTAAGAAAAATAAGAGAAGAGAGAACAATGTGGAGAACTTCGACCAAGAGAAGAGATAGATTAATATGACATGTTTTTATGCATGAGGGTCTTGTAAAATTAGCATTAGAGGGTAGTGTGTGGGGTACGAAGAGAATTGGGGGACAAGGATGCAATATGCTAAGCCGATTAGAGAAGATGTTGAATGTGGTACTTGTGTAGAAATGAAAAGTCTTGCTTTAAATAGGTTATCATGGAGAGTTGCATCAGACCAGTCAAGGACAGATTAGTCCAGCAACAACAATATGAGACATGAATTTAATTTTTATTTTTGAATCTGATTAAACTTTGTTGTTTTAAAACGTTTTAGGACACTTTTATTTTTGTTTATGCACCAAAAATATTTTACAGAAGATCATGTTCTTCTCCTTAAAATGTTTCTTAGGGAAACAGGGGTTTTCTTTACATGTGAAGCTTCTCGCAATGTTACCAAATCTGAAAGCGCAATGGATGTGGACAATAAGAATTTCCCATACGGACAGTCTCATTTAATTACTATGTCTAATTTTAGACACTAAAAACAGTCCTACGTTCATGGATTTTGAAGATTTAGGAAACCCCTTGATAATGTAAGCTGGAGCACACTTCTAAGGATTTTGAAGAGGACAGAAATATATCGGGAAAGAAGATTTATACATAACCTCTACTGAAGGCAGCCAACAGTAATTATAATTTAGAGTAAAGAAAGAAACAAAGCTGAAATGAAGAAAGGAGTAAGAAAGGATGCAGTCTGTGGCCTATGATCTATAGCTAATATATAAAAAAATGCGATGAAGAAAGGTAAAAAGAAATGTGTAAATTCAAGGAGAATAAATGAAAACCCTATGGGTTCATGATGATATTGTTGTTTTAGGAGAGTTAAAAGGAGATCTGAAAACCATGATAAATGGCATGATTGTGGTTGTGGAGAAAGAGTACAACACGGGGATTAATAATAATGGTCTGTAGTATCGAAAAAGTGGAATAACAAAGAGTGTTACATTGTAAGGGATATTTTGAAGAAAGTTAAAGAGTTCTGTATCTTGGGAAGCAAAATAACTAGGAAATTGTAAAAGTATAGTAGACATCAAAGAGTGGTATAGTACAGCAAAGAAAATATTTCGCAATAGAATATATACTTACGGCTAATATAAGTATGAATGTTAGAAAACAATAACTAAAACAGTTCGTATGGAATTTCGCGTTCTATGGGTGCGAAACGTGGACGATAGAAGTTTCAGGTAGGAAGAGAATAGAAGCTTTCTAAATGTGGTGCTATAGGAGAATGCTGAATATCAGATGGGTGGATACAGTAACTAACGAGGAAGTTCTAAACAGAATAGGGGAAGAGCGAACAATATATAGGAGGATGTTGACAAAGAGAAGGGATAGATTAATATACCCCGTTTTTTGGCATGTGGTTCTTGTGAAATTAGGACAAGTGATTGGGGTTAGAAAAGAAGAGGAAGGCCATGGATGAAAAACGTTATGCAGTTTAAGGATGTATTGGTATGGGGTAATTTTGTGGATATAAAAAGGCTTGCACAAGACTGAGTCTCATGCTGAGCTAGCCGTAGTAGTTTTTGTATTTATTGTTGATTTCAATAATAAATGTGTTTTAAATCTAACTAAATAAATTGCTTATGATTTAAATTAGAATTCATATCCCCCAGTACTACATTACAACTGAAAACGTGATTTATGTATATCTTTTTTTCGGAAACCATCATACATACAGTACTCAAATGTAGGCTGTGGAAACATAATAAATTATTTGAATTATTAGTTATGAATAAGAAATTTATAAAAAATTTCGTAAATTGATATATAAATTAATAATAAAAATACTTATCCTAGTAATTAATTTATTCTGTTAGAAACACTTATAATAAGTTTTTAATTAAGCCGTGAAAAATTCAGTGATGCGTCTAAAACTGTTTCTGGGAAAAGGGTATCTAAAAATCACTGTTGTTTTATCGTCTAGATTGTACCTTCTAAATCCCTTTATTATTAATAAAAAATTGATTCGTTGATATAAAATATTATCCAGTAATTTTGGTAGTTCGAATCACGTTACACTGTTTAATAGGCAATATGGTCAACATTAGGCAACCGAAATCTGCGGTTGTCACAAAATTTACATTTCCCTGAACAAGGGAATTATTGCAGCCAGATTATGCACCACAGAATTTTTCTTCTACCTTAGTTTTGTGTTTGATTTATATTTCTCGAAAAGACTGTACTATTTGGACGGAATATTATCTACACTACATACAAAATTACGTATACTATGTAATGAGGTTAATCGGCGAAACGTGAATCAATTGCTTTATTCACAATAATTAATTTATCTGTATACATTAGTAGTGCTGTTGAAATTGTATACTGCTGAATAAAGTTACTTGTAACGTCTTAAATAGCGCTGTGCCTTATATTTCACTTCAGTTATCCATAACATCACGATGTCTGTAATTCGCTTGGGGCGGAGTTGACGTTACACAATTTCCTTTGCAATCTAGATCAAGACTCGCTTCATGTGGAGAATGTGCATTATACCTTGCACAACAATTGTATTTCTCCGTGATGAATAGGCGGGCTGGCATCCTTGTTCTCGTCTATGTCTTTTAATTAAGCTGGCAGAATAGAGTGCAGCAGCTTAAAGTGATTACAGGTTGCTAGATCGACGAGAAAGAGCACCAGCAGCAGGCCGGGAGGAATTGGGCCGGGACGACGAGTTGGATTTAGCAAGGTAATTAAATTCCTGCCCTCCTTCAATCTAACCTTCCCTCCTCTCGTAGGTCACGTGCAAGGGAGAGTTCGTCCGAGGATCTTTCTTCCGTAGCCGCGATTTGCCATGCATCAACAACCGTCTGCTTTCGCGAAAGTTATGTACGCGAGTAAGGTAAAATAATTTGCCAAATAAGTCTTGGGTAAGTTATCCACTACCAGTACTTTAAAGTCTTCTTATCAGAAAGTATTACAATTAATTTAATTATCCACATATTTTTGTTACTAATCTAAACAACATACAGCTGACGTTGCGGTATTCAGTGCTAAGATTGGTTTGATGCAACCCTCCATGCTAGCCTACCTTACGCAAGCCTTTTCATTTCCACATAACTAACAAGTCCCGCATCCTCTTAGCTTAGCGTGTTCCTTCCTTATCTCCCTCTTCTGTTCTTACGCCACACACTTCCCTCTAATGCCAATTTTACAAGACCCTCATGTCTTAAACGTTGCATATTAATCCATCCCTTCTCTTGGTCAACGTCCTCCATATTGTTCGCTCTTCCCCTGTTCTGTTTAGAACTTCCTCGTTAGTTACTCTAACCATCCGTCTGATTTTCAACATTCACCTATAGCACCACACTTCAAAGTATTTCTATGATTTTCCTTTCTGCAACTCCTATCGTCCATGTTTCGTACCCATATACCACCACGCTCCATACAAGCATTTTTAGCAACGATTTCCAAATATTCACACTTATATTGCCCGTAAGTAAATTCCTCTTTTTCGCGAAAGCCTTCCTTGCTTGTGCTATCCTCCTCTTTATGTCTACTACTACCATCCCTAGCTTCCCAAGTAGCAGAATTCTTTAACTTCCGTCTAAATATCCCTTTCCAATCTATTATTCCACTGTTTCCCATACTACAATCCATTACCTTGGTTTTCTCTATATTAATCCTCATATTGAACTCTTTGTCCAGAACCACGTTCATGCCATTTATTATGGTTTTCAAGTCTTCTTCTGACTCCCCTAATGTCATCGGCGAAGAGTAGAGTTTTACTTCTTCTCCTTACAGTAAGATTTCTGTTCCATATTCAGTTTTAACTTTCTTCAACGCCTGGTTAAACAGCATGGACGACACACTGAATCCTTGTCTTACTCCTTTCTTGATTTCTGCTTTCTTATCTTGATCTTCAATTCTAATTAATGCTGACTGTCCTCTGTAGAGGCTATGTATAATCCTTATTTCTCGATATTTTATTCCTGTGCTCTTTGAAATCGTAAAAAGTGAGTTCCAGTTCACATTATCAAACGCTTTTCTAAATCTGCAGCTGCCACGAACGTAGGCCTGTTTTTTCTTATCCTGTCTTCTAAAATTAGAAGCAAAGTCAGTATTCGTCTCTTGTCCCTACATTCTTCCTAAAACCAAATTGATCTTCTCCTAACTCACATTCTATTTGACGTTACATCCGTCTATATACTGTTTCCGTTAATATTTTGCATGCATGAGATGCTAAACTAGTTGACCTTTGCTGTTCGCATCTGTGAGCCCAAGTCTGATTCTGTATATGTGTAATTCAATTTTTATTAAAATTTCCTGGTATTTTTCCTATTTCGTAGGGATTGTAATAAAACTGTTAGATTATTTTTCAATGGGGAGTTGAGTCAGATTTCAACTTAAGATATTTAAACTATGTCTATTATGAGACCAATTATGTCCGTATGTAATACACAACGGTAAATAAGTATATAACTGCAATAAACTATTCACAAATAATAACAATTACCACTTTATAATTGCATTTGTTGAATAAAACGTTTGAATACTTTCATAATATACGGTAACTTAATTGCCACGAATCGACGTACTTTTGTGTTTATGATTTTTGAATTCCGAGCATTCTTCCCGTACACTTCCAAGTAGCAAGAGAAATCGTATAGTCTACCACAGAGACCAGCTTTGTCTCTCGGAACATTTTACTTGAGCATATGGAGTGGCCGGCATTCTTTGGGGGGATAATTCTAGAAAAATAGGTAACTAATACAGCCCACCATGTTTTGATCTATTACTAATGCAGTACCAAAGATGATATTTTTTAACAACGTAAATGATGTTTATAATGTTTTAATTAAAGTAAAAATGTACTTTTCATTAAAACAATCAGGTTTATAAAATGTTCAACATTTTTCAGAAAAAAAGAGTTGTTTTATAGTATACAGCTGAGAGTTGAACGTAAAAAGTAGTAAGGTAAAATATAAAATTCGGCTTTACGTTAAAATAAGTATTTATTTTCACTAGACAAGATTGTATTCGTCAAAATTTAATTATCAATCAATATAACCATAAAAAATCTCAAAAGAAACAAATATTTTATTTATTCTACGTCAGTTCATAAAACACAGAAGCTTTCAGACATGAGTCCATATTCATGTGCAACAAATTAAATTGTAAGCATATGCATTTTTTGTTTTTAGATGCACAACAATTTCCATTGATATTATTTATAGCACATTTACAAATAACTTAAAATGAAGGTATTTAATATATGTTTAGAAAGCTTGTATCGTTTAAGTATCTTGCAAATATTGTGGAAGAAAGTTAATAGCAATTATGTAAACAAATGTAAGGTATCAAACGTTGTAGATATAGGTTACAAAATGTAATGATAAATGACAATGTGTTGAATATTAATTGTATAAATAAAAATGAGATTGAAAATCTTAATAAAATAGAATAAATTTGTGAATTTACTGGATATTTTGAAACAATGTCTGAAAATTCTGTTTGTATATTTGGTAAAAATGGTTGTATGGTATAAAAAAGTTAATAAATCTAGCTCCCAATATGAAGATTGATGACTTATGTAAGAAAAATGATATTTACCAAATGAATTCTAAAAACTCTATAGCCTATTGAGGGCCTTGACCTACCGGGCTGACTTCGGACTATCATCTTACGTGGCACATTCCGAATTTGGAGTGACACGTGGTCAGCATATCGATTAATTCAATGTTATCATAAATCTAATATAGCATCATAAGTCAAATCAAAGGATTAAGTCGAAAACAAGTTCAGCATTATCGAATCATGAGAATGAAACAAGACATAAAAAAAGTTGGGAGATATAATATTATAAATTGAAACCAATTTAATAAAGTTATTGGAAGGAATGTATATTTTTATAAATCATTCATTTCCTGAGATGGGTTTTGTTGATATTTAATTTTTTTAAGCTGTCGGAGGAAATAAACTAAGGACTGTCTAGAAGCTTTTGTTAACATTCTGCTATAAAACGATTGAATAATATGGCCAACAACTCCTTAAAACACAGTAGATGAAAGTGCAGCCTCATATGAAGATATTTTTTATTTGACAGTAATTATTAACGGCTGTTAAGTTCTTGACCTATCATGGACATAGACGGTCAAGATTATGTAACTGGGATTAGAAAAAGCAGTTTAAGCATAATTTTTCAGAGATTTTCTAAGAGGTATTTTCTGAAACCTGTCAAATGTATGGAATTATAATGAAAAAATTCACTAATAAGTTATAATTTATTATAAAATGAATAAAGAAATGTTATCGAGACTAAGAAACTTTGGCAGCTAACGTATACTGGCGATTCCTCTAGTTGACGGGAATTTTTCAGCCCTGGACGGTGTAAAGATGCGTGTAATACGACTTGCAAAAGGCACTTTAAGTTAAGGGCTGTGGAAAATCAAGCAGCAAGGGAGACCAATTTGTAATTGAAGTACGAGGTCTTTCCCGGTGAACTGCATGTGAAAATTGCTCTCGGGTTTCCAACCGTGTTAAGGTGATAATCAGTGACCTTTCAATGACTGGCACCGCCATCTTCTTCAGACTGAAGTATCAAAATTGGGTAGCTACATATTTTCGTGCATTGGATAGTTGCTAATGTGGGAACGAGGTCGTTTGTCATTGGTCCACATGCTTGCTCGTACTCTGGTCTCCGTTGTCTGCGGTCACGTGTATCATCCCCGTTCCACCCCGGGTCCCGTGACCTAGCATCGCACTCATCCGGTGAATCACTGGCTTAACTAGAATCCAGAATCTCTATTTAGTAATTTCTCACTGGACCTGATGTTCATTTTGTCGAAAGCTATTTTGTGGCCGGTAAACAAGGCAAGTTCGGCAACAGCTGACTTAAGGGTTTCCGCAGCGGGTCAGACAACACATATATTTAAATGCGAGGTGTCACACTTGGACGGGTGCGGGGCGGTTGCGATTTCCCGTCACGCAGCATGTTGCGGGAAAACGCAACACGTCCGAAGATAATTAGATGGGGGAAGGCGTTATTAATGGAATATTATCAATTTTATCATTTTAATCGAGTAATAAACTAGCATCATTTGCAAATTAGATATGTTGATTTCAAAATTACACTTTGAAAATGCTGATTTATTAATTTCAACATGGATTATTTCAAAATTTTGCAATGTTAATTAAATTATTTGAAATTATTTCAAGACTTACGACTTGATTAAGGCAGCAATGAATAACAAAACGTACCGTTTTTAATTTTTTAAAAAACAATTGAAAGTCGCATACGAGTCTCTGTCAGAGGAATCAATCCATGCCAAGTGTTCCAGAAAAAGGTCAATTGATTGTTCATCTTCAGGAAAAAATTAATATTTTGTTCCTGCATTCTCTCATGTTTTGGCAGTTCAATTTTTTTTTCATTTGTATTGCGTCTGGCTCAAAAATGACCGATGCTTTTGTTGTAGAGTGCCCGCCGTTTTTCGCGTTTGCAGGTATCTAAATTATCCAGGACTGTGTTGTCGTATTCTGTATCGTGTTCAGTACATTTTGGCCTACAAATTAAACCTATATATGCTTGCCTAATAATATCTCTGTGTAACACGCATCTGTCCATTCCAATGAAGAAAATTCAACTTTAGTAGGCTTATTTCTTTAAGAAGAAACAGTTTTTAAACCTTAATATTTTTCGTCCTTTTACACATAATGTTGTAGTATATATATATATATATATATATATATATATATATATATATAATCAGTGGTAAGTGACGTACCATTTACAAATTACATCCTTTTACAATGAGATTCTTCAACTTTTTCAAAGTTTTAGTTACAATATCTGTGTTGGGTATAGAAATCTGAACGTTTTACATTTAATAGATCTTTATACCATCAAATTGCAGTATAAATTTCAAATTTAACTCAAAGTTGGGTAAGAACGTCTTAAATATAGCGAGAAATGTTTGATTTCGACATGTAGGATCAATATAATACTTCAATAGTTTAAACAGGCTAAAGCAAGGAAACTATTTTGGTAGCAACATAATATATTATATAACTGTTTGTGATAAATATTATTGCATTATTTTGTAATGTTAACTTCAAGAAGCGTAATGAAATACAAAAATAATAAAATTAAATTAAAATAACAATCATAGAAAATTATATTATTTCCCCTAAACTAGATCAACATTACATTAACAATTAATTAATAGAAAACTGTAAAATGTGTTTTAATCAATAATTAGTTTATAATTTTCATTTAACAGTCATGATATTTAATTACGCTATTAAAAGTGCGTCCGGTCATCGTGATGAAGTCCAGGCGAGTAAGTATCTTCATTATATTTTTTTATTGGCTGTTGAACTTTTCATTCTTTTAGAATGAACTACTTCGTTCTGGGAGATTGTCAAAGTATGATATGTACTTCTTTTTTTATCATCTACGTTGTTTATTTCAGCAACCCATTACTGGCCTTCATAAATGCGTGTGACTGTGTCTTTATTTTGAAGTGTTAATGATAAAACTCCTGCAACTTTGTGAAATTAACTATCTGCTGACGATGATGTATTCTGACATTTTAACATAGTTTCTGATTGCGTTATAAAACAATAAAATGATTTAGTTCTTTTAATTTTGTGAATCATCCTGATATCCGTCCCGCACCCGTTAAAACACCCGCACCAATTTTCTTCCGCTGCGGCCCGTCCCGCAGGATTTATGTGGTTGTTTTAGTCGTAGTTACCCTTTCGTGCTCATTTATCCTGTCCTCTGTGGTTCGTATGGTTTGTTCTGATTGTTTAAGACCGCAGTCGCATGGCGTTTCGTAAATACTAGGATCCTTAAAGCCTACATCGTCTTTCACATTTCTAAGCATACCTTTTATTTTTCATTTCGTTAGAAGCTCTGTTTTTATACCATGTTCGGCTAGAATGCGACTAACCTTGGCTGTAGATTTTCCGGAATTGTTATTGTCTGAAATGAGATGAGTAGGTTGCATATAATCCCACAGATCTTCAAACTGTCGGTAATAATGCTAGTTCTTAGGCCTTGCTCCGGATGAAATAGGTTTCGTTGACAAGGAGTCAGTGAGCAACTAGCAAATTTATACTGGGGCGCAAAAGGGTCTTTGAACTAGTAAGGGGACAAACTTTCCTAGTTGCGGAGACAACCTCGTCCTTTTGCACATCGTCACGATAGCAGGAACAATAACCTTAGTTAAATGCGACTGTAAATGAGTAGTGAGAAGTGAGACTGAACATTTTAGATTGCTCAACTTATTTATTGAGTAGTACATGAAATAAAAAAGTTTATTTTTGAAAACAATTAAATCACATTCTTAAATAAGTGTTGTCATGTTTATGTATTTATTCGAAATAATTTTTCCTCCGAAGAATAAAATGGAACTAATAAATGCATTCATTTATTATATTCTGCTGTCTAAAGCAAATGAGTAATAAGTGATCGTTATTTCTCCCTTCTTCCCTTTGTTTAAAAAAAACAGCGCTAGACAATAGAGTAATTGAATACTTTTGGCTTAGACGTCCCATTGGAAATTTTAATTTTAGCAACTTTTTTTGTTGTATAAATCTATACGTTTCACAAAAAATATTGACTTCCATAAAAAAAATTGTTTATACAAATAGCCTAATTTTTTATAGTTTCTTAGTAGTTATGTGTGTTGTCTCTCAATGCATTTAAAACACAGTGGAAATAGTTTTTTTTACATTTTAGCAGACTTTTTGATTACATTTTTATTGTAGCTCTCAATTCATTCAGAGCACGACAGTTAAATATTTCTCTTGTGCAGGTTAATTTTCAACAGTTAATTACTGTGTTCTCTGTGTCCAGTTCTCCACCATCTCAATTAAACGGGTTATTTATAATGGGGATGCCTAAACTGCGATCAGCAAAGTTTACTGGTTTTAATACAACGTATCTGCTGCATTTTTCAGCGGTTCGAATTACGCAACCAACAAAAGAGTGGAGGGGATTCCAACTACAGTGTGTCAAATGAAGCGTAAATATGGTACTTTTGATGTATTCATTGCTAAACGTGCAGTTAGAATTATAATTAGTTGTCAAAAATGCTGCCTAAAAATACTGAGCAGAATTAATCGACAATGATGTTCCCTAAAATATTCAGAGGAAAATGTGAAATTTTATTTGTATTTTAATATACATAACGTTCTGATATAAACATACGTTCACCCAAATGAATGGAACGACAGACGTCTAAATTGCATATTGATGTCTCTCGTGTAACTGAACATAACCATTTTTTCAATATGTCAGGAAATGACTACTCAATGTATTTGTATATTCCGTAATCTGATGGTATTTATACAAAATAGGAACACAGCGTTTCACAATTGATTATAATTTAAGATTCTAAAAATTATTTAACACAAATTAATAATATTTAAATTTGTGACATTAAATTGCATATAATAAATCAAACATACATTTCTAAGAAATTCACTTGACAAGTTCCAGGTACAGCATATTTCATGGGATAAAGAAATTTTGAAGAAATTCGATAGAATAATGAATCTGGTGAAATTCAGTTATATTTTTTAAGTTAAAAATTATTACGTACATACAAATAGCGAGTGGAAGCATGTTTATAAATAAATGAACCAAGTTCAAATTAGATGAAACGATGTGATGCGTATTATTCGGAAAAGCCTTAAATTTATATACATATATATATATATATATATATATATATATATATATATCAACAACAAACTGGAGGACTTCAATATATAACCTACATCTCATCTTTTTCTTAAGCCGAAATTCATTTATACATTGAGGTCAGCCAGTATGCCTGATATTTGGAAGATAACGCTTACGAAAGTAACAGCGATCAAAAGTGTAACCCTTTTACTGTGAAAAGAGATGTCGTTGGAGCATTCACGGACCTAAAAAATATTATCTGATGCATAGCGCCGTATGAATGAGAATTACAGAAGCCTAAAGCCTCCTAAAGTAAAATTAATTAGAACTTTTGTAATTAATGTGTTATTTCTTGAATAAAATGTAAACAAAAAATTAAAGAAGGATTTTTTATGACTTTTTCTAATAATACATTGTACGACCCCTCCCCAAATTTTCACATTTATATATTTCCAACAATTCAAACTCGGAGACAGGTAGGTAAGAGGTGGGAATCACAGGCGCCAGGGTGTCACCTGGAAAACTTTCCTGCAGCTACAAGAGATTAGAGTTGTTTTGCTGCAGGGACATTAACCCTAAAAAAATTCTCAAGGACATGCTTCCCTTCATGGGCGCAAAAGTTCCCACGCTTGACAGAGGACGAATAAAAATTTATGAACGCAGGGTACGTGGGGTTGCGCTTTCCTTTGGAGAAGGGGAGGAGACAAGACAAAAAAACTTGAGTGGCTCCGATGTTGAAAGGATGAGGAAGCAGATAGGTGAGTAGTTTTGCTGGGAAATTGTAGGGAAAATGAAGCAGAGGAAGTAGGAGCGAAGAAGAAATGAACAAATAAATAGTCAGTTTATCTTGATAGTAGAAAAGAGGAGCTGTTATAATCATATTCTGTAACAAGAAGGAGGATCGTTTTCACAATTTATAGAATAAAGTACAAGTTCTTCAGAAGAGTACCATATTAGTAAAATTATTAGTTAAGATATAAACATTGTCAAGAAGGAAAACTGGTTTGGCTCAATGGCCGTGCAGTCCGACGTCCAGAGCTTCTTCCGTTGACCGAGGACTAATCCACAATTTAACAAAGAAAGCCTGAGGGCGAAGGAGGAAAATTCTATCAGGCGGAAGTCCCGGAATCACCTATAAGATGGATCAGGTTCGTCATAAAAAAACTTAAAATCTCTGATACATATCATTACCCCACTAATTAAGCCTGAGAACCCCCTTTATACTTAAATAGTAAATCTCTTTGATATGTATAATTGTAATAGTGCGGAGGGCTCAATAGAGAATTGTTTTGAAATATAACTTGTTAAAAGACAAATAATTTGCTAAGTTAATTAAAATAATCCCCCCTTATTATTTCATTTACAACATATCACGTCCTTTCGTCAAAATTGAACTTGGTTCTTTTATTTAATATAAACGATAACAAATTGCGTGGTCAACAGTGGGTCAAGAGTTGAGTATAATAATGTTCTTGCGTGCATCGGAAAATATGAGCAATATATTTTTTCTTCAATATTAAGAATTTTATTACAGTTTATGAGACGTATATATGGAAATAATAGAGGAAAATTGGGCAGAAAAATATTTTACTGTATGTATAATTTACAAAAGACAGACTTAAGTATTATTAAAAATAAATAAAATTATAAGAATAAGAAAACGTATGAATGAATAAATTTATCATTAATGATTTCAGTAAACCATGGAAGCAAAGTTATCTTTTGTATTTATAATCAGACTTCACAATTCACTCGTCCCTTTTCTTCGTCTTAAGACGTGGTCTTTCGACTTCATATTACCAGTTTTGTGCTACAGTACATACGTAATAATGGGATTAAAAGTTAAAATAAGAGGCAAGTAAAAAAGTAGCTATTTAAAGTTTAGTGACTTTATTAAAAAAACAGAAATTAATAAAATATACCGCAAATCAAAATTGTACCCATTAATAATGTACTACAGTGAGACGTTCAGGCTTAAATTAAAGCAAAGCCTCTGTTTAAGATTATCACGAATCGTTAATGATAAGCCAGTGTTCCTCTCAAGAAATAGATAATCAGCTAAAGCAGTTTCCTGGCTAGAATTGTCGCGAAAGCACTCCGTTGCGGCTCCGCCTGTCTGTTATTTGGAATCGATAACTTTGGGTATGAGGCCAGCTTAACCGCTGATCCGATTGAACCAGCAAGCAGGACGGAACGAGGATTGAGATGGATTGATTTTCCGCAAAAGTGGTTACACGAGGGACACAAGCCACGTCAACTAAAGCCGTTCTACAGCACCACGGAACTAAATGCACTCCTCTTCAAAGCATTTGGTTTCTCTCAGAGCGAGTGACGCAGAATAACGAAATTCCTCTCCTATTTGCTCCGACTCGGCTGCTATCAATAATGGAGACAATTGAGTTGAAGGGTACACACTTAACAAACACGTACCACAAAGTTAACGCTGTGTAGGTATCCCTGACAACGTAACGTGTCTTCAATTTTCAATTTAGATTGAACAATAGGAAAACACAAAGCCACGATACTTTATGTAAGATTGATAATAAAATATCTGGAAAATATTGTTATATAATTTTTTAAATAAATAATATTAAAATAAAAAGAGTTCTAGTAGTTTTTATAATGAATGAGACACAAAAGTATTCTTCGCAATTGATGCGGGAACAGATTTAAGGGAAAAAAAATTCCCATTAAATAAATAAAAAGACGGCCAATAAGTCAGGAGACGAAACGTCTTTTTTGAATAAATAGTGATTATTTTATACGCTGACTTATTAATTATAAATTTTAAAGTCAATAATCTATGTTCTATTTTTCTATTATTTAGAAATTATTTTCCTTGTTGTGGGGTTACAGTGTTCAACCATTCAGTAATCTTACAGTCAGAATGTTTCATTCAGTTGCAGTGGATCAAAAGTTAAATATAATATTGTTCTTATGTACATCGAAAAATATAAAATATTAAAGGTGTTCATCGTGTTATGTATATATGAATGTAGTCTACAAATGGGCCGATGCCCCGTGGCAAATATATAGGACTTAAAATGAGTTCACAATAAATAATAATATAGACGTAAGGACCATATATAAATTATAAATAATTAATATGATTATATTAATTCAATATATATCAAATATACATCTAATAAATAAATAAATATACATGGAGTGATGTTTTCAGAAGATAAATTTTGAAAGAGGAATAATGTTATTTGCCTGAAGAAAAAAGCACTGGGAATATATTTCGCTTCAGTGTATTATTAGAGATTTCGGAGCACTGACCACTTAACTACACTAAACTATATACACTGTAGAGTTTAGATTAAGTCTAAATTTTCTTTCCGTTAGAGGAAGTTCTCCAAACACTCCTGCAGGCAAATTGTTCCAGTTATTAATTGTCCTATTTAGGAATGAGTATTTTCCAACATGTTTTTTGTTGCCTCGCATTTAATTTGAACAAGTGATTACTCCTCCCATACCGACTCGATTATTTCATTCCGTGTCGGATTCCCTGCCAAGGTTTTTGACCTCAAAAAGCTGGGTAGAAATATGTAGCTTAGTTCTTTCTCTTAGTCGCTTTACCTTTTCGTTACAATGTTCAAGTCTTATTTGTATAAATTTTGCGGCCCTTTTATTTTATTATTTGAAATGTAAAAGTAGCAATTGGAAAGTTGCGTGGAGCCGACAAGTCTGCGCAGAGCGGGGCTGTAAGCCTTTGGAATTGCTTCAGGTCAAGAAAACTTTGACCTGCGTTATTTTCGTGAATAACTAGCGTGGAAAAGGAAGATCCACGGAAACAAACAACATTTGAAATGCCATGTAGTTGCCTCGGCCAATGGGGTTTCGTGGTTGAAGACAAATAGATTTGTAAAAGATCTATTTCGAGGTTTTGGACACAGCAGTGGGTCTGAGTAGACGGGCATTCAGCTCCGAGAATCTGTAGCAAACGGACGGGAACCGATGCTTGGTCCTGGACGCATATGTGGAAGGAGAGCAACTTGTGATGAAGAAGACGACGCCGTATAGAGAAGCTGGCGGACAACCGACGCCTTCCTGCAACGAGGTACGCTGCCAATTTTCTAGCCCATGACGTTTAGGAGGGTATCGCCCACGGTAGTGAACCTGAGATAAAGTAGAACTGATGCTTCACCGAACCTTAAATTCCTTTAGAAATATTTCCATTATCCTTGTTAAATTTTCGTGTGTAAATAAATTTCCTATTATTACTTAATTACCATTTAATTTTAATCCCCACCCTTCCTACACTATTTCGAAGGTGACAACCAGTAACTGCACAGCACCAACCTATGTACTACAAACAATACACTAGACTATCTGACGTGCACAAAGTTTTATACAACCATTCTCTAATGGTGTTAAATTGGAATTTTGATTGCTTTACTTTCATTTCTTTTGAGAAACTTACGATCTACAACTTTCACAATTCTCGGAAATAGTGACTTCAGCACTTAGTTGCCATATTGGTTGTTCTTGGTAATTTGAGATTAAAGACGCGAAAAGATCAGATTATATATAGAGTTGGAGTGAAATATGGTGCCAACTGAGGCAGGGGTGAAAACAGTGAAGAGAAGAGCAGGCCGGGGCTGCCAACAGCTGCACTCGACGCCTCACTTGATTACGTCAGGCGCCTGTCGAAGCGTCAGGAGCTGTCCCTGTCACGTGCCTTTCAAATGTAGAATGAGATATGTTATCCCCATATCGCTAATTTACATTTCCTACATGCTGAGTGGTTTTGACTGGAAATCAAGCTGTCTAATTGATTATCGTCATATTCTGAAAGTCGATCAGTTTACTTTCACGGTTTTTTGACACTAAAAGGAAATGGCTACATGAGCATGCATGGGTCATGTCAGCAATTTATGCTATTTCCAATCCACGATTATCACAACAAATATTAGGTTACTGCCAGACATATAAATTTTATACTGGAAATAATGCAGGCGGGGAATTCCTGAGTAAAGTCCGCACATTAGAAAAAATTATTGAAAAAGTCATGGAACCCTTGAGTTCTTGAGTTCATTGACAAAGATTCAAGTGGCGTCTGGCAGGACCCACTCAAATTTGTAATATAACGTTTACATGGTTCTCTCCTTCCATCAATTCCCCCATCAATATGTTTTTAGAACTTCTGATAAAAGAATATGGTTTTACTTTCTTTGGTAAAATATAAAACTTTATTTTCCTATGTCTGCACGGCTGGGGTCGACGACTTCTTACGTAGGTAGAATTTCTTGGGAGGATATTGTTCTTTTCCTGGAATTTAAAGGCTGTTTTCTACTATCCAGTTTCCTTGTACGTTGTTTACAACTGCAAGATTCCCTTTCCTTCGTTCAGAATATTTTAGTTTATTTTAGAGCTCCAATAGGGCAGGTTGTGTTAGCCAAAAGCTGTACTTAATGGACTTCTAATGAAGATGATAGTCAAATTATTAACGCCGATATGGATTCAGAAAGTGAAGGGATGGACAGATCATGAAAGTGAAAGTGAGCATGATTGAGCCAAAATCTTGTAAGAACACTACATAAAAATGAAAGAGAAGCACCAGAAGAATTTTTGCCGAAGAAAGAATGACATTTGCAGACAAGTATTTTGGTTTCACAAAATCAATCCCTTTGTTATCGTATATACCAAAAAAAACTGTGCTAATATTATCAACAATGCAGCACGATAATTTCATTGACAAAGATTCAGGTGGCCAAAAGAAACCTGAAATTTTGACATTTTATAACTTGCCGAAAGGTATTGTAGATACAAATGACGAATTGTGTGCAACCTACAACGTTGAAATATGAACAAGGTGGTGACCACAAGCACTATTTTAATATTTGTCTGCGCAATTAATGCCTTTGTTATTTGCTTTACAAATAACCCTGACATGCCATGAGGACGAAGAGAATTTCTAAACCAACTTGCAACATAACTTACTAAACCTCTTCCTAGCGAACGAATGAGCAGTAATTATGTTCTAAGAAAAATAAAAGCCAAAATTATGGATTAATTACTTGATTCAAACGACAAGTTGGACATGCCCAACATTGGAAAAAGGAAACGCTGCTTCTTGTGTCGTCGGGCAAAAGATCGACATTCCAAACAACATTGTTCTGCATGCTTAAAAACGTATGTGAAACATGTTTTTATTATAATAAAAACTGAAATTAATACTGGTATTTTCAATAAAGCGTACTTTATCATTTCCGTTGTGTTATTTCTAATTTATTTTTATATTCAGCCCGTTGAAATAATTATACTGCTTTGGGACCTCACAGGCCCCACGCGACTACTTAAGTCAGTGGCGCCACCCGACTACTTAAAAGTTAATGAACGAATATTATACTGTACATAATATACTGAAATGGAAAATTGCTATTCTCAATTAAGTTGATTTACTTTTGTCCTTAATGAAATATTTATTGACACGTTCAAAGGCTAATTAATTGTTATCACTGCCCATAGGAATTGAATCCATTATCGGCGAGTCTGACAGCATTTTTTAAGTGTCCGTATAAGAAACTTCGTCGTTCCTGAATTGTTTTATATCACTCTGGGGACGAAATATCAAACGCCATGAGAAAGAGACACTGGCTGTAAATGAACGCATCTTGAAGAAAGGAGAATCGTAATTGAAGATAAATCGAAGATGCCAAGATGGACTCGGCTTCGACGAGAGAAGGCATTACTTTCTGGGTAAATCGCTGCGGAATGTGCAAATTATCTATTTCTATGAATCCTTAGGCCGACCTCCTGTGGTGTAGTGGCTAGCGTTGCTGACTCACAACTCAGGGGTCCCGGGTTCGAATCCTGGAATGGGCTTGGATGTTTGTTTTGTCATGGTCGAGAAGACCGGGATTAAGACTATTGGAGGATCGATGCGCTGACCACGTGTGACTCCAAATTCAGAATGTGTCATGCAAGATGACAGTCCGCAGTCGACTCGGTAGGCCCAGGCCCTCAATGGGCTGTAGAGCCATGGAGAGAGAGAAAAAGAAATGAATACTTAGGGAAAATTATTAATGTGCATCATCACTCAAGTCGTTTCCCCTTTTAAGTAAATACCTAAAACCTGAAAATTGCCGCACAACAGGGATTTTCCGGTTTGGAGATGATTTGTATTGGATTCCGAGCTCCCCAGATTCTAGGCTGCAATACAAACAGCCGTGCGTCGCGGATTTTGGCGTCAGCGGCTTGACATCACGCTCTCATCAGGAGACTCATGCTCGAGAATTTGCAACGCGGATGACAAACTGTAGCCTTTTCATTAATATATACACACATTTGTGAGGTTAATTCAGACAGCAGAATCACATAGTCTGTGAATTTTCAATAAAAGTCTCGGATGAAAATAAAATATTATGGTGATGTGGACCGTTTAGAGAGGAAATATTCATTCCTTGCAATAATCATTAAAATATTGTGTTATAAATAAAGTTGTCCATGAGTACGAACAGTTTCCACAAAAAAAACATTAGGGTGTACTACGTAATATGGATAATTTTACATGCAATATACGTGCTTATCATATTCTGTACATATTTTATAATAAAATTGTTAAGAAGCTGGGTTCCATTAAATAAAACACTACTTGTATCAGGAAACCATCTCACAATCCACTGTGTCTATAATTTTGCCTAATTGTGGCTGAACTTTATCGGCAAGACAGCAAATAAATAGATGAAGTGTGCATATCTTTCAAAGCATTTTTTTAATAATTAAAACTACAACAGAGTTCGGTTGCAATTAAATGCATTGAACAATGTGCATATCGTTAGACTCGAGTTCAGATCAAATTATATTCCTTATACTAAAAATGAGTCTTATAGAATAACTGTTTTAGGTAGGATATTCTCGGCGGATAGTTTAGTTGAGAGAAAAAATGAAAGAAATTCACGGGGGATTTAAGGCATTATCCAGGGCTGCGACGGAATGAACTTTTGACGAGAAACAGAGCGCAAAGAAATGAAAGAACACGAATTTGTGTTCGTTTATCTCGGAGAATAACTTCTCTTTCCGACTTTGAGAAGAAAACTATTCTTTGAGAGAAGGAATTCGATTTCCCAGAGACGAGACCTGAATTTGTATTCAACAGTGGATAGGAATTGTTACTTATTCACAATAAATGATTTCTGCAAAGATATTTTCTATTTACAAAACCTATTTTATTGCACTATCATTTAGTTTCATGCAGCTTTCGACGTAAAAAATATTATTTGAATCAGCCACATACCGGTATTTATATTGATAATGCTTTTAACGAAAATTGATTCATAAGCTGACCTGTAGTTTAGTGGCTAGCGTTGCTGCCTCACAACTCAGAGGTCCCGGGTTCGAATCCTGACATGGGCTTGCATGTTTGTGTTATCATGGTCACGGAGACTAAGGTTAAGATTGATGGAGAGGCGATACGCTGACCACGTATCACTCCATATTCGGAATGTGTCATGTATGACAGTCCGCAGTCGTCCTGGTAGGCAAAGGCCCGAATTTGGGCTAGAATGCCATAGAAAGAAGAAGAAGTTATTCATAAATCTAACTGAAGAGTTGTAGCTGTGTTATAGTTTTATAGATACTGGTAGTAAGGTACAGCTCGTGATTTAAGTACGTCCTACAAAAGATTTATAATATAAACAATCCTGATATTATTTTCAGAAGGTAAATAAAATATCTTGATCTGCGTTGCAGTAGAAGGTAAATATTTAACAGTTGATGGTGCGCGTGATAATAGTTGGTTCAGCCGGTTCGTATTTAAACTGACTAACGTACAAACAGAGAATGTAAACTAGAGTGAAAATACCTCCTTGTGTTTGCATAAAATGTCGTGCATAATTAAAGATTAAGGAAACTATTTCTTTATATAAACTCTGCCTTTTAATTAATATTGAAAACAAATTTTGCTGCGTAAAATTCATTTTGGTTGGAGAAGAAAATTTGAGGAGGTAAGTCGTTTTAGCTATCACACTGAAAATAACTTTATTTTTAAATTACAACACTAAAGAACTTTCGACCTTAGGCCATAATCATTCACTCAACACAAGTATTGAACATATTTTAAAAATATTAATCAATGTCTGCTGTGAATACCATAGGCATATCACAACACGGCTGGTGGTACATGAAAATTGAATTCATTTTTTTGTGTAAATATCAATCGATTCCCTGTTGTTATTTTTAAGTTTTAAAGCAGCGGAAACAGGATAATTGAAGGAAAATTGTAACCAGAGAAATTACGCCATAGCTCATGAAGATTATCGTCATTCTCTAATTAGATATCCGCTAGTATTTCTTTGAGTTGTTTTGAATTATTGACATGGATAATATTATTATTGTTAAGGTCGTCTAGGGGGACATGAAAAACTTTAGATGGTTTAAAATAGCAACAATCGAGTCAGGGTTTAATAGACTAACTTTTATGTATATTTCTTAGTCCATATATTCATGAATTTCTGTTGCGATTATTTCGTAGATTTTTATATTGTTGGACATTGATAAATTTAAATTTTAGTTATTTATTTACTTATGCATTAGTTCTATTTTTCATGTCAGTCTTATACTTCTACAAAAATTGTTGACAGTCAATGAGGTATTCATCTTGTTAAATACTACTGTTTTATTTATCCATTATTTTTAAGAGCAAATATTTATTATTATTGAAAAATATATTTCACTATTTTGGATAATATTCTTAATATTACCATTACTGTATAATACTACATATGTTTGAACTTATATAAATTTTCATTTCTTTTGTTCCTAATTTTCAAATCTATTGGTTAATATTTAATATTCATTATAACGCTCGAAATCATACGAAAAGAATGTAAAATAATTGTGGTATGTCCAATACTTAAGAAAGATGATCCTTTAGATTGTATAAATTACAGAGATATCTCACTCGTGTTTTCTGCACATAATATCCTATTTGAAAGATAAAACCCTATGTCGAGAGGGAAATAGGTGAATACCAAGTGGTATTTAGAAGTGGAAGACGTACTACTGATCAAATTTTCTCATTAAGACAAATAATGGAAAAAACAAATGAATATGATATATAAATACACCACCACTATGTTGATTTTAAAGGCGCCTATGACAGCGTCATACAAATAAATTGTATAAAGTAATGCAGGAGTTGAGGATACTAATTAAGCTAGTTAAGAAGAGAAGTGTTGCACAAATGCAAGATGAATTGGACATTATAGTTAGATCCAAGTTCTCCCTTATTGATGCTTTCCTTGCACTTGAAGTCACATCTAAAAGATGAGGTTACGAATAAATTGAAGAAAAACCCAAGTATATGGTCATATCAGGAAGAAATTACACAAATATGGACCCGCTTCGGTCAGGAACTTATGTTTTAGAAGTCTCTTTATTCACATAATTACGAAGTAAAGGAAACAACGGGTGTGACAATAAAGAAAAAATGGAAAGTAGAATTATGGCAGGAAATAGATACAAAACTCTAGTGAGGCCTGTACTGATCTATGGAGCGGAGTGTTGGACAATTTCACAAGCAGTTGAGATGAGCTGGTTACATTTGAAAGAAAAATAATGCGCAAAATATATGTTCCTGTGCAAGAAAATTGAATTTGTAGAGATTGGTTTAATTCAGAACTGTACGAGTTGTATAATGAATTCTTGGCGATAATAGTGTCAAGATTGCGCATCTCAAAAGAATGGGTGAAGAACGAATCCCTGCAAGATTATTAACTGTGCAACCATGGCAAGAGGAGTAATGGGAGACCAAGGGGTTAGATGAATAGATGACAATAGTGATGCAAGAAAGTTTGGTGTTGGGAAATGGTAGACAGTATCTCTGGATAGGGCACAGTGGGAGAGACTGTTGTGGGAAGCCAGGACCCTAAAAGAGTTGTTGGCCTGATGATGGTGATGGTATAATTGCGCTATGGAAATCAGAAAGTTGATTATAAACTGTTCATTAATAGGTTTATTTCACTTTCGTAACTATGAAAAATTGACTAATAATTTTATAATGTAAAGAATTTAATATTAACATGCTTGTATAGTTATGTCATTGGAAATTTTAACGATTCTTGACATTTGCATCTAAGTAATCGAAAACAATAATGTTGCACTGGACTTGAAACGTTAGTAATATTATGCTTTTAATACAAGCTCAATCCTTTCGAGTTGTTTTTGAATTATTAGGACTTAGCATCGGAAGCTCTCAAGTGCTATAACTTTAGGTACGTTTGGAAGCTCATTTCCTACTTGCCATTATTAACAGTTTTGTCACAGTAGACGAACAAATATTTTACTGCCCGAAAAACAGGATTTTTCTTCCCTCTTATACTCCATGTTAATACTCTCTGTTATAGACATTTTATTTTATTTATTTAGAACATAATTAGCCTGTTTCCAGTACATCTATAACAGGCCTTATCTTCACAAACTTACAAAATTCTGTTACAGAAATTTTTCTATTATTATTTTTTTACAGTCATACCATCTCATTAACTAAAATTAGGGGGTATAGGCTGAAGGGGAGTAGTAAGATGAAAGAAAATTGCTGTTAGATCACAGTTGAATATATATTGAAAGGAAGTAAGAACGGACACTCTAATATGAAGGGAGAGGAAATCTATTGTATGTAATAGCTGCTTCCTTCCCATTTATACATTGAATTGGATTTACAAACTGAGATATTACAATTTTATGTTATATTCTTTTCGTTCTGCTATTTTTATTTATTTTTCATCAAATTTGGAAGCACTTACCTGCAGGGGGTCTGTAGAGCAGACTGTGTATTATGCAAAACGCTCTCCCTGCATAAGTTCTACCAGTAATACTGCGTGGAAACACAGGAGGTCAGTCTTTATCCCTATTTTTTTCTCCTGGGCTTCCCTTTGGAGGCAGGAAACCTCTATTATAGACAGTTAAGCAACCAACAGCATCTGTAACAAACGTCTCAAAGTCTCTTAAATCAAATTTAAAAGCCACGATACTTATTGGAGACATTAGAGTTTATAATATAAATTTAACAGATTTGTTTATCTGTAAACTGGTATTAATAGAAAGAGACGACGTTTCAGTTACTAATGATGACTTTTTATTTGGGATTAGTGAGGGAAATAATGCATAATAAACGCATATATCAAACTGCATATTTAAAGTGAGAAACGTTTTGAAACGCGTACACTTCAAGAAATAATACCCACGTAACAAAATTTTTAAATATACGATACAGCATTACTCTTTCAATGATATTGTGGTTTCATATGCGATTAGTGCAATGCACGTGAAGCCGATCTCTTTATTGTCCGCATTCAATACTGTATCAGAAATTTAGTAAAGGCTGAAAACAAAGCTCAGGACTCGGATAAACGAAAAACACTCCACAGGAAAGTCAACAATAATACGCTTGTGCAAATTAAATAAGCTTATCTTTTGGGAGGGGGCGGATACGCAATTTTACTGAGAGTGGACCATGAGAATTATTTAAATTCGTGCGTGTTGCTTTACAAAGGGTTGTAGTGCTACCAACTGCCTCTAATTATATTATGTTATTACTGCGTTTGTGCGTCCGTGAGAAGCGGCACGTTATTACTAGTAATTTAGGCCTGGTTCGGCTTTTCGTCACAAAGAGAAAAAAACCGGGTGCACGATTCAGGCTCCACAAATCATAAAATATGTTCTCTACCAGCTCAATCAGTTTGTAACTCAACAATTAAAAAATAGAAGCTATTGCCAATTAGCGAGCTACTTTATTCAAAATGTATTAATTTATACAATTTAGTAGTATATTACTCAGTGAGTGCTTTCCGCATGAACCACGAATTTGCCCAATGCTAAATTCGGTAATTTAGTGAGGTAAAACCTCGGTTATGCTGTAATAGCACTGTCTTT
The DNA here is from genome assembly GCA_034510155.1 of Eucriotettix oculatus. Lineage (NCBI taxonomy): Eukaryota > Metazoa > Arthropoda > Insecta > Orthoptera > Tetrigidae > Eucriotettix > Eucriotettix oculatus. Next base: position 132,334,985 of record CM067377.1, read on the forward strand.
TCGGATGAATTGCCCCCGTTGAACAAGTCAACTGTGATGACGTCGAAGATATGTCGGAGAAACGCAGCCCCAAGTTGTCCTTTGACAAATCGAACTCATTTAGAAAGAAATACTTGATGAGATATCGTTAGAGGAAGAATAGAGAAGAGAATATGTACCAAAATATGTGCAAAATGGGGTGAAATGAAAAAATTGTTGGAATTTTCACCCTGACAAAGCAGTAGAAAGCCATGTAGGTACGTTTTCCAATGACAATCCTGTCTCACAAAAGCAAATTCTCAAGAAAAAAGTTTTTAGTGACAAAGAAGCCTAATGAGCTTAGCTAGATCAGTCTCCATTTTTGTCTACTTAGTCAGGAAATAGTGATATAAAAACATCAACACAGAATCATCGGATGCCAACGTCCGTCTTGTTTTAGATTAGTCTAGTGTAGCTTGGACCTCATATTGTAAGAAATCCATTGATTGCATCGAAACAATACAGAATACAGAAATCTCCTCATTTATTAAGTTGACCATCTCGTCTCATCAGAGATTAATCTACTTTTAATGCAAGCTATATAAGATGTACTTACAATTCCTGTACTACTCTTATTAGTAGATTCATAAGAGCTGCTTACTGTATAGAATAGACAAGTTTTTTAATACTAGCTATAATACTTTAAAAAGAACGATAAATAAACTGTAAAGCTAACTACATAAGTCATTTCATTGTTTGTGGTCATGTCATTTATGCATTATACTTTTTTATATTATAATAAGCACTAGCCTGTGAATAAATAAATTAATTTAATCGTTTCTATATCGGTTTCTATGGGAAAAATTGTTTAATTTTCCAAGTTTTCTGTTCACGGACTTTAGGGACGAGTTATATTCGAATATCGAGGTTCCACAGTAAAAAAAGTGAAATTGGATATTTAGTTATTGTGACAGTTCACTTAACGGAAAAGATATTCTACTAGTAAAAGTAACTCTCAGATGAACTAAAAAGGTCTGAATACCCATCAAATTGTCTCAAATAATACTAAGAAATTAATAATAGAGTATACTGCTAAAAGTAAAACAGAGAAATGCTGAAGAACGTAATTTTCCCGACGAAGATGCTGAATGAAGAGTTCTCGGGATTCCAGTCGGGTGATGTCGTTTGTAGTCCGCAACGTTACAATTGCTGACACTGCCATCGTCTTCAGACGAAGTGCATTAGAGTTTGTTTGTTTATTTTATTTTATTTTTTTATGGGCCAAAGGCCCAAGGGCGGTGCCCCGTGAAAGCACGCACCGCCCGCATTGGGGTATACCATATTCTACACCCTCTCTGCACGTGATGTTAGTACACTAACTGGAACACAAGGATCGGGATTTTGTGTTTGATCCGCACCTGAGGGCATAATACCCTTTAATACGGTCGTTCACGGACATAGATTGTGAGAGGGACAGAATGAAGAGCGTAGGGCTGAGGGAAAAAAGTGCCGATAATTTGACCAGAAGGGTCTTCTTACCGGGAAGAAAATCTCAGCGATAGTAAGAGCGGTAGAAGGGCACAAGAAGCTAGAATACTGCTCTTGTGCGACAGCAAAATGCGTTTGGTGATTTTTGGTAGGATATTGTTAGTAGTTGGGCTTGGGTGTCATTCGCGTCGATCCACTTCTTCTCCGTCACGTCCTGATCGCCGAGCATGTCCTGTAACAGTCCGATGGCAAGCGTGGTCAATAAATTACGTAAAGACAATCATTAGGTGTTGGGTTCGAGGAGGAGGTGTTTGGGGCGTTTGTATCTAGTGTCGCGGGTGTGATCATAGTTGCCCAGACGCTTTATGATAGTGTTATGTGAGAATTGTGCCTTGCTGTACAGACGTGCAGCATGTTGGTGCGTGCCCTCCAAGGTGCCTTGGCGATGATTTTAAGGACCTTGTTTTGCACAAACTGGAGGTTACGTAGGTGGGTCTTGGCTGCAAAGCCCCAGACTAGTCCTGCATACGTCAGAATTGGCCGTATGAGTGTTAAGTATAGGGCGCGAGCAGTGGAAGTGTTTATGGTGCTTGTTCTGTTAAGCATAGTGTATAGCTGTTTTAGGTTAATGTTTGCTTTTCTGATGGTGTTCGTGGTATGGAGTTTTCCATGTTAGGGCCGTATCCAGTGAAACTCCTAGGTATTTAACCGCGTCTCGGAAATGAATCGGGCGATTGTAAAGTGTGACTGGACGGCAGTCTTTGTGTAGGCGTGCGTATCGTGCCCTACGTGTCAAAAATGGTGGTTTAAATAGTCGTGTTCGGAATATCTTCTCCAATCAGGGGCTTTCTGTCTAGTCCAATCATGAGTTCCCTTGCCGCGTACTCTTCGGATCGTTGCGCCGATATTCGCACTTCGACTATGACCCGGCCCCATCTTCAGAGGCATCACAGTTAAACCAAGCTAATACCACTAATTATGTATTTTGAAAAATAATATTTTCTTAGACAGAAATATATGTAAAAAAGATAATGAAGTATTTAATAAAAATATTGTGATATATTAATACAACACATAGTTTCTACATCCTTGTTTCTTCCGTCAGGTATAAAAAGACGTAGAACTATTCAATGCTTTGATGCTCTTACGATTTTTCATAGCAAATAGGATTGTCTAAAACGTTGAATTGTATTTATTTTATAAATTAAATTTTTCTTACTAGGCAATTTTTTTATTGTTTTGATACTGAACAATATTTTAACGCATTTTTATAGCTGTTGATATTTATCTAATGATTTAAACATCTAACGTTATTATAAAGCTATATGATTTCTAAAGTAATTCAATTTTTGTTCGTTATTAAGTTTAATATTATTTGTCAGATAATTCAGGAAACGTATCCTTTCATTAACTTGCAAAATAAAATATTAAAGCTCTTTTAAATTAATTAATTCATGTTTATATAGCTAAACTTCGTTTGGAAGTATTTTTTATGTTCTTGAATTAATAGTTTTTATGAATGTGATTTTGCAAGGTGTTTAAATTTCGTGTTGAGATCTACGTAATACTGATTCGTCTAGGATAATCCTTCAAATAAAGCCCACAATCCTAGTTACTCATTTCCTTCCCTTCTGCTTTTTCCATTTCCCTTCCTACCATAAAGAAACACCTTAAGAAACATAGAGGACTTGCAGAAATGCAGATTATGGTCTGAGGTGTCAAGCTTGTTAAACGAGATAATTAAATTGCTGTTAGGGTGAAATAACGCTTAAGTTTAACATTTAAAATGCAAATTGGTTAATAATGCAGATTGATTATAGAAGACCAGAACCGCATGAGCTCAATTTTATTATGTAGCGGGCTAATATAAATACTGCGACCATTTTATTTTCTGCTCATCCGTTGAGAACTTTACTGCTGAAAGGTGAAGGGGGCTCAGCATCTGTTGGCAGCGTGAGACATAGAGAGAGGTGGTGAGCATTCTCACTCCATCTATTGTTGAAGCAGGAGTTGATTGGAGGCCATGGCATTGTTGATGAAACAGCATTGTTATTTTAGACACAGTACTGTCAGCATATCTTCCTTTTTAATTTAAGCTCCTCGCAAATTTGTAAATCACTAATCACACATAATTAATGGCTTTATAATAGAGTTTTACATGTAACCTGAATATCCGTCCTAATAGGGTGAGGGCTGGTTTCCGGGTGCAAAGCAGAGAATACGCCTCGCAGCCGGGGACAGAGGTTTGAAACCGGGACTGATCCCGGAAAACGGGTGCGGATGGTCACCCTAATATAATTGAATTCCCAGGCTTCGTCAGGTAGCCAAACAGCTATTATAATATATTATAAGCAACTTTCGCTAAGTTTATTAATTATTGGCGAAAGAAACACTTTACTTTATTAAATGTTTTAGCTTACACATAAATGAAACTTTGAATTTATCTGCAACAGAAAACCCGTATTAATTTTCTTCGAAATACAATACTATAATATTATGCTACATACTGTTTATTAATTTCCTTTTTTACTACAATATGTCTTTATGATATTAATTGGTTTCATTCATATTCATGATTTCAATCTTAATAGAATTAATAGAAAACAATGAACATAATATCGTTCTTGGCAGATATATTTCAAACAATGGTAAATGAATAATTTATATTTTTATTAAAAATTCTAGGAAAACTACAGTTTAATAATAATATAGATAATAAAGCGAAATTGACTTTTTATGAAAATGCAGAATAAAAATTACAAGATAATAAGATTCTAGAAGGCAAATCCGTTTTCAATATTTAATATTATATAGTATACTAAAAATATTTAAATTTTTTAGGGTAATCTTTCTTCGAGATCACAATTTGCGGAAACAGTTCACAAGCGGCGTTAGTAAATATGGTGGAGTAAAAATTAAAAATTAATTTAAATCATAAACATAACATAACAATACTTCACATTATTGAAAACAATGACACTCAAATATAAATTGTACTTATGTTTCAATTTATTATGACAATATTCTTTTCTCTTCTTATATTTTTTACGCATCATTTTTCCTTGAGTGTTTGTTTAAAATTCAATACAAAAGTATGACCGCTTTAGTATGACATGTAGTTGTATTGTTTAAATCATTCTTGCCTAGTACGTGTTTGAATGCATGTCAAATAAGCAGGCTAAGTTGATAATTTATTTATTTTAATTATGAATAATTAATCAGTTCTGCATCAGTCATTGTAATTCAAGTTACTTATAGTATAAGTTTAAATAAGACCAAAAACAGGCAAAAATTAGTGGAACATATAATATAATTTAAAAGCACCTTACATGTTTCGGTTCTGATATAGATCCTCTAGAGTTCAACGTGAAGAGAAAACATGTAGTTGCTTTAAAATTATATTTTACGTTTCACTAATTTTTTCCTGTTTTTGGCCTTATTAATCTTACATTAAACTTACAGACATTAATATCCATTATATTACTTATTGTATTTTAACGCTATTTTATATTTACAATATTTTCATTAATTTTGTATCGATCTCGAATTTGCGCACTGTTGTAACACGAATTCAGGTAATTTAATATATACTTTAAATGTTCCCTAACTATTGTAATTATCTGAAGAGATCCGTGCCTTGGACGAAAGTTGAAATCTATACTATAAAACTCTGATGATGAAATAATAGATTTATTAAATTTTATTATGTATTTCTTCTGACTTCTTTGGCCAGTAATTAGCATATAATATGTTAAACATTGTTCTTGTGTATGGAAGTCGTGTGTTGTCCTTGTTGGAAGATTACGTCCCCTAAGACGGTTCGATGTGTGCAGGCAGTGTTCCAGCTTTAAAGACGAGTCCCTGGGGAGAGTCAGGGAAATGCGACGCCTTCAGGATGCCTGCGGTGCCACTTTATGTGGCAGATAACACCGCCCTCCAGCGAGGCTAAACTAGGAGCTCATCGCCTTGTCAACCTGACTCCACAGATTAAATTCACCTTTATTCCAGGATCGTCCACATCCCTTGGGTACTCATGCTAACATATCCAGGGAATTAATTCTCTACATCATATTGCTGTATTATGCGCTGTGAGGATTCATCCCTATGCGACACACAAAAGTTATCGTTTCTCTTTGTTAATATTTTAATTATTCAACAACGGCACAGATTTAGAATCTTCCATTTTTTTTCAATGAGGCCAATAGAAAATACTGATTGCTGTGGTTGCTCTAAAAGGAACAAAATATTCTGACAGAGAATAACTGACATTATAAGCAAGAATAAGCTTTCAAGGGGAAAATGAAAATATTATATATATATATATTATACGAGAGTTTAGTACAAATATAATTTACATATTTAATTTCATGCCACATTTCCCTGAAACTCTTCAAGTACAATTTATATTTAAAAAAAACTGTAATTCTTTATTTTGTATCAAGTTTTAACCAATTTTTAGAACCCAAATCTGCACTCTCTCCTACTTTACGAAGTAAAGTTAAAATAAGTAATTATATAAATCTCGTACCCATGTACAGGGTTCTTCAATAAGGGCGGGTCGTTGCTGAAATATTAAAAATGAATAAAACAAGCGGTGTGTGAGGTATTGACCAAATTATATCTTTATTTGAACGGCCCATGTATGCCCTACAGTAAACCTTTTCCGACATTGCTCTTCCTTAGAGAATAAACGGGAAAAATTAATTATAATAATGTGATAATTAATTTGCCATAGAGTGCGATCGAGCGAAACACAGCGCAGTTGCAAGATTTTGATGTAACTCACTTTACTAAGGTTTTTTTTTCAAGGAATTTTTCAATTTATTAAAATACTTATTTCAACTTCATATGATCAATGTTAAATCCCTATGTTTTATCAGTCACACCAATTAATTAACCAAAACTATAGATTAATTTTTATTCCAAATTTATTCAATTTTGCAGGAGCTTTCGGTATTGCCATAGGCATGTACAATTGTAAAATACAAATTATTTCAAACATTACCAATTTAGTATGGAAATTTTACAAAGTAAAACATGTAAAGTATGTATTATTCACATAACCTTGGTTTTATGTTTGTAGTTTTGTACGTTTTCTCTTAATTATAATTCAATATAATACCAGCAATGTTTGCTGATAAACAACAATCCATTGGGAGTCCATGAACTTGTTTAAAAATTTTATCCTTGAGTGTTAAATAACCATTATCTAGACATATTTTTATGCCTTCAATAAACATGCTTTTCCTTTTTATTTAAGTATGACCTTTAATTTTGACCCAGTTAGAATTAATTAATTCAATGGCAGATTTTATTGGTATATTGGTGAACAATGAAACTACGTCAAAATTAATTAACTTTTTATTAGCTTTTAGAAGTTCTATAAATGCTCTGTGTAGGCCAGCACAGTCTGTAATCATGTACATTCCATGAGGAAATTTAGAAATTATATATATATATATACAAAATTATTTAACAAATGATGGTATGTACAATAGTTTTAAGATTGTTTTTATAATGTAAAAGTATCCATAATTTTTTATAATGTTTCCAATAGCTTGTATTTTAAATTTGTAGATGACTATGACAATTCCTTCAAAATTGAATAAATTTTAAGTCAAAATTTATCTAGTTTTGATCGATTAATTAATTGTGTGACTGATGCAATATAGGGATATCACCGTACTAAGTTTGTGTTTTCAAATTCTATGACCTCAGATTTGTTCATCCAGTAACTAGGAACAGAAACATCACAGAGATGACAGGACCATATGGCATACAGTACTCAAGTCATTGCGGTGAGAGTGAGAAGTGTTTTTGATACTAGAAATGGCGACGTTTTCATTGCCATAATAGGGAGTAAACATTCATTTTGTCCGTTTGCATCGAGGGAAACCCAATGAAATTAATCGTTAGTTGAGTGAGAGAAGTGGAAAAGGTGTCATGAATAGAAAAACGTGGATTCGTGGGTGTGACTGTTCAAAGAAAATAGAAAGTTTTGTGTTAACGAACCGAAATACACTCAATCCTGCATGTCGACTTGATAATGCATGAATGGTGACGGACGAACGTGACAATATTCCAGTAGCTGTTGTAAATGATAATAGGTGTGGGATGTTGTTAGTTAAAATTATTTAATGATTTATATGTGCTTTAAAATATTATAATAATTTTATTTATATAAAAATCATTAATGCGTCCTGCGCAGTTTTACAATTAAACATCCTTATTAAATGATACACGGACGTCATTTTTCCATTACTGAAACGAAGATCCAGTCATACCAAAAAAAACGTCTGGTTGACTGAAAAATGCCAATATCTGTTACATCTATGACGTAATCCTTTCTCATCGTGTTCCGAAAAGCACTATGGTGACCAGTACGAATTGCAAATATACCTTAGGCTGAAAACTGATTGGTAACATTCATAAAAGGTGACAGATGAAGATTGGAAAGCAGAGGACCGAAAAACCTTATATAACCCCAAAACAACTAATGGAAGTTTTTTTTGATTACTAATGTAGAGTTACTAAGAGGAAATTGGTTTTTAAATTGAATCAGCCAAACTTGAAGTTAAACTTCTAGTTCAGGTAATAATTTGACGCGTGGTCTAACTTCTGTTGTTTTTGTACTTGAACGAGCCCTCTCGCAATTAGCACCATTTAGGGAACTCAGCAAGTAGGAAGTTAGGGATTCCGAGAAACTGGTTGAAGACAACCCCTAATTATAAACTCTCACTCCTCTACAATGCCTAATCTAAGCTAGGTAATTGTTAAAAATAAAAGCTGTAACTCTTACGAGGGAATTTTTATAAGCTGGAGGTATCAAATTCATATATTAATATAGTATTAATAATTATAAAACATGGTTAAATTAATAAATGGATTTTTCTTTATAAAAATTAGTTTTTCCCTTTTATCATATACCTTTAATAACAATATTATTTCTTATATAAAATTACTGTTAGGTTCAAAGAGTTCTCGAAAACAGTGGGAGGAGACGGAAGATTTCTTATTGCTGCACAACAGTGCGCTCTATCGTACGTCAGTTCCTGGGGAAATAACAAATTTCAATTCCCTACCACCCTCCGTATTCAGCCAACTTGGACTTTTTTATTCCCCAATAACAAAATTTGACATGTAAGGCCATTGCTTTGACGACGTAAGCAACATTACAGCCACTCTGACAAGCGAGTTGAAGAACAACCCGAGCAAGGACCTTTTTGACAGTTTTAAATGGTCAATAAATGTCATTAAGCTTATATTGACGGGCTCCATGGACGCTATCAACAGACTAATTAATTCGATGTGTTGAAACTGAGAATTAACAGATTGAGGAATAACATAAGGAAAACACAAACCTCTGGAAACCTAATAAGGACAGCTAAGTTACCGGCCTAAAGGGGCATTTTGGGTGAGAGCGGATCACCTGGCTGAGGAAGAGACTGAGTGGCACATTCATCCCTCCCATAACCCAACGGGACTGCAGGAACGGAGTCATGAGGGAAATAGAGGAAAGATGGACTGGAGTGCGGAGAAATGCGGTGAAACCCTCAGAATGTTATCAATAGTACGAACCTAGTCCACCTTAAAGCGCTATCCAGAAGACTGCAGGTGTTAGTAGTCAGAATTAGGAGTTTGGATACCAGTCTAACACACTGTGATATCTTTTACAGAACTCCGCTGCCGGAATGTAGCGTGTGGCCCAAACCATCCGACACATTCTGTTTAACTGCAGAAGTTCGCCGCCATCAGAAGAGCCACTATAGCAGACTTCACCAGCTGCGAGTTCTGTACTAGCCCTGCAGCGATTATGAATATGGTGGAGTTCATCACGCAAGCTGATTTAGTTAAATATATCTAGTCTCACTCGCTGATGGGGAATTGATACACTGACCACGTATCACCCCAAATTCGGAATGTGTCACGCCAGGTGACAGTCCGCAGCTGCCTCGGTAGGCCTAGGCCCTCAAGAGGGCTGTTGAGCCATTGGAAGAAGAAGTCTCACTCAGTTACCAAATTTTGTAATAGCTCCTATGTAATTGTTTACCTGTAGTCGCTCTTGAGCTTTATGGTTCATGCGACTATAAACTCTCATAAGAAATGGTTGTATGAATATTCTGTACGTTGTACTCAAATTGGAGGAGATTGTAGATTTTTGATTATTTTTTTATTACTCCAGTCTCGAAGCTTTCCACGCGCGATCTGCGACCATCGTAGGCAATTAGGTAAATGACGTTGATGGCTAAAGCCTATAATATTTGACCCAAAGTCATTAATACACATTGATTTGATATATCCGTCTCTGTGAATCAATTGAACTAGTCTTGATAACAACATACAATAGCCGAGGTTAGAGAGTAGTCTTTACGAGTCCTGCTTGGAATCGCTGAGGCGTAAAATGCTCTCTCTCTTCCGTCAGGTAGGAGGCCTGGGTGTCTGATAACCACAGCATCTCATTTCCTCGGCGCCGGACGCTGCGAGATTGGCCCATATAAACGCACCATCAGTAGCGACGTAACTGCTATCTGTGGGGATATTGTCCACTACAACATCTCTCCCGAGTGATAGCATCTGTCAAGCTACAGCATTAACGACTCATGACATCCTTCGACAACACGCCGAGCTTCATCGCAACGGAATCCGGCGGTCGACTTCTTTTAAAATAAAAACAGACTTTGCACCCGTATATAGTGCGTCTAAAATAACAATGTAAACATCTTAAACGCCGGATCAGTGTTTGCAGTAACTCAACAATCTGACCGAATAATTTAAACCGATCTTGCAGGCTGTCATAAATAATATGATCTAAGCCTACGTAAAGTTAATAGACAAATACTAAATAAAACTGATTAATAATTGTGTAGTTAGAAATACACTACAATAATTAGATTCTAAAACCGTGATTACTCGGTCGTTTCTTGCATAAATTATGAAAAAAGCATTCTCGGATTGAATATTTTTCAACACAAACGTTTCGATCATCAGGCAGATTGAGGTTTTTTGAATTACAATCATTTTAGATTACAGATTTCAGTTAATAAATATTTGAACCTAATAGAAACCCGAGAGTACTTTATTAATAAGTATTTGTTGAAATGTATAATTTGGGATTTTATTTTGATAAATTTACTGGGTGAGAAACAACTGATATTCCATTCTTAGTCTGATTTATTTTTATTATTATGAATATAAGACTTTTTAAATAAAAGTACCTGTTAGCAACCTAAATTATTTGAAATGAAATAAAATACAATAGAACCTTGAGGTAATGAAAACATTTTAGTTACAAGTTACATTTGTTTGTTTCTCTTAAAAAAATTCTCTTTGTTGAATGGTGAGAATCATAACCGGAGATAGAATTTAAAGTTAATTAACAAGTTTTCATGGCCGTTTGAATGAAAGCTAAACTATGGTTCAGTACTATAAGTGTAATTAATTTTTGTAAAATTTTTCTTTGTGAAAAGCGCAGAAGAGAATCGCTGTTGGCGCGCAGGCGTCGGAAAATCTAGTTTGCGGATGCAAACACATTCAGGGCGGTGAACCGTGTGATTCGTGAAGAATGTCGAAGACCTTTTCTACATTCAATTCCTCCCCTGAAATACCAGAATCCTTCCTAGAACTATAGGCCGACACATGAAAAAACAAATAATTAATTTTAATGAGTTTGGATATCAACGTTTGCTTTCCTAGTTTTTATTAGAATGATAACACGAGGAATTGCTATAATTACAGTTGGGAGACAATTAAGTGGACTATTTGATAATAAATCATCAAAAGGGTTATAAGGAAGTTTTACAAAAGGACATAAGATGGTGATAACTTCAAGCCACGATTCCTTCTGCAGCAAGTATTTAATTTATTAATTTTCAATGGGTGAAAACAATTAGCCAAAATACGAGTCAGATGGTGTATATGAAACAAAGTGAAGTGTTCTTTCTCCAATATCATGAAATTATGAATTGGAATGTTTTATATGAGACGAATGTAATCAAAGTATTTATAAATTCATTAAAATGCACCGTATTTAAAATTTTCAATTTTACGTCTGTTTTAAATTAATAAAACAACTGAAGACCTTTCACAGACTTTATTTCGTCAAATATATTTAGCAACAACGTTTCGTCATATGTTCATGACTTCGAGTTTTCTTACAAGTCAGTATCAGATCAGAAAGTTAGAACCACTTACGATACGGAAACAATAGCAAGAGCGATCCGAGGCACCCGTTACACTTAAACTCCTCTCAGAAATCCGGAGGAAAGCAGGAGAATTTGTCGAAACGTTGTAGTTAATTAAATTTAGAGAAAGAAAGTCCGTTCAAGGTTATAAACTGTTTTAATAAAACGCTCCATATTCATTTAATTCACAAAATTGTTGATTATTGAAGATTTTGGCTTTTTTGTGCTATTTTCCTCTTGTTATGTTTTCTGACGGTCTTCGACCACGTATGCACTTGATTAGTGATATATCAAATTTTAATTTATTCGTTATATATAAATATTTTAGGTAATTCCTGTGGCAATCACGCGTTTTACGGTTTTATAATAATGTAAACAATAATATTTTGTACCTAAATATGGTCGCGACGCTATTACAGAAGAAAGAAAATTCAAATTAACTTGTGCACGAAAGTAGAACAAAAGTTGAGTTGTTGTTAAAAGACAGTTTCAAGCTGTTATCCGCCACAAAAAAAGAGCTACAATTGCACGACTGAACAGATTAAGAGAAGGATTTCGTCGAGAAAGGATTGTCTAGTTTCGCGGCAGAGATTAGCAGATTAAAGAGACCCACAGCCAGTATCAGAAGTAGGAGCTTTGTCCTCGTAGATAGCACAACTTTACACGGCTCCAGAAACAGGACAGCTGATAGTGCCAGATGCTGTGATTAACGGGCGAAGGAGAAATGGCGCAGCACAGCAAACTTACATTTTAGCTTACACTTTAGACCTCCTACTAGCGTAGGTATTCCAGTAAAACTTTATATTCACATATATATGCTGAGGTAATTTAATTTTTACGTTTAATAACACTCGAATTCTCTTTGTTTCGTTCTTTATTTCAGTTAGTTAGTTGGACCTTTGATAATTAATTTTAATGATTATTTCCATTCCAGGTTTTCTAACAATTTAGACTCAAATATTTGAAAAACAATAATAACTCTTGAAACCAATTTTACACTCGTCTTATTTTAAATTTCCCACCCCCACCCCTAGGGGTAGTAGCCGAGTCTTACTCCGACTGATGTCTATCAAAACATACCAAAAATCGACATAGCGCGGGAAATATGGAAGGGGAAATGGAAGGTCGTCCAGGCGGGGGAGATAAGCATCCCGCATTCAGATTCGAAATTCAACCGCGCGGAAAGAAAGTAGCCTTCTCGTAGTTAAGTTTTATGAAATTTTCCAATTTTCTGCGCAATTTTATTAATTTTTCTTTCCGTAAGAACCTTCTACACAGTATTATAAAACTTAAAGAATGAACGCTTTCCCGGTGAATTTGATTCAAATCCAATTCTCGAGTTTCAACGCGAGTAATAGTTTGTTTCCACGAAGTTTCTCGAAGTGCTTGATTCTTCGATATACTTCCTCTCCTTAGAGGTTGTATATCCCTCTACAGGGTGGAAATATATCGAAGAATCAAATACTTCGATAAACTTCGTGGAAAAAACTATTACCCGTGTTGAAAACCGAGAATTGTATTATAAAACTTATAATAAAAAAAGGAATGTAATCGGTTAAGTCGTTCTCTATGGCATGACCAAGGGAAATAGGGATTATAAATAATTCAGTATCTTTAATCTTGTATATGTATAGTACAGTCTTTAACGGCACACCAAGACAAACTTTATTAAATATCAATTATCCTGTTACAGAAACTGCTCAAATTAGAGGTTCATATTACATGACTTAATAGTGTAAGCGCCCGTTCCATATTCGGAAAAAATTCTTTATTGATTTCCATGTTCCTAACAATTTTTGTATGTTCCATTTACCTTCCAGTCAGTTTAAATAAATCGCATTTTTAATTAAATCAAAATCTAATAATACGATATAATAGTAATCACGAAATAAAATTAATTTAAAGTTATTGCCACATTAATACCATTTCTAAATAAACCATTAACATCGTTCTAAATAAAAACTTTAACATTTTAAAGAGAATTATTAATTAGTACTTCATTTTACGTATAAATTGAAACTTAAAACTCATATAGCTTTTGAATAAAACATAATCTTTAAACTTGGTTTACACCTCTATTTGTATCACCGTTAACTTTGTCGTTTGACATATCTTACTGTTTTTAACTCCGTTGCATTGGATTGCAATCAGAATTTTTACAATATCCATTGTCTAAACAACGGGATGAGCAGGAGGCAACCTTGTATATCAGACGCAATTGTTGCGTAATATCGATTAAGCACGGCTGTTTTCCACAGCGATGCCAAACTATCTCAAAGCTCGGAATTAATAATCCAAATCAGAACAGAATTACACAATTTGAAAACATAAATAATTTCAGATATTACTTTTACAGACAGCCATCTACAATTTTCAACACACATTTTCTACTATTCAAAATAATCATTTTTTCAGCACTGTAGTACATTTGACATCATTTACCCCTTCCTTGATACTCTTACAGAGCTCATTAGAAAAACGAAATTCGTTCCAGTGAACAGTGAACAGGCGTACATCTTGATATTATGGATTAAATTTAAGTTAGAAAATTTCTCTGAAAGTAATAACATTAGAAACATTATTGTGAATCAAGACTGGAATTTATATGAGTGAATTCTAAAAGTTAATCACGCAGTTGTATTAGTGGTCAGTGCAAGTACGTTGAAACATCGACATTTCGTCCAGAATTCTTCTACATTACAACGAGGCAGCCCCTAATCTGTGTCTGGGTTTGCATCTATCCATTCCGTGGAGTGCGGACCGACAGCTAGTGGTTTCCGTTTGCCGCGGCAGCGACGTCTACAGGGTCATCCCATGGTCGGACCTGGCCGGCGGATCTTCAGGGGAAATTACGGTTGACATCGCGAGTCACCCTGCCGCTGCGCTTTTGGTACCGTGGACCAGCCGTTGTCGTCTAAGTAACTTCATGTGCACACATGCATAAACAAGGTGAAGTCGTGTCTATGTTACTGTTTCATTATTTAGACACTAGAATACTGTGAAATCAAATTGTAAATCGTTGCTCTAATTTAACTAAATTCGATTTTAACACATACCTGAAATGGCAGAGTAAAATATCTCATGATAATTTAATATTTTATTTGCATATGCACGTCGATTTTAAGTGCGTTTAATGATGAACTAGCTCTTATGTAATAATTGTGAGACTACAGTTAATTTAAATATAGTGTCATTGTAAATACGTCTTTTAAAAAAGTGGCAAAATGGAGGAAGATTTATGATTTATTATTGATAACCTTTCAGTGGACTAAACTCAAACCAGTGTTTTTAGATTAATGAACATTTTGTCTTACACGCAAAGGATGAGAAAGTGGATCCCGAGTGGAGACCCTATCCGCCTATGTATTTAATCCTCTGAGAATTTGGTGAATTCGTTTAAATTAGTGGACAAAGAAATTTTATTTATGTGTTGCTCATCATTTGGAATTCATTAATCGTATAATCCTTAGTAAATTGTATATTCATATACTTGTAATATTTGTGTTAGTAGGTATTGTAAAATTGATGATTATTGTATTCCTTATATTGCATTTCCTAAGATCAAAGCTCCTTCCATAGCAATATTCTGCCGACTGAATGAATCGAAAACGTTACAATAGGCTTATTAACATTTTTAGAAATAGAGCGTGTTTAAACGTTATGATTTAGACATTTATCATTTATTGATATTTAATATTCAAAATTCATTGATTAGATTAAAATTCGCGTTATGATCATAATTTTATTTAAATTTTAGTCTCTGGGAAATATTTAAATTTGAAGAAAACTAACTTAGAGACAAATATTATTGAAATAAAGGTTTATAGTACAAAGAATTAGGCTAAATTCAAATATATGAGTGTCAGTTATACATTATAGAAATCCAGAACCGCACAGCAGAACATAAATTGTAAGAAGCTTGTTCATTTTGTTGTGTAATATATTGACTAAAATTTTCTTCTGAGTGAACAATTATATATAAATATTATAATTTAAATTGATCTCCGAGTTCACGAATTAAGTGCTTGACGGCTTGTTCTCAGATTTGTGCACATTAAATGTTGATATTAATATTATAATAGAACTGAAGGAATTATTTTGTTACAACGCATTTTAATTGTTATTCAAGGTTTCGATGCAGTGCATATGCTGCATATCCGTCAGCCGTCTGCAAGCTCTGTTGAAGAGAATGGAATTCCAAGAATCTTCTCATCGCCTGAACTAAAATTCAACAAGTCCGCTCTTCTCCACTCGTTTACTGCTCTGTTAAAATTACTGAGGCGGAGGAGACTGCGTCGCAATAAACGAAGCAGGCTTTCTCGTTAAAGCACATGGGGGAGCTATAATTTTCTAGTCGGCAACTAGTTCATCTTTTGAAATTGGTACTTTTATGTCGGAGAAGAAGTGAGAGTTTAGCTATAACAAAATGCTTGCTTGCCGTAAGTAGACTGTTGTTTTCAACTAAATAACTCGCAGGACTACCATTAACTGTGCGATCATTGGAATAGTAAAAACGAATAATACGCATCAGTTTCTGAAAATCCCAAATTAAAATGGGGAGATTTATTTAACTTTATTCGCACTAACAGCGTCAGTATATTTTCAAGAGACTACTAATTTGGGGAAACTACTAATCCAAGTGCTAATCATTATCAAATCGATAGTGAAAACAAAAATTATATTTCAACATTACATCAGGTTTTATGTTTAAAGAAGCCAAATCGAAAAACGGCTCGGAATATGAATTAAAAGGTAATTTTAGTAAGATATATAGGATGGATTGCCACAGTGTTCTACTTTACCTCCACTTCTGTTCATAATATATATCATGTGCCAATTTGAAAATTATGATATGAATGAATGTAAACTCACAATAAATTGTACAAGTATTATATAAAACAGTAGAGATATTCTGGAGAAGATAGGTAATTATATATTTATTACTTAATTGAAGTATTTTTATGTAAATGTATTTATTCCGAATTGTAGTAAAACAGAAACAGCTGTATTACACGACAAAAACTCTACAACAAATACAGAATAAAAACGCTACAATATCCTAGGTTTTTAATTTGAATATAAATAATAAATTATTACAAAGAACGCATCCATACTTTAGTAAAACAACTCAGTTAAGCTACATACACAGTCAGAATTTTCTCAAAACAAATTTAGATATAACAAAACTAGTATGTATTGAATATTTCCACTCCTTAGTGTCGTAAGGAGTTTTATTATTGGGTAATTACACTTGAAAAAGACAGCCTTTATGGACTAAGTGTGTCATATTACTTCAATAATAATAATTTTAATTATTGGAATTCGTGTGAAGAAATTCCAAAAATATTACGTGTACGTAACTTTTCATGTGAGTTTATTGATTTACTGATGGTGTTTTCAGTCAATAACTGTGATAAGTATACATACGTTTGACACAAGAAGTAAACAAATATACATATTAACTTTAAGTCTACACCGTTTTCATGAAAGTGACTATGCAACATACATGGGTATCAATTACTGAAAGCTTATGAATAAAATTAAAGAATTTAAAAACATTTCAGCCATGTACAAGGCTGATATTTAAAAACACGTTTAAATAGTCATTTCAATCAGTAAAATAATTAATAGAAACCTTATATACGCTCTGAGTATCCATATTGTCATGACCATCTGACAGCGTCACATAAGGCGCTAGAAGGCGGAATAGCAATAAATATGGGAATTCAGGAGAAGTGAATCATCAGTTGTACTGTGTCGTTTCCGAAGATATGGGAAAAACACGTGATTTAACTGAGTTTGAACACGGGATGATCGTTGGCACTCGAAGCGCCGGAACCACTATCGGCAAAACGGCTGCACTTGTGAAGTGTTCGAGAGCAGCAGTTACACTTAATTGTCCTGTAGAGCTGTCAATCAAATCTCATTTTATTTCAAAGTACAACTGCCATTTTCTTTGAGTGCTAAATTCTCTCCCTCATGATACGAATATTGTAATCAAGTAACTAAAAAAATTGGTTTACTGAGAGTGAATAGAAAATCAAATAAATGATCTTACTTCGTCTTGGTGGTCGTCTTAGGTTACTCATTGCTCGATCTAAAAGTGCTTTCAAGATTTGTCTAGGGCAAACAGAAGAACAACAGAGGTTCAATAGCAGAGAATTCTTAATCGAGGGAAGCTAATTTAAACGACTATAAGGAAACCATTATCCTAATATTAACGTCAATTGGGGAGTGGATGCTTGGCTTCTATACGGACTCGTATTATTAATGGTGCGTTTATTTTTATTAATTTTCTTGAGTTCGTTACTCCTTTTTTTTTTGATTGACGAATTAGCCGACTCTCTGCTTACCTGCTGTTTTTTCATACTCATTTACATTTTCACACTTCTTTCATTTGCATTCATAAAGTAAAGTCTTAAGCTTTAATTTTTTCTTAGTTAAAATGTTTCTCGATCATAAACAGTAATCGTATCTTTATATGCTTGCCATATTATCTACTAATTCTCGCAATCCACTACGATGATGAATAAACTTTTTATAAATTAGGTTGTCGTTGTGGTATTCTCAGTCATAAGACTGGCCGATTACCCCTAAGGCTACTATCTTGCGTTTTTTAAGATATATGTTGTCTTAAAAAGTGGCCATTAATCTACCCTTCTCTTGTCAAATTTCTCTATAATGTTCGCTTTTTTCCCCGTTCTGTATAGAACTTATGTTTGGGATTCTATTCATCATATACTTTTCAGCATTCACCTGTAGCACTACAGGCTTCTAATCTTTTCCTTTCCCCAATTCCTATCGTCCACGTTTCGCACCCATATAACGCCACGCTCAATACGAGCATTTTTAGCAACGATTTCGTAATATTTACGCTTATATTACCAGTAAGTAAATTCCTCATTTCGCGAAAGCCTTCCTTGCCTGTGTCATCCTACTCTTTATGTCTACTATACTTCTATTATCAATAGTTATTAAGCTTCCCAAGTAGCAGAATTCCTCAACTTCCGTCAAAATATTCCTTCCCAATGTAACATCCTTTTTTATTCCACTGTTTCCCATACTACACTCCATTACCTTGGTTTTCCCTCTATTATTCCTCATATTGAACTCTTTCTCCAGGACTACGTTCATGCCATTTATTATGGTTTCCAAATTCTTAGGTATAAAAATTGGAATTAAATAACGATATTTTATTTCTCTTTATTTAATGATCATTTTATACTTTCCTTTCCTATCGTTTACATTTACAATAAAACAATCTCAAAGGAAACGTTGTAGACGTAAGGAATTCATGACAACTTTTGATAAACACAGCATGTTGTATTTGTAAGCCAATTTAGATTTGTTTATACTGAAGAGCTGACAATTACTCTAGATTTTATTTCAACATTCATTATACTTGCAATTCGATACACATTCTCTCCTTCTAGTAACTAAAGACGTTAAAAAATCATGACGCTTCGATTCGGCAAAATAAATCATATAATCCATCCATAAACTAAATCATTCAACAGTTTTAATTAATATGTTGTTGATTCAACCTTGTATACAGTTGTAAATGGGTTCCCGTTACACGTAATTCGTTTTCAGGTCAATGCCTTACAGGTAAATTATAATAAACTCTTACTGGACTTTTTATGACTATTTTCTAACTCCTACCTCTAATCGAAGTGATACTTTTACATCCAACAAACAACATTTCATGTGAAAAATCATAGGCAAGTATAATGATACAGAATATTTGTTACCTGGTGATATTAAAAGGGAACAGCACAAAATGGTGACATACTAAGTCACTTTCTGTGACTTGTAGGTTGGATGGAAAGAACGGGAACATAGCGTATCTTATGACCAAAAACTTGAATAAAATTGATAATTACTACACTTGCGGCTTACCCGGCGCCATCTCTGGAAATTCGTGAAGAGAGAAACAAGCGTCGAAGAAGAAAGTTTGAGCCGATGAATGCAACAGCCGAGAATAAATAAGTTTACCTCTTCTCAGCTTCGAAAGGGGAGCGAAACTTTTGTATTACCCTGTATAATTTCAATTACGTCACTTCGAAACGATGAAAATATGCAAATATCATCTGTTTCTCTAATTTCAGATATGGACTATTTTGCTGAGGCGTATAAAATGTGTGAATGCGTTAACATCAAAAATAAGTTCATTGAAAGGCAGTTACGCCATCTGTTCTTTTCATTAAAACTCTGGATTATTTTATCTCAGTGCTTGGAATGGTTAGACAATATTTTTAATTTCAGTGTGACTGATTTATTTCTCGTCAACTTTTATTAGCAGCCGAACTAAGAAAGCTGGAAATGTATCACCTGTATCACAAGCTGGGGTACTGTTGGTGAAATTAAAGTGATTTAAGGTAGAATTATGGCAAGATAATTAACGTATCAAGCAACTGAAAAGTCGCACGCAGAACTACAACAATGGAAAGAGAAATGTGAGACTCATTCTAATTAGCCTAATTCAACGAGATGTAATATTGATTTATTCAATTGCACTGTGACAATATTCAGGATTACGTACCAGCAATAATATAAAATAAAAAAGGTAACAATCGTTCTGTTACTTGTTACTGCTAATAAAGATAAACTACCCCTAAAACTATTTCACTTCATTTGCTTGCAAACGCAATTCACTTATTAAATAAACGATTACAATTTCCACTTTACTCAATCTCGTTAACACAACTTGTATTATTTTACTCGGGTTTCCTACGATAAGTTGTTGAACTTCTTTTGAATTACACGTCAGAAAATAAAATTGTAATTATAAACTTTTAATAGACCGTAGTAACACTACGTTGCCTTCTTTAAATTTGGAACTTCATCAGTTGTTATTTAAATTTTAAAATTATAAAAGAAATTTACAATATGAAGTAGATAATAAAATTATAAGGAAACGTAACTTCCGACATTTAGAGATTAAAGTAGATGAAAATATTGAAGTGTTCATCGTACAAACAATGTGGCCGAAGAACATTACATCCAATACCTCCGAAGCCTATAGATAATGATCAAAATACTCAAATTGGGAAAAAAATACTGAAATGAGCGAGCTGGAATGTTTATAATAATACGGAATTGGAATTTTTTTTTAAATTTTTAAAATCACTTCACTAATAGCCGAATTATTAGATTTGATGTGAAGCACATTACTCGTCAGTCAGGAATAAAGATTATTTACTACATCCAATAGTTTTATATTTTGACAGTGCTTTTTGTTCACAAATTGAAAATTATGTTTGAATTGTTTCAAAATCTGCTGGCAGGTAGCTAGAAGGTTATTAGAATACCAAATTACTATATCTAAGAATAGCAATTTTCCTATATACGTTCTCACTCTGTTTTATCTTGCAGATATATAAATTGAAGGTAAAAGATCACTGTTTACATGTCGCCAAAATTAAAAGTTTTCTGGGAGTATTAAATTGAGTACACTGTGAAATGGCGACGACGGACCTCACTTTCATCAATTTCAGGTATATCAGTGCTTATTTGTCTTTTTATCCTGTCACATTAAATATTTTCACGTCACATCATCCTTAATTACTTTCTCACACACACACACATCGGTAACGCCTCCACCTTGCAAGTTCTGAAGGAAGTTTGCGATGCAACCATGCCACGGAAACGAAGCCAGCGTTGCCGACCATCCGCCTACTGGTGGACAGATAAAATTAAAGGGCTGCACTACGTGTGTAATCGTAGTAGACGTCTCTACGAAAGAGCAAGAGGACAATCATTCTTTGACGATCTTCAGGGCCAATATCGATTTACCCGCCGATCACTCAAAAAAAGAGTGCAAAAGACGTAGCATGAGTGAGCAATGCCTAAAGGTTGGTGAAGACCCATGGGGAATGACATACAACATTGTGATGGGGAAATTGAAATGTTTTCAGTCAAAAACATGCCCCCCAAACTTTGTGCCAAATTGTTTGAACGTTGTTCCCTCAACAGGAAGAGGCCACCCCGATTGAAGGTTTTTTTTTTGAATGTTGGATATTCTAGATTTCACTGCAAAGAGCTGTCAAGTGCATAAGCATAAATAAGGTGTGTGGCCCTGAAGGTGTGTTCATAATTCTAAGTATGATCATTTTGATTTATTTTAATTGAAACATGCCAATTATCCTATATTTACACCTTTTATTGCTATATATATATATATTGAACATATACCTCCAAGGCACATTTTATTCAGTACGGCAGTTTCATGAATGTTCCTCTTAGAATTATTTTTTTCTGTACGGTAGGACAGTTCCTTGGTCCGGTTTTGTTAACTGACTTTACAGTCGTTCGTGTTTGTGTTTTTCCCTATTGAATGTGTAGTTTCATATTTAATTCTTATTAATTGTAGCTGTTAAAACTATTTTAATATTTTTATTTAGTGACTTATCCCATTTTATCAAAACTATTTTTATTATTGTGTATACGAGAGCAATGCAAAGGTTACATCATGCTGCTAGAAACATTATTTGATTCTGAAATTTTATCACGTCGCTGTGTGCAAGAAATTTTTTGATTGTTTTTTGAAAGGCTAGATAACGTGGCAATGCAGGTGTTCTGGAGACGAATCAGTAGACGGGTAGACGGCAAGAAAACTCTGGATCTCAGAGACATCCGGTCCACTGGACAATAGGTACAAGTTGGTGTCAAGAGAGTGAACGTAGAGGGACGTGAAGCTCAATTTTTTTTTAGGTAAGCTATTGTGCAAAGTGAAACGTCGAGTAAAATTCAAAGTTTGCTGCAACGGGCATCGCAGTTTTTCGCTAGTGTAAAGGGAATCCTCACTTGCCGAGGAGAGTCTTTCCTTCCACGACGGTTCTCGCATAAATCCGACACACAACTACAGAGCAGGCGCCGTACCCGGGAACAGACAACAGTCTACGAAGAATTCGCCTACGACCTAAGGTGTGCCAGTCTCGCGTCTGTTATGTTTTATCTGATTTGTAATTGACTTTTATTATAATTTAAACATGATTGTCTGAATATTCAAGAACACGAATTAACACGTGTCATCGTGTGACTTTTTGTTACTTTGCCATAGCAACCACCTGCAAATATTTTCTTTATAAATATCTGTCTCCTCTCAACTGATTCTGACAATTAACTTCAAAACACTATAAACACAACACGTTCCCTTCCCATACAAAGTTTTCTTTGTGGTCCTAGAAGAGCTTTCGTGATCCTCAGTGTTGTTCTTGGTGACCATTATGTCCCCTCATAAAGAAATGTCTGATTTTGATTCCCTTATGGTACTGTGTATTCTGTGATATCTTGATTACTGCTTCATTATCCACCCACAGCACTGGAATTCCTTTTAAATTGCCAATACATTGTAGTAGTCGCTTTGCCAGATAATTTCTCTTGTTGCTTCCCTTGCTGCAAAAATCTCTGCTTTTTTCGTTGAAATTGATACCTTTGACTGCCGTTGGCTCAGCCAGCTTACTTCTCCCCGTGAGTACAGGCCGACTACTCCTAAAGTGGACCGACTTGTCTCACTCACTACATCATTCATGCTCTGCGTCACTGAAGACTACCAGTTAGTCCTTCGTTCCAGAATACTTGAATGTAATCTTAGAGTCCACTGTGCCTGAGATGGTTTCTCATCAGGAGCTGTCTCTATAAACTGAATAATTACCACGTCCTTCTCTATTTTTTCAGTAAAAATAACATCTTTCAATTGAAATACTTTGTTGCCATTCCAGATCCAAATTCTGTAATCTTCATGCCCAATCAATACTCCTTTCACTGATTTATTGACTATTTTCGTCATTTCTGCCTTCGGAATGTGGACATAGGCTGTGCTATCTATTACTCTTAAATGGGTTAGTTGAGTTTTCTTACCATGCCACAGTTCATATGGCATCTTTCCTTCAATATTTGTCGCAACAGAGTTTATTTATAAATGTCTCTGTCAATTGAATTCAAAACACCGTCTTCATAGAAAATTAAGACAAATCAACAATATTAATATTCTGGGTAACATATCAGCAAGGAGTCTGACATATACATACAATAACGCTCATAAGAAGTGTGTAAAAAATATCTCAGACTTAGGACTGGTAGAAGAATTTCGTTGGATCAGTCCTGAAAGCATTCTTGATGTTTTTTCATGATGTGTAATCAATTAAACGGTAGTCAAAAGTTTTCATCAGTCATCTTGCTATCCAGGTAGGCTGATTTGCGGATCGCATTCGGCAGTGGGTATTCTATTTACATACTCGTGTACTGTGATTAGATAATGGTGTCAAAGTGAATAAACTTCCTGATAACGTGGTTACAGTGACGCCTGCTACATTAACACTAGACTTCTCGTGTGGGGTGAAGAGAACTGTGCACTCAGAGGTAACGATATAAGCCACTTGCGTAACTCACTCACAAAGTTCGACTGAACGTCGACGTATTCATCTTTACGACCAACAGCGCCTCCACGTACGAATCAGTCTCGCAAACCTCAAGCAGCAGAATATACATCTAAAAGGAAGCATTATTTAAAGTCTTCATACGAGGGAAATTTAAAAAATTCGTGTGTCGGTTGAAAAGTTAAGTAAACACCATAACGACTTTCTTTAAAAAAGTATTTGTTCATATAAGAATATTTAGCTATCATCAAATGCTAAAACTAATATATTGATATTTATTTACAGTACTGAAAGAACCCTATAAGGTTTCTGATTTTATAAACACATCTTATCATTTACAAATTGAATAACAGATTACATTCTACAGTTCTCTGTCACTCGGTTAAATTTTGTCTACGGTTATTGTTACTGAAATGATAAGGCTATGATTCAATAATTTATTTATCGCTAATTAAAACTTACACTTACAGCGCTTTACTTAAGATTTTAATTTAAAATTAAATTATAATAAATCTAGATACTTATAAAATTTCAATAAATTTAACTATTAAATTAAAACTTACACTTAAGACGTAGGAACAGAATAATTGCTTTCAATCGAGACTCGGCACTAAAGGCTATGAAAATTAATTAAGAATGAAGACTTAAAAATCTCTGCTGAACCGGGAAACGAAACCAGGCCCTCCAGTTGGTACACAGTGCTCTTAACATACATGTTACTTGACTCCCCGTCAAGTGCGAGCTTTTATTAACCGTAGCATGGACATAGGATCAAATGCCATTTACTAATTTACATTCTTCACGGAATAATTTTAAGACATCACTGGGGAATGAACATTGTGTTTAAATTCATCATAGTTATAATTAACACAAAACAAGATTTTTTAAAAACCAATTTCAACACTTAACTCTATACAACCTTTATTGTCCTTTATTTAAGGACAAATTTAATTTATTGCCAATTACAGAAATTCATTGAAAGCCTACTTTTAAAAAAAAGCAACGTTTCGGTACATACTTATACCGTCTTCAGGGTGTGACTTAAATGAAAATTTATGTAGAAAAATTAATGAATGTTGAAATTATAGACCTCCATTCAGTCGTTCTACAAGAAAAATCTTTTTATACATTTTACTTATTATACGCAACACAATTTTATTTACATTACCAAACTATATTTTTTTAAATTTTACACCATATCTAAATTACAAATACAAAACTAAATATAAATTCACCTAGTTTTGAATTAGTACACACATTCAATTTCATTTCGCTTAAAATCGCCAATCTTACATTTTGCCAAAAGTAAAGACAACACAAAGAAACAGTAAGTTTCTGTCATAACTGGGAATCCTATTTCAAATCACAAATTAATATTTCGAAAACAGAGCTTAATTTTTGGTATGTTGGCGAATTCTTTTTGTATCCAATTTCGTTTGTCACTTCCTATCTGTAACAATAATATCATAAACCCTTCAACTGTTTAATTTTTTTTTTGGTTTAACAGGCTACATGAGGGTGATCCTGAAACAGGCAACTCCCCTTTAATATAATAGGAAAGGAATTGAAAAGGGGGGGATGCGGAAGGTACAGCAAGGTAACCAAGGGTTGACTAGGGTTCCCTGGTTGTGGTTTAAGGATCCTACCCGGTGTTTCACCTACAGATATGCAGGTAAAACCACAGAAAACCTGCATCAGGTAGGTAGTTTGGGAATTGGGTGCTATTCTCACGCCCTTCCGAATGACGGGAGACGAGTTTGCTGTGGGATCGCAGCATTCCCTTCTCCGTGTCTCCACTGTTTTATAAGGCAGTTGGCCGACTGATCCAATGGGATTAGCGGACCACTCTATTATACGTTTAATGATTATATAGATCACATATAGGCATGAAAGAGAGAGGGAGAGAGAGATAATATGGGTGACAGGCAGCAGTCATGAGTTGGGAATCCTATTCCAAGTCATTAACTAAGGGCTTAGAAATTCGTAAAAAAAAATATTTTAAACCTAGGAAAATATTCACAGATACACAAAAGTTTCCTTTACTCTATAGTTATCATTTAAAAAATTAAATGAGGGCTGCTTTTAAACTAATACCGTTTTGATATTTTTCCACTACAACGGAGAGTTGCTATTTTCAGTGTATTAGGTATGTGGAACATTATTACTTTGTGTGTTCTCTTTTTAGAGCGTTTCAAAAAGTTTCAAGCAATTTATCGACCTCCAGACTGAAATCAGATCAGTAATTCGTTTCTTAAAGCCAAGGAATGTAACGTCAGAAAACTTTCATCGGCAATTTTGTGAGGTGTATGGAGAAGCAATAATGAGTGATAGAAGTGGATTAGACAGTTTAAGGAACGGCCACTCGCCGTCAGACAAACTAAATATCCAATGGCATCATTTTATTGGGAGCAATTCGACAACCCTCCCTACAGTCCGTATTTTTCTTAATCGGAAGGATTTACTCAGTGGGAATTTCTTCCTACACGACGATGATGTAAATAGGAAGTGCAGACTTGGCTTTCGTCACAGGTGGCATATTTCTTGGACGAAGGCGTACAAAACCTAGATTCCCGTTACGACAAGTGCGTGAATAACGGTCCTCACACCTTATAATTTCAATCAATAATATTTCGTAATAAATTGTAGGCACAGTGAATAAATGCTAACTCAATATTCAATAACCCGTTGTTGACTGGCATTTAGTTTTAAAGTAGTACTATAGTTCAGCAGCCTGTTTGTCCATTCAGTGGCATGGAGTGAAGAAATATGTTAGGTCTGCTGAACAAATCTTACACAACGTTCTTGATCTTTAACAAACATAAAAATAACCACAGCAACATAGAACCATAAAACAAATTTTTAATTTTACAAACTAACAACTAACGCTTTACTTCCGTATTGGTAGTGTGACATTTAAGTAAAACATTGAATTTTATAAGTAATTAGTAAATTTCAGGTCTTACTAGACTATTTGGCTCACCGACGTAAACTGAAATAATTTTTATTTTGGTTTTCCTGGTATGCACTATGAAATTATCTTCAGTTTTTGTATACGCCCAAAGTTATTAACATATAATAAACTTACGGTCCATGATTAAAAAATGAGCCATTTTCATGATAGTATTTAAAAAGTATATCAAAAATCTTAATTATTGCCCTCTTCTATTTATGGATGAAACTATTTCTTATTAAATACCAGTTACATAATGCAACCAGTCTTATGTAAGAATATTTTCTTCTTTGTAGTGGTGTATGTATATGAATTTAAATATCGATGTTTGTAGTAAATACGTCTTGGATTGTGTAGTTTTCAATCTGTTGAAACGAAAACGCTTAGAAGGGGACGCCTTTCATCGCCACTGCGATGGGAAAATTTTGTCTGAGCAGCGACCAGGACGTCATACTGAATTCTGTTTGGGAAGTGAATTACTGGCAGGAGGCGAGCAATTCTTGATGAAGCGTCTGGGATAAAACTTGTCGCGATAAGACAGGTCTGGCTGGCGCTTTCCCTCGTCTCCCAAGCTCCTCTTTAGTTCTCTCGTAAAGCCTTTTCTGCTTCACCGAATCCGGGAAGCAATGTTATAAGGAAATATTCTTCTGCCATTCGCTTCACTGAATGTGGTTTGATTAAATTAAAAGACATCTGAGTCGGGTAGGGTGAACAATTATCTTTAAGTCGACAAGAGCTTGCAGTAATAATCTGTCATATTAAAAGAGGAAAGGTAAAAATAATGCACAAACACTACTCTCATAATTACTTTAATTTTTAGAAAAAAGTGAATACTTCAAAAAATTAGATCATGTAACGCGAAAAAAAGCTTACCAAACAATACATTTTGGTTCCAACATATTTCTAGTTATCAATAACAAATAAAATGAAAATGCCGTCTTCTTTAAATTCATTTGTATAAAATATTATTCTTTCGTGAGTATGATAATTAAGAATTAGGGATGTAAGTTCGTATTACTATAGGATTTTGAATAATTTTGATGAGTACTGGAATAAAATATCGAGAAAAGAAGCTTATTCATAATCTCTACAGAAAACATGCTGCAGTAATTAGAATAGAGGATCAAGAAAAGAAAGCCGTAATCAAAAAAGGAGTAAGACAAGGATGCAGTATGTCACCCATGCTGTTTAACTTATATATAGAACAAGTGATGAAGATTGTTAAAACAAAATATGGAAAAGGAATCATACTGCAAGGAGAAAAAATGGAAACCTTAAGTTTTTCCGACGATATTGTAGTATTCGGGGAGTCAGAAGAAGACTTGGAAACTATAATAAATGGCATGAACGTGGTCATGGAGGAAGAGTTAAATATGAGGATTAATAGAGAGGGAAACCAAAGTAATGGAGTATAGTTCGGGAAACAGTGGAAAAACATAGGCTGTTAGATTGGGGCGGGATATTTTTAAGGAAGTTATGGAATTCGGCTACTTGGGCAGCATAATAACTAGGGATGGTAGAAGTATAGTAGATATAAAGAGTAGGATAGCACAGGCAAGGAAGGCTTTCGCGAAAAGGAGGAATTTACTTACTGGTAATATAAGTGTGAATATTCGGAAATCGTTGCTTAAAATGTTCGTATGGAGCGTGGCGTTATACGGGCGCGAAACGCGGACGATAGGAGTTGGGGAAAGAAAAAGAATAGAAGCATTCAAATTTGGTGCTATACGCGAATGCTGAAAATCAACTGGGTGGATAGAATCACTAACAAGGAAGTTCTAAACTAAATAGGGGAAAAGCAAAGAATATGGAGGACGTTGACCAAGAGAAAGGATAGAATACGCCACGTTTTAAGACTCGAGGCTATTGTAAAATTAGCATTAGAGGGAAGTGAGTGGGGTAAGTACAGAAGAGGGAGGCCAAAAATGGAATACGCTAAGTAGATTAGGGAATATGTGTGTTGTGCTAGTAAAGAGGATTTGGTTGAAGTTGAAAACGGTAATTATTCTGTTCGTAACATTTTTGCCGATTACGTCGTATTGCCAATTCAACATGAGGTTTGTGTGGTTAACTCTGTTACTACTAGAAGGCCCGTAAAGATAACTCCAACGTTTAAATAATAATTGCTAAGAAATTTATTGTGTATAATTTGTTTATTGTTAATCATAAAAACGGTCGGCTTCTTAAATTGAGTAAATTATTGTATATTGTAAATTAACAAGTTCGAAATGTGTCATGCAAGGTGACAGTCCGCAGTCAACCCGGTAGTCCAAGGCTCTCAACGGTCTGTAGAGCGAATAAGAAGATGATATATATATATATATATATATATATATATATATATATATATACTAGCTGGTGACCCGACATTGCCCGGATATTTATTTATATTATCCCGGTACATTATTTAATTCTTCGTCAACACATGACTAAACTAGCATCGAAAACGTCATAACATGAACCTCAAATATACTCCAAGTATCTCGACAGTCAAAAATATTCCCAGTATAATAACAGGACTAAAATATTGTCATGGAAAACACTATAAAAATAATTGACCTCAAATTCTTTTTGGGTCGAAATTGCCTCCCCTAGGGTGTTGTTCGGAAGTTATATACCAAACGTTCTAAAAACACACATAAAGACACACGAAACACAATAAGTTTTGCTGTTGCGAAAGAAACGGTAATTTAATACGAATGGTTGTCAATACTTTATGAACACGTCCGTCCAGTCCATTGGTTGACAAAGATGATAGCTTCATGCCAACCCTTATATGTCTCATGTTTACAACAAAGGATGGAGTGGTTTTGTTCGCCCCACGTCCCCCCCCTCTCTCATGCTGCCAAAATTACTCTTATAATGACACAGTATGTAGGATGAATAGTACAGGAACTGGTATTTTAATTTGCAGTTAGTTTTTACGCCGCCTTTTGCGTGGCAATTCGATTGATTTATATTTACGTTAACATGTTCTGAACTCTGCAAGATATCTAAATGAAACATACACGAAACTTTGAATTTAAATACCTGTTTCAATCCCTGAAATTTTCATTGAAATCCGTTGAACCGTTTCGGAGCACAACTGATCAATAATAAAGGCAACCTGCATGTAAATCGGTGATTGAAACGCGCAGATGAAAGGCAACCTTCCCGTAAAAGTTTTACATATTATGAGATTTTAAAATTCTTCCGTACAATTTTTAAAAAGATTTCTTTTATTTAAAGCTTGTCCTGACAATACGAACACAACAAAAATAATTATACAATTTGGCGCAGTCGTTCGATAATTATGCGCGTACATACATTACGGCGATTCATTTATACACACACACACACACATATATATATATATATATATATATATATATATATATAATCTTCTTATTTACGTTATATTACATATATATACAGATTTTTGGAATCCCAGTAATCGACGGGAGCAATCATTAAATTATTTTGAGAGGTCATTGAGATTATCCATCGTTAGAGAGCCCATGACGGACTTTAGAGGTCTGTTGCAGCTAAAACGGGGCCATCCTTTGAGAACTGTTTCGGGCGGTGAGGGCGCACTCAATGGTAGGGAACAGTTTATCGCGCTGGCCACTCACCCCCACCGTCCGTAATTGCCGAGCAGCCGGGGTAAATCAATGTTAAACGCTTACGTTCCGCGTCAACAATTCCTTACATACATTTCTACGTATTATTGACATAAAAACACGTGTATTCTAGTAAGTAATTTACTTTAAGCACAACATGCTTTGTGACAAAACTTTCTACTTTAATATTTATAAATAAATTAAAGGATCTTTCTTGTCACATATCTGATTGCGATGAACTCTTTGATCAGTTATTGTGCTCACCCCCGGGAAGGTTAATGTTGGCCTTTTGAAGTGTTAAGTCCGCTCCTTCTGCCCCCTTCCCCCACATCCTAATTCCAAAAATGACGGAATACCATAAAAGTTTCAAATATTTCGATCATGTACGTAAGGAAAAAATATTTTTAAATGCATAATATAACGTAGATAAGAAGAAATATTTCTCACCACTTAAGGTATCCTGAAAATCTATAGATTTTATTGTTTTACTGATACTTTATCCTCCGTATTTATAACTGCCTTCATTTACACTTAAAGTACAAATACGCTTATTTACTTCTTCGATGTACCGCATGTAATTTGGATTCTTTTGGCGTATCTGGAATATTTTTAACTCCTTTAACGTACCGAGAATATTTTCCATGTTTTAATGCACGGTTAATTTTTTAGTCTCCTAAAGTAGTGTAATGATTTACTGTACCCGGAGAATTATTAATTCGATTAAGTTACCGCCATTCATCATCTGTCTTAATTTGAAGCTAGCCTCAAACATAGGTCGGGGTGTGCCCATCAAGAAGTTAGTGTTGCAAAAAAACGCTCCAAATCACGTTTTGACAAAACTATTATATCGAATTAATTCATTTTCAGTGCTAACATAAATAAATACCAGCCCAACACCGCATCCTCAGACAGTAATGTACAGGGGTTGGATAAAATAATATGAACACTTGCATTTACACATTTATTGGTTAATAAGGACTTGGACCACCATATGATTTGAGAACAGCTGAAATTCGTCGCGGAATAGATTAGTAGAGTGTCTGAATAGTTTCCAACGATATTTCCTCCCAGCTCTTATAGCAAAACAACCGTCAATTGCCGCAACGATGTTAGAGATGGAAATCTGCTCCTCCCTCTCTGCTCTAAGACTGTACATAAAGACTCAATGATTGTGCTGGCTAGGGAAGATGTTTGATGACATTCTGACGCACTACAAACTATGCCTGAACTTTGTTGCCTGTGTGTATGGGCGCATTATCATCTTGGAATATGGCAGTGTCTGGCAGCAATATACTAGTCATAGTAAGCAATTCATTGTTGAGGATGTCGAGATATTCATTCGCAATAATTACCAATAAATATGGCAGTGTCTGGTTGAATAAATTTTAATTTATCTTTAGTAAAATACCAATTTTGATTTCGAAATTTCTTTAAAACTACATTTTAATACTTGCACTAATCCTATTGCTCTGTACAGTAGCTACAGTTATCAACCCGAACATGAAAATAAAGTAAATAAATAAAAAACGTACAAATAAGTGAGAAAATAATTTTATTAGTAATCGATTAATATAAATACAACAACATTTCATTCAACTTTGTGAACTTCTTTAGGTAAATTTTTTAATGGATGATCTATTTACATTAGAGAAATTTGGTGGCGTGAACAATCTCCCGCGACGCTTACAGCCAAAATTAAATTAATTAAGTACTAATTTAATTATTTGTTGACTTATTTGGTTGTATTTTTAAAGAGAAAAATTATGTTTGAAAAAAAAATAGTTTTCATAAATGTGGGTAAAATGCGTTTTTCCAGTAAATAGGGAACATTTTTTAACAGACCGATTGTAGATTGTTCAAAAAATTCACAGAATATCCATTTTACAACTACTGCAAAATTTTTACAGTTTTATTGTAAGTCGTTAGCATCATTTCAACTACTCAATTTTCATAAAACACTCTCCTTGGCTTCTTGGAAATTTTATTCGGTGGTACAATATTATGTAATTACTTCCTAGAATATTTATAAATTTACTATTTAAACTGATTGTGGAATGAATATGAAAGTTCCTATGCAAAGAAAATTTAAAGATATTAATAAATTATTTATTAGTATTTTGAAAAAATCTGAGACATATTTAAAAACTTTGAGTTTTTTATTACTATAATATATTCTAAATCAACCGTTGTCAATATATATATATATATATATATATATATATATATATACAATGAGATCTATAAACATTCATTATAAAGTCAACATTTATTGTAATGGCGATATGACTCCAATATGACATTTCAGTACTTAATATAGTTACAGGACTAGTTTTTTGATAATGGATTCTAAATATCAATATAAGTAAGTAAAATCCAGTTCTTTATAAGCCATTACTGTATTACCTGAGTCGTAATTACTTGAAAGAGCAGAAATGACTACGATTAATAGTTTTGTTATAATATGAAAAGCAAATGTACGTTCATAAAACGACCGTAAACTCGCATGCCCTATGCAAAATGCTACAGTTTGCAGGTGGCACCTTATGTATGGCTTATACATGTTAATGAACGTAGGACGAACGACCTTATAAATCCTGCTTTACTGCCATTATAGCGCCACCCCTATCTTGGTAAAAATACAGCTTGGCTCTGCCATGAAGCGCTTGCCTTGAAATATAATCTTAAATGAAGGTCCGTAGCTAGAACTACTTACTTCATCAGTTTAACTGTTTTTTTAGTAAATAATTAGAACATCATTTTTAAATTTACAATTTAATTTGCTGAAAAAAAGAAGCGAGACTGAGGCAAAAAAAGTAGCATATACTTATTCTATATAAAAAGGTTATGAATAGAAGTGCACAGATGTATTTTTTGGTAATCAACAAATTTAAAGAAACAATAGAAAATATTAAAGTTACTTAATCCATTAAAGCTAACATAGACCTCATTATTCCTCTCTTCCTATTTGAATATCTGACAACTTAATGAAAATAATAGGAATTATGAAACATAATTTCCCGGTTATTAATTGATGATTGATTATTGATGTTGAAAACTTCAGAGTTTAACATCACCGGAAGGTAACGACAAAGATACTCATCTCCAAAACGACTTGAACATTAAATACACTCACTCAGTTTCTTACTATAATTTTTTGTTAAAATATTTGCCATTAAGTATACATTGACGTGAATTTCCGATATTATAT
Source organism: Eucriotettix oculatus (assembly GCA_034510155.1). Taxonomy (NCBI): domain Eukaryota; kingdom Metazoa; phylum Arthropoda; class Insecta; order Orthoptera; family Tetrigidae; genus Eucriotettix; species Eucriotettix oculatus. Next base: position 132,368,749 of record CM067377.1, read on the forward strand.
ATATATATATATATATAAAATTGCGGCCTGCCTGTCCGTAATTTTTTTAAACGGCTTGTCATTTTGATTTAAGTCTTAGTTGTTGCTTTTTGAGGACACCTGAATGGTACTTAGCTATAGTTGGTATTGGTATATGGTGCTGCCTTCGGGATCCAAAATTTATTTTATTTACCTTTCCGACCAATTATTTTTTAAACACGTTTTTGGATATCTCAGATTTAAAAGAATCACAAATGTTCAACCTGTCCGTCTGAATAATTTGTGGCATTTTACTTATGAATTATTACATGCATAAGTTCATTGCGTCGTAGTCCGGAATTATTTTGATTTATGATTTCAGAGTTATTATATATGCATATATACATGCATACTGAGTGAATTATTTATCGATTAATTCGATGCGGAACAAATGAAGTATGTTTGCAATCATATTTTGTGCAAATGTGAAAGGGGCATTGTTTGAATTACAATTTATGCGCATGTTCATTTGGCGGCATGTCTTCTAATCTTTTAAATAAAAAATATAATATTTTTACCGTTCTTTTTCGTGTGATTTCAATAATACGGGTCGTTAAAAGGTAACTTTTAAAAACTTTACGATCAATTTGATGCTTTAATCACGTGTTGACAAAGCGATTACAGTCGAATTAAATACTGCAGCGAGCTAAAGTAAATGCTTCACCTGGCAACGCCGGGCACACAGCTAGTACATATTTCAAACTAACATTCATTCGGTAAACGCAGTTGTTTGTCTTGTAATATACGTTTCTTAAGTTAACAATTACTGAACTTTTAACGATCGCACCTACGTAATTTAAATATTTAACTCCCTCAGATAATTTTTAATATTTACTATAATGATTGATATGTGTGAGATAATTTTAAAATTAAAATAATTAATTAGAGTGAGCTGATACATGAAACTGATTTTTCTAAAGTACACATGTTCAATTAAAACATAATTAGAATACTAATAAAACTTAAGTCTAAAATTTCAATAAAAATTCTGTAAGATATATGAAATAAACATTCAATTTCTACAAGGAAACGGTGGAACCAATTTTGATAAAAATCCATTTCGTTCTTATACAGAAGCTGAGACGGATCTTATATGTATCGAACTGTCACAGGCCAGCTGGAAAAATGTGACGAAATGTTCTAAAATCTGATATTTTTACTAACTTTTCTCAGGAAAACGGTTTGACAGTTTTAAAAAATAGACATAATTTGGTTTTTACATTAACGCAAGTGAAACTGTCATCGATCACCCAGAAACCAAACTGAAAACTTATAAAACATTACTTAACTTACTGGACAATAATTCTTTTCGCTTTACTGAAAAACTGTCGAATTAAATTGATCTGAAGCTGTGAATATTTTTGAGGATATCTGTATTCGTTTTCGATACTTTGAAAACGTTAAAACATATTCTTAACTCTTCCCATTTTCCATTTACTTTCATGGCCCATGTTATTCCATTTATTGATCAGTATTGTAACGAAATCTTAGTTGTCGAAAGAAAGCAATAACTATTCTTACAGATAGAGCGAAAAAGTAACAAATAGAATTAAATAATGGAAACTCAATAATAATGAGCTATTAAGTAGGGCCTTACAAAGAGAAAATTTTCATGTCCTTTCCTATCATACATTGTAAACTAATATTTATGCCAAAGTTTAAACATAATTTTAAGAACTTTGCAAAATGTTTTCATACCCTTACGAATGTTGAATAACGATCAAGATATCATAAGCACTTAGTGGAATAGTTTAAATAATAAAAATTTATATTTAGTTGTTGATATCAAACTAAATTATATTTTTTAATTGTAATAATAACAATAAAAACATATTATGGCTTAATTTTCACCACTATAACCAGCAATTGCCACTATAAAACTTCTACTATGCTTAAATTCAAAAGAAGGGTAGCGTAGTTGTAACAAATTTGACACGAAATCTTTGGACTACGCAGATAAATCTGTATTTGTCAATTGCTCAAATCTGATCTTTACGTGAAGATGCAACGCACATATTTGATCGTTCAGACCAATATCTGCGCTCCAAACCGGCGATTGGGTGGCCACACACGTGCAGATATCTGAGGCAGATACCTCGCAAATTTCAGAAATCTGCCGCGAAATCTGAAGGTCGTTTACACATCAATGTAGGTCAGCCGACATTTATCGTACGTTCGAGATATATGCAGATTCTCGTATGCGCAATACAATAATAGATCGCAAAGCATTGTTGGTCAGTAATGGTTGCCATACTTAGTGTGTGACGTTATGAAGTACTTTTGTTTACCGGGAAATCTGTTACAATTTGTGTTTTTGAATAAATTTTTCTATTGCACCTGAATTCATTCTTTGTGGTTCTTCCAGATAAATGCTACAATATTATTATTGATAAATTGATTCCATATCAAAGAGAAATTTATTTAAATCTATTAAAGAACAGTTGTTAAATTTTCAGTGATATGTTTTTTTTGTTTACTAATGTAGCAATTCTTAACTTTTTTGACATTGGTAAAGTCTTTAAAAATCATACTTAAGGTAAACTACTAAACCTTGATTGATTATTAAATATGTAAATAGTCCATGAAAATACAAAGGAGCATTTATTCTTTTATGTTTTTAAAGCTTATAAATCGTAAATTGTAGAAATTGAACCACCCAATTTAATATCATGTATCCAACAACTGACACTATAAAACCTTTATTATGCTAAAATAGGGTAGCTATTACAAATCTGAACATGCACGTAAATCTGGTTCTTATTGATTGATAGCGCTTGACGACCGTCAAATCTTCAGATGTTATCTGTACGTGAAGACCCAACGCAGATTTGATCGTTCAGACAAATATCTGCGCTCCAATCCGGCGATTAGTCAGTCGATCAGATCTGCCGCAGATATCTGCTCGTTTCTGACTCCCACTGTATAGTATCAAGGCAAAATTTAGTCTGAAAAGTTATAAGAAGAGTATTCCTCGGAAAAACCATAGCCGAGTGTATCTTTGTCTTCCTAACAAGGCAGCATGAGCTCTTCAATAATATTTGTGATTATGCAGAAAAGGAGATAAGCACACAAACATCATCTGGAGAGTATTCGAAGAGTAGCAGATTGGCGAATCATCAGCGAACGTCCAAGAAGTCACGTGATACCCGCTCGGTGATGCAAGTTGACTGATTTCTTGTCAATCTAAATCTAGTGTTCTGCCTAATGGCAGGTACAAGTGAGGAAAGTTCCTGTTTCAAGGTAAATTATATCCAGCGATGGTTTCCCGAACGCCACCTGCGGGATTCAAACGCGTGTTATAACTGGGATGGTGTGTTCCAGATGATGGTGATATGTGCTACCACGCTGAACGTCTTTTGTATTGGGAGGCAGTGAATGGCTCCCCTCTAGTATATCTTTATATTCACACGTATTCCAAGTGTAACGCTAAAATTTGTCTCAAAATAGAAAAATAATAAATCCATCGATATTACGAAGTGGTTATTATTCGCAGGTGCACTGATAGAATTTATCATTTTTCTTTAGTTGTAAAAGAATGAATCTGTGAAAACACAATATATTTCAGTTTTGAAACTTGGAAGTATTTTTGCTTCCACCATAATTTTATGGAAGTCATTAACTTTTCTGAAATTCAATCCGCTTTCTGCGAAGTGGTATGCGTTAAATCGGTCCTGAGACGATTCCAAATGCTGATAGTATTACTCAGGAAATGTGGTTACTATGCTAATGCTACAGGCATTAGAGCGTGGCCAGCCTAGTTAACCCCTCCCCTCAGGACACTCAGTCAAGATCGACTTTCAGTTCCTCGAGCTGAGCAATCGATAGCGATCTGCAGGCGCCAGGGCACAGCTCCGATCGTCTAAATCACGTGTATGCCGTTCCCTGCCCGGAAACATTCACTATCCACGATGCGTATGTTCAATTTGTGGCGGAATTCATTCGTGAAACATATCAAGATAGGTCAGAGACTAACCACAGGAAAGATTGTTTTCAAAGAGCTCATGTTGATCAGGTATTCCTCGGGAATTCCAAAATCATTCGGGAAAATATTGGTTATAACAGGTGTCAAGGTCAAACCCACCAAGGAAAGTCGAGAATGAAACTAGAGCAAGACGTCACGATGATTAAGTATAACTTATGTAGGAAATGGGGGGGTTAAATTAAATTAAAAGGTGATTTAGAAATATTGGGAAATTTATTTGCATAGGGGGATGAAACAGGGTATACATTATTGAGGGAAAGATTTACAAGTAATTAGGGTTTCGGTGAAGCAATCTGATCTCCTTAACACAGGTTTAATACCGTGGGCGATCCTCCCCTGGATTGGAAACTTAGCAGCATACCTCTTTACAGCTTCTGTGTGGCTCCGTCTTCTTCAGCAGTTGCAAAGTCGAGGCCAAGTCTTCACTTCCAACCATCTGCTCTTAATGTCTAGAGCCGAAGGAATCTGCACAGCCTCACTGCTGCGCCACACCTCGATAAATCGATCTTTTGCACATGGTTTATCTATAACATGCTGGCTTTTTCTGAGAATAGCGCAGGTCAATTCTGTACATGAACTGACAGCATCCCATAGGCTTACAGCTCCCTTTTGCTACCGTCTTCGAGGCGCCACTCATCCTTCCAATCCTTTGTTAATTTTTACATTACAAATTAATAAAATAAATATCGCGCTACACTTCAAATCTAAATCTATTATGCAAATTGATAGCATTTCAGATGTCTGTGTAACTAAACGTCAGTTACGTATTGCATAGACAAAAATAAAGGTTCAAATAACGGTATAGACCATACATAACACGCATATCAGCCCATATACTTTACTTGTTCAAGGACTGCGTGACCAGTATATCTCAGTTTTCGCACGAAACTACCCCCATCATACTACATAAAAAATCAGCTAACGACTCAAGGCATCGTCTTTGAATGCAAAAAGCTCGAAACGAACAGAGTTGAAACCATTGGTACATACTGAAGACTGGACGTCTACAACAACATGAAGACAGCATCGCCTTGCTCTTTACAATTCCATGTAAATAAACAAAAATTTTCGACTACTTCGAGGATTCTTTATTCTAAACAGTGCCAACTCAACTGAAATTAAGTTAATATTATGACACTATGTAATCAACCAGTGAAACTGTCGATATTTTACTCGTTTTAAGAGAGTTTAGAAGAGCGTCTCAAGCCGCTGCTCGGACATATCGAGAGCGGTACCTAAATCACCTACGTCTTCCTTCGTTCTTGTGGCATTTTTTCAGTAAAGTTGGTGGAAATAACATAAATGGTGGGGGTATATGAAATTAACTCATCAAAACGAAAAAGTTTCTTGGAGCTGAAAAATGAGGTCATATGCTTCCAAGCATGATCTTGAAAGTCCAAATTATGCATGCATCGAATGTCCCGGTCGAAACTGTAATGATCTTTGTAACGATAGTTACAATTGTATTCATGATAACGGTCTAACTAAATGCAAACAATAAAGCGGGCTTTTCTCAATTTTCGGTTTCCGAGGAGACGGCCAATCAGAGCCATAAATACATGGTCATTGAGATAAACAAGTGACGGATGGTCCTCGCATAGAAAATAAAAGAGAAAGTTGCCAGCTGAGAACGAAAAAAAGAGAACTTGACCTGCGAGTACACAAAGTATTACTTGAGGCATCACCAGATGTTTTCCCTCTCGCGCCTTGGAGGGAGAGACTCTTGAGGGAGCAAGAAGGATAGCAAGCTGCTTGCCAAATCGTTAGAGCTTTAATAGATCTATACTTTAGCTCACATATGCCAGTAGAACATGTTTGGGTGGCAAAACTTTCATCTGCTGCTGTGATCAATCCATCTGCTGCAGTGACCAATTCATCTGCTGCTGTGATCGTGGGAAGATGATGCTGCTTGTCGCAAGGCATCACGTTGGACCTGCAAAATCTGCTGACTGCGCCTCCGGCCATCTGCGAGTTGGTGAATATACCTTGAAATCCTCAACACTTGGCTATTTTTCAATGACCATACGGATTCGCGGTTATTAACGTTTCCCCACAAGCCCTGAGTTAGGTTCATTTATATCTTATTTAAATTTTCAGTTTTTCTTATGCTTTCTTCTTTGCTTTTAGCCAGCCGGCGCATTTTTAATATGCACAAATTTTATCTTAAGTTAAAATTGTTTTAGCCTATTTAATTAATTTTAAATTTTATAAAGTCATGTCATTTGTTTAAATAAAATAGATTGTTAAAATCACCTCGAGCGTCATGATTTCATTTTGATTACCCAAAATAATATAACCAAATAACCCATTGCAAAACCTTTTTACGTTACCTGCTCCCCCCCCCCCTTCCTCTTCAGAGATAATTGGCCGTACTGTTTCAGATGGGGGACACCCTTTACGTTACTTTATTTTGTTCTTATAGTTGTTATTTGATGTAATATATGACGTATGCTATTTAGAAGACATATTAAAATAATAAATATCAATCCAATCACCTAAGATTCATAGCAGAAGCTCAGGTATCCAATAACATTTAAATTACCACTCCTTAAAAAAAGTACGACCCTTGTAGCGTCAGTCGCCAATAATAGCTCGTTGTTAATACCAGGAAAAATAATAATTTAAAAAATATATTTCTAGAAATTACTGGCTTCCACAGCAATATAATCATACATTTACGGCTGACGGACCACGTGAAATCCACTAGTGTTTTATAAATTCTTCAATCTATCACAGCGGGTACATTAGACATCAAAATGAATAAATTCTATTCATGACGTAATATTGCTCTAAAATTGATTATAGACAATGTTTTAACATCTTCTTTTTGCGTGTCCGACATACAACTTGATAAGAAGTACCACCATTGCGCAATTCACCGCGGAGGATCTCTACACAAACCCCGCAGCTGTAAATTGGAATTCCTCGTTGAAGGGAATTTGTTCAAATCTTTGTAATTATATGTCATTAAGTAAAATTATGGGTAGTCACTAATCATCTTGACGTCGAAACAAATTTAAACTGTAAAAAAATTAGGTGTCACATAAAGGGATAATAAATAATATTTATTAACCCTTGGGCAAAACACATACAGTTATCCATGAGCGAAACGAGGTGAGCTGTTATAAACTTCTCTATTCCTGTGACTTGATGATACCCATAGATTTAAAAAGAAAATACATCGGAATGATTTATGTTTCCTCCCATCCCGTTAGGTGTTGAAATTATACGCATACTACGTCAAATGTCAGCGATCCAGAAATCTATTTATTCGACATTAATTTCCTCGTTTCCCCACTATTTTTAAGTGAATCCCCTTCTATCCATTCCCCTTAAGGTGCTGAATACCATAGTTGCCTTTTCTAGGTTTTAGAACTTTTATCCGTTACTCTTGGTTGAAATTGTTCCATGCGTTTAGATTGTATGCGAAACATACAGACATATCTGAATATTGATAAGCACCATTAAATAAGAATTTTAGCTTTATTTTATTTATAAATAGATTAACATTGTGTATCCTTTTAAATATTTTAGTATAATGTTCCTACAAAAGTAATAAATTTATATTTAGGGTTGACGATTGTAATTAAACATCTTCAGCATCACGTGTAGTAAGTGTTTTTCTTTTTATCATAGGTTTGTTATTCCAGACCAAAACTAACAGTATTCAATTATAAATATGAAAAGTGGACCAGAAATTATGAAAAACTTCTGTGGGTACCTCAAAGACATATTAAATTAGAAAAGAGAAGTATTGTAATGAGTGTATGAGGCAATTTACATTTTATTTCGTCACTGGGTGATGAATTCCTCATACTGGAGACAAGTAAACATCAAGGTGCCAGAGAGGTGAGGCATCGGAGTACCAAACGTGCCAGAATCACCGTTTGGTGACGTAAAGATCTGGTACATGAGTCCAGTACTTTGACTCCGGGAATTTTGAAGGTCGCGTCCCCTTCCTGAAATTAGGGATAGAAACCGCGGGCCTAGCTGGATTTTGATTGGAGGCTGAGGGTCAGGTGGGAGGAATGAACGAGATGAGCTGCGAAGATGGATGGGGGAAATATTGGCAGTCGGAAATGAACATTTGAAGGAGGAAAAGTTTGGAGGGTGCGTGGTGGTTTATCCACAGTACGGCTAGTCGGAATAGAAGTTGATCAGTGGGGAATGGAGCTTGGAAGTAGGAAGGTGGAGATGAGATGAGAGATAGAGTTTGGATTTTGACGATGAACATTCGAATTAGGAAGAAGTAGCTTGAGACTGGAAGAAGTTTGTTTGCTATTTAATATTGGGGCAAACTGAAAAGAAGGTAAACGGCGGCGAGCGGAGTGTGCCCCAACCATGTAATCCGGGCACCAGAATTCTTATAAGGAAGACCAGGTACTCACAGTAAAAATCATCCCTGGAAGGAGCCGCTTGACAAAAGCGGAAAAACGACGCAAGCAGCCTGAATTACTCAAGGGAGGAGATAGCCGTCGTTTCACAAAGGAGAAAAGGTGCGTGTCTGTGCCACTGAAATATGTCATGACTGTCATTTTGATGTAAAAACCCCACAAAATGTCCCTTATGAGATTGGCTATAACTGGGTTAGTCGTGAAATTTTTTAAAATTGGATCCTAAGTTTTGTAATTATTCTCTTATATTATCTATTAATAAATTTATTTATTTTAATTTAATCTAACCAAATAATTTGGTCAAGGTTAAATCTAATTCCCCCAGTTCATTATAGTATCTTGGGACAGGGGAACAATTTAAAAAATATATATTTGATTAGTATAATAATTAATTAATCTAACTCCATTTCAGTCTATTTTATTTTATGTATGTTACTTTCATTACATACTAATGGTTTTTGAATAAAGATTTATTTGACAATAATTAGAATTACGTCATTAAGTTAACATTTAGAACACAATTATAAAAAACATAACAACTGTCATCCGAAAATATAAATTTTTATTGTCACTAAAATGTAACTCTTTGGTTATATTAAAGATTTAATACCTGTATGAATTATATATTTAATGGATTAATTTAGGTATAATATAGGGATTATACCAACAAAACAACGACGAACATATTGTGATATTTTTCAGTACCTTTTAATTACTTCTTGTATCTTCAACTAATAAACGATAAATTGATTGAAATAACTTAATACACTTATACTTAATTATAAATTATAACGAAAAAATTAATTCATCAAAATCAGGAACGTTGTTAGGTTCTTTTAATAATATTAGTTGTCGAATAAAATGAATTAATTTTTGAAAAATTATACGCCTTCCTTGGATATGGGGAACATTTGCCCTGTCGTCGTTTCATTACGACTTTTTAAATATTTCTACCCATAAATAATGGCTCAGTTTACCCGTTTACTGTCGACTTGCATGAGACGAAATAAGTTTTTTCTTTTTTTCAGTAGTGGTGACAAATTCTTATATTCTAATCACATGAAGTTACTTTAGGAATTGAGTGATATGAAAATAAAACCATACTACGAAATTTTTACCAGTTTATTTGGTCTTAGAGCTTGGTTTACATATATTTACTACTTAAACATATTTATCTTTTATCCTTGTTATTACATTTAAACAAAAAATATTTTATAAAGTCAACACGAATCATAAATTGGTGTTTAACAGAGTTGTATAAGGTATAGACTTTCACAGAACGTTTGCAGCCTATTCGTTACGACAAGGCATTCTGATATGGACTAAAGACTTTGACCGTTGTCTTTATTTGTAGGTTTCGTTTTCTATGACGTAAATTGGGAATTTATTTCTTAAACAGCTTATTCCGCCAGTTTTTCACACTCATTTTACAAGTATTATTTGGAACATATTTAAAATAAGGTTCTTCTATCGATCCAGACAATGATACATTAAAAAACAAGTCTTAAAAGTATTCCAAACCAATTTTAACGGTTCAGACGTCTGTCATCTTCACCGATTCGTTATGAAAGGGGACTCTTACCTAAATTTGTTACATAACTAAGATTTTTGTCTTAATAAAATTGAAGGAATTCATTGCATCGGGGATTAGAAACCAATAACATAAATTTCTCTCAGCTAGTCACTTTGGCTTTGTTCTCTTTTCACAAGTAAATGGTGCCTACGATTTCCATGTAACTTTATCGGTTTTTTACATGCCCATTGGGGTACTTCTTTGATATCTATTTATAATATTCCTGAGTAAAGCTTTTCGAGAAGCGCTCGGAAAACCACGAAAACTCTCGCTCGGCTTTAGCTTCGTCAAAGTAACCACATTGTATACAGTACACTTTAAACCTGTTTTCCAAAATACGTTATATTAGTTAATCTTTATTATTTAGTTGGTGAATGAAGTACTTCGAAGTAGCTATTTAATGCTTCACTTGTGTACGGTAAGTTATAGATTTCCATAAATTATAATAACTTCCCACTTTCTACTTTCCACATACCCCCTTTTCAATTCACTTCATATGCTATTATCGGGGAGTTTCCTGTTTCAGGATCACCCTGATGTAGCCTGTAACCCCCCCCCCCAAAAAAAAAAGTAACATCTAACATTTATTGTTTTGTTTAAGGTGGTTCATGTTACTTAATACTTCTATAACCACAACATATTGAATAAGACGCAGGCTACTACATAAAGTCCAAATAACTATCAACCTTTTTCTTTCATTAAACTTAGCAGTTTTAATTCATTAGTTTCTAAACCTATTTTAAATGGAGGATCCGGAAGAAAGAAATAATTTTTGGGCCAACGAAATAAATATCAATCGTTTGCAATTTTAATTCAATTGACTGTAAACCTATTTTAAATGGACGAGCCTGTAGAAAGAAGAAGACGCAAGGCTAATGAGCGACTGGCTAGATTCAGGAGTAATAATCAAGCGGATTTAATTCAGGATCCGGTAGCACGAATAAGACTCTTGGATAAGGCACCCGTCTTCTGAGATATAATCCCAGATTGCACAAACACGTTATATGGTGTTCTAAGGTTTCCCTTAGCTGTTCCAAAACCTTTCATCAAGATATTACTGTCGAATGAAATACTGTAGCGAGATAATGGATATAAATTCTCGGGCATCACCGAGCAACCAGTTAATATAACATAAAATGTTAATCAATTTATAAATATTCCCATTTTAAAATGTTTATTGAGTAATTGAAATTCCATTACATTCATGAAAATGATTGGACATCTTATGTAATTTATTATACTTTCTCTTCAGATTTTGTAGTAAATTGGCTGGTTAAAGCGAAGCATAAAATCCCATTTAATTTTATATTTGTAAGCAACAACCAAGTGAATGTTATACACATTGGCGTCCTCACCTTTCATAACAATAGCAGAGTAGACAAGAGGACGTGGAACGAAGAACAAGGTAGCTAAAGGGTTAACTAGGGCTTACTGATTATAATTTATGCTAACCGTTTGGTCGTTCACATAAATGTGGCAAAAGGAAAGCCTATATAGTTTTTACTTGAGATCTTAGTACCAATGAGCTTTTATCTGTAGCAGGCAAGAATGGTATTTATTTTGCAAAGTTCTTTTAATTACAATTCCTTTTTAAAAACAGGACCAATGAATTAATTTTCTAATTATTAAATACTGTTTGTGTAGCGTAGTAGGACCCCTCCCTAGTTTTATTAGAATTTCTGAATTTTGAAGGGTCAAAAGGTTCAGCAAGAACATTATGGCTCGGCAACAGGCAGGTAAGAAGTGGTTTTTCCCGGTGCCAGGTTGCCCGATGGGGGACATGCCTGTTTGCGTACTAAGCTTGTTTTGCTGAAGGAACATTCACCCTTCAAAATTGCCGAAGGGCGCTGTTCCCTATGTCATCGAATATTTCCCGAGCTGGACGAAGGACTCGTGAGGATTGGCGTAACAAACATCACGTGGGATAGCGTTTGTCCTAACAGACGAATTTAGTTGGGAGGCGAGATGTCGAAATATACGGAGAAAGTTCTAGACGTTGAAAGGGCAAAAAGGTAGAGATGGAGAGTCGTGAAAGACGTTGAGAAGGGGAAGACGCATAAGAGGAGAATTTTTCAAGACGTGGATAAGGCGTCGAGGCAGAGGATATGTAAATTGTTGCTCTTTAGCGAGAAGGCATTCAGAACTAGGAAGCCAGGGGGAAGAAGAAGGAAAAACTGGATTTTCCTCATTCACCGTCAGTACCAGGTTCATCCCACTTTCCGCCGGCAGAGGGAAAATTTACAATTCAACCCGAAGAAAGAAGGAAGTTCCGGTTACCTAGTAACTTGCATGAAGATACGAATAAAAATAAAAACAGGTTTGTCATGTGAACGAAATCTGTGCTACACGTGGTTTCCCCAATGAGTAATTATCCCTGATATTTAAAAATCGTCCCTTGAATTAATTTATTTATTTGAAATAGCGCGCAGGGCCCCTTTAAAGTGACTTTTTTATAAATAAAATTATTATATCATATCCTAAGGCACAAGTAATTTCATTAAATAATATACAACGTGATTTTTCATATAAGTATATATTTTTGGACACATCCTCAAGACTGTATTTTGGTGAACGTAAACGAAAGTATCTCCAAAATTACGTAATATATATTTGGTTCGGTGTAAAATATTCCTGTAATATATTTTATAGTAGCACTATATTCTTTTTTAATTGTAAGAGATATGAAAAACACTCGTAATATTCAACTGTACTAAAGAAATGACAATAACTGTTCTCCTTCCCCTGTGACTGATTCACCAAGATCAAATAAAATTTTACTTACTGTTTATTTCATCATACATTTTCAAAGCTTGCGTATGCAGTGTTTACTAAATCTCAAGTCCTTGGTGCACATTAACTGACGCCATTTGTTTCCCGTCTCTTCGTATGCAGCCTCTGTACTTTGTTACTGTTTTTGTGGCTTTGAGCAATCGTGTTCTTGAAAAATTGACTTTTTTTCTGGATCAACGGGGACTCAGGAGGGTGCATAAACGACTTTGCGCAGCTATTAAGCCGCAGAACGACGCCTCGCTAAATGCCGGGACGCTGTTTTTACTGCAGAAGCGGATAGATATTCTGCGGCGGTACACGGCTCCGGGATCCGGCGAGAACTCACGAAATCAATCTAAGCCTCTGCAATTGTTGGCTCCACCTCATCCCCTTCCAGCGAGTAAATTCCGCTACAATGTCAATTTTATTTCAATCTGCACTGCAAATATTGCCAGTTTACTCTCGTAACAGCGTCCCGGAAGATCCTGCGCTATGTTTTGAGATCAGGCTGTTCGATAGAAATCTTCCACAAGCTCTTCAAGTGTGTGGTAAAACCCGTACATTGTGTGAGTCATGGTTAAAATACATAATAAAAATGAAAACATTATTAGTTTTACTATTAAAATAATCAAATAAAAATTTTCTAAGATGGGTAAACCATTTTGTATACACGCAATACAGTGTGCATTAAATATATAGCCTTATTTGTTTCAATATAATAAGGCATACCATATAGTTCTCTGAGTTTTATTGTTTAACCTTTTCTTAATAAATATGAAAATAGAATTGAATAATTATTCTCATGAAACCTTATGCTGTGTAAGCAGGATTTCATTGAACAGCGCCATGTAAATGCGTAAGAATCGATCCTTAGATTCCTAAAATAATTAATTATGAGCAATGATCAGTACTTGGTCTTTTTGTCTTTGTTTCATTATTTCGTAATCTATTTTGGACGGACCATTATAATTAAATTATTTCAATAAAACTATTAGATTTATAATTCTTTTATATCTTCAAGCATGCATGGAATGTTTTAAGTTAACATGAAATTAATTTCTATAATTTATTTTAAGGCACGTGTACCTTTTGGTAAATAGTGACTGCTACATTTTTACATCCCATATGTACTAAGACAACATTTAATGGGTTGTCAATTTGTTACGGATCTATGTCATAAATGAATTTTACTGCATGATATACCGTGTTTTACTGCTAAGTAATACGTTTAGGGTATTGACTAAATTTCTATTTTTGTAGACTTGTGTAGAATTACATTCGAATATTTCTTTGATTATTATAGATCTATTACAGAATTCAAAACGTTTTGGTGAATTTTTGGATAAGAGGTGTTCACGTATTAATTTGGAGTGACCTATCGGTAAACGTGTATAGATAATCTGGTCTTCTATAGTCTAAATCTTTTTTCGTGTGTTAAAAATATTTCTTATATCTGCAAGTTTACTTGGTCGTTTTTGTGTCCATTCTTGGTCTCATGATGATATTTTTCCTCGGAATACACGTTTATCTGAGGTCTAAGTCTATAGGTGCACCTAGGGTGATGTCAGTACTTGCTGCTACTTCTACCATCTCGTTGCCCTTGATACGAGTATGTGAAGGAATCCATCGAATTATTATTTCTTTGCTTTCGTTTGATTGGTTCTTTGTTGTCTTCATAATTCATGCTGTTTATGACACTTTTTGAGTCTGTATTTATTACATATTTGGTTGCATGTCAGTTTTGGATCATCTCTAACGCTTTATGGATGACAAAGGCTTCGCAGAAGAAGATAAATGTTATGTTGTTGAGTTAGTATTTAGTGAAATGGTTGGTTGGTTCGATGGAACATTCCACTCCATTTGCAGGGACTTATCCATTAGTGTAAAATGGCTGTTGGTCTTGGAATTCGGATGATACCTCATTGGAGCGTGTTTGGATGATTATAGGGTTGGTTCCATTTTTCTTAAGGTCAGATATGTGTATTGCGACTCTATTTGATAACCATGGTGGTAGGGGGAATTTTGATTTGGTTTTAGGGATGATAGGTGGGTGTGAGGAATTGGTTTCTGTGTAGAGAACTTTACTCATATATTCTATTAACATCAGCCTGAAATATCATTTTAAACGTATGCAATAATGAAATATGGCTACGGAATGTATTAATAGATTTATTTAATGAAAGAATTGATTGTTACATTAAAAAAGTTTCTGGTAACAAAAAAATTATACCTTATTGTATTTATGTATATTTTATTCTATTCATATTTGTGATTGATATCAATTTGATATCCGTTTCCTCGCCAAAATTTTAGTGGAACTAATAATCTAATCATAAAATCTACGAGAATACAATCAACATTCCTCTTTCATAAAAAGGTTCATCATAAGTGCAAGATAAATTTCTGAAGCCTGCAGTATTACGCATTTGACTAATTACGCTTACAGACAAACCAGGGGTGTTAAAACTTGTAAAGACTGTTGTATTTGTCTTCCGAAAAAAAAGAATTTAGTTGGTATTTGTACGCACATTGAGATTTTATCAATCGTTGGTAGCTTGTTCATAGCTGTTTTAACTCACAAACAACCACACACTTGAGAAGTATATGTTCCCTCGTCATCAAATATTTTTATGCAATTTCACATGGAAATCTTAAACATTTTATAAGAAACATTTTTTTATGCATTGTTCATTATTGCCAATTACTGCAACGTTACCAAACAGTACAAGTAAATTGTAAAGAAATTTATGTAAATTTTTTGTTATATGTAAATTACAAAAGTCGAACTACTATCTTCTTGAATATAAAATATTTTGATTATTAAATAAATTTTTGAAGATAGGATAAATGAGAGCACAAAAGAATGACAAAAGCACAAAACTTTAATGAATGTATTCTGTTTCTGTGATAAAATTCATATTTCTTTGCAAGATCTGACACACTAAACGGGCTTCAGTTCTGGTATTGTCTCGCTGGTGCTACAGCTGACTCCCCGATTCCAGGGTTCGTTACTACAAAATTATTCACTTGAGAACGCCCGCTATCAACCACGTTAGCAGCAGCTGGTATCAGTAGACGTTGATAAGAATATTCTGTTTTGGTAGCTGAGAATACTCTGTTCCGGCGTTCTGGCATATTGCGACGGGGGCCGAGTATACTTGGTTCCAGCGGTTTAAGGATCAAAATAAACCTGAGTTATAATCGACTGAGGTAGACATTTGCTCCTAGATCGTAGAACCTATTAGATTAATTTCCGTAATTGGAACGTTCAATAATTAGGACGTATGTAGCAGTAGTCCAGAAATATATGGAGTGCTTGTGTTAAATATACAGTTGAATAGGTCGTTATTTGCTGTAATTAAATTAATTATGGTTAACTTCGAATCTAATGATAGACAAGGGCACTAAGTTTCTCCTTTCTATGGCGTATCGAAGAAATATTTGTTTCGTTTCCATCACGTGACTAAACGTCATCTTCAGGCAAAATATGAATGGGGAAAAAGCAGGTTTTGTGGCGTCACAACGATCAAGGCGGGCACAAAGCCGGGCGCCAGACTATTTTATAGACGGAGACTGACGGTGTTTGATAGTGGTGGTGCACGAAGGGCGAGAGAATATTGGGCTGCAGTACATCACACAGGCCCCTGATAATGTCAACCGTCACTTCAATATCTTCTGCACGCTTTGTCCACTCTTTCCATGCGAGTAACGCCCTCCAGCTCATGTCAGCTGTTGACTGTTTTTCCCCGTTCTAAAACGGACTCTTGTTGTTCGTGGAACGAATATATATCCACACTTTATCACAGACAAAGGGAAAAATTGGACCCTTTGAGTTTTACACCTGTATCTAAATGTGGACATTTATATTTTATACATGACGTATATTTCTTCGACCTTTTACATAATTTTATCACTAACAGTGAACGTCTTTCCTCACATTATGTTTTACTGTTTCTATTCTCAATACAGCGACTCTCCACAAAAATATGCAGAGTTGTATGTTAAATTAATCAGTGCCCTATCATTTGAAACTGACAATTTAATAATCATATAACCACAAAGGGACAAAAATAGGTTAGAGAAATAAATGCTATTTAACGTATCTGAATATTTTGCTTTTATCCTGTCGTTCTCAATCTTTGAATAATGTGAAATTTACAGGGTGATAAAAACAAGTATCGAATAGTTTTAGAGGTGGTAAACCCATCAAAACAATATATATCCATCTATTTGTTTTTTCTTGACTATTCCTGGGATATAGTAAAATACTTATAATTATTTTCTATCGTCTAATTATATCCTGTTTTATTGATAGAAGAGCTGTTCATATTTTCATTCACACGTCTGAAACCTTGTTTTACGAGCTGCCAAACTAACGAAGTTAATTTCCGTAATATAGTTATAACACATGTTTTGAATATAAAAAACTCTCAAAAAATCGGTATGTTGCATCTTTAGTAGTCCATTGACCTCATGAATTAAGGATTCCGCTTTGGGTTGTGCGTAAATCGCATTTATAATATGTAAAATCAAGTGCAAATTTAATGTAATTCAGAGGGAATATTTTTGTAATATTTATATAATAATGTGTCGTTTGAAAATAGTTACATAAAATTTTGGCACTGAAATTTTTAAATTTAAACAGACATATTTAAAGGGAAGATCAAACGATATTATATTTACTTTTAACCGCCAATTAAGCCTGCTACTATCAAAGCTGGGTCAGTTCGTGTAAACCCATGCTCAGAGGTCGCAGGACAATTACGGCCACATCAAGTGCAGATCCGGTCGGACTAAGTGACCTGTGAATAATATTAATCCCTCTGTCGCTGGGTTAAATCGCGCGATCTCTCATGGAAGTGACGGCGGCACACAACACAGGCTCACAGCGTGGCGCTTCGTACAGTCGCTGCTCCAAAACCTCCTCAATTTCTCTGCTTGCAATTAGTACGGATTTCTGTCTCGTTTTCATTTCAATTTCGATGACACAGCAGAGATGATTTCATTATCTCACTCGCACATTTGCTAGGCCATGATCCAGCGACTTACATATATAAGAATAAGGGGAAAAGGAAGTTGCAAATTTGCAAATAAATTTTTTTGTGTTAAGTTTGTTATCGCTCCCTTAAATTCTGTGATTCGAATTTTCATCTATTTCACACACTTCTATTTCTTCACCTTCCTTTTTCACACATCATAAAATGCAAAAAGAGTTTAACAATATATTCACACTATGATTGCTCTGGGATTATCAAACAAATATTCCTATTGAAATTTTACCTGTCATTAATTGTATTTTTACAGATATACTTTAAGTGCAAGAATCTTGTGTTCACATTTTTTGACGTGACATTTATCTTCTCTCATTGCCTATGTTAAAATTCTTTATGGACGTAAGCTTTTTCGGTGTACTAATTTAATAATCAATTCTCGGTTAAGAAACAGAGTACAACTAAGAAGTTGGAGGAGTTTAAAAAATAATTCTCTGTTGACCAACCAGGTCAATTTTTCTTTCAGATGAAAAAGATAAGAATCTTCAATTTCCCAAGTTGAATATGATTTGATATTTCAAAGGTTAATAATTGGAAAGTATGCAAATTTCTTTGACTATCTCGTAAATGTAAAAGTTGCGGAAAAGTAATAATTATTTACGAAAAATTAAAATAGGAAACTATAAAAGACACTACATTTTTTACTATTAGAGGGAATTGTAGGCAACTATTAAACATTATCATTTGAAAAATCCAAAATGAAGTGCAAGAATTAATTTCTACGTCCATTATCGCAAATCATAGACATTAATTTAGATTATTAGCCCATAGAGTTTGTTTACTTTTAAAGACAATTGAAATTATATCTACAGCTATTTCTAATTAAATTTCCTTTTTGTTTTCTCAAATATTTTAATAAAATGGTACTTATATCATTAACTTGAACTCGTTGTTAAAATGTTCGTATGGAATGCGCTATTCAGATTATTGAGGATGTGGGGTGTGCTGGTTATGTGTATGAAAAGGCTTGTGCAAGATAGGTTAGCATGCAGGGTTGCATCAGATCAGTCTTAGGACTGAATGCCAAAACACGGTTGGACTAAACAAAAAGAATACTACTTTGTTATGTATTAATATTTCGTAGTAACGAGCTATTTTTAAGGACTATTAGCTCGTTGTTCTGTTTCCAATTGTATCAAATAGGGAGTGTGGCTGTAATATAATTTAATACCACAACAAAATCTTTTTTATGAAAACTTATGATTATAAACCGTAAATTAATATTTTATTTAAGTAATAAAACTTTGATTCATCACGAATGTAACAGCAGATTAGCGACTTGACTTAAAGCTACAGAAAAGTCCCTCTTCGGCGCCAGAGTAGTCTTAACATTTCTTGGTTTAACTCAAGTGTTATTTAACGCTAAACAGAAATTTAATTATCTCGTTTGGCAGCTATTTCAACGGATAATAATCCATTTTAATGTTCTATATGACTGTAGGGTAGGGCGTTTTTGGGCTGAAAGGAGGTAAGGAGGAAACCTAACATTCAAAAGATCGACAGAAATCTGGGAATCTGGGAAGAGCCCTACAACACACCAAAATTTCATGGCAATCGGATGAGTGGGATAGTAAATAATAAGGTACAATCATAAAATCTTGGAGCAGATGATTTATGTGGGACGTTTTTTGGTCTGAAGGAGGATAACAAAGAAACCTAGACCTTTAAAAGATCGACTTTGGGCTGATCAGCGTTAAACACAAAAATATCTCGTCAATCTGATGAATTGTTTAGGAAAGCCTAAGGGTAATTGAACAGACTGGGTATATAAACTCAGTAGGTGGATGCTCATATTTCTTTTTATTTATATAGATACTGTTGGAAATTCAGTCAAATATACAGAGTATTTGAGAAAGAACTCCCTAGTTGTAAGGATAAATATAATGAGGAAAGTAATGAATAATTACAGATATGAAAGAGAATACCTTCAAGTTTTGTTTAATGTTAGTAAACTGCAACGTGGAATCCATTTGTTGCCCTGTACACGCCGAGACGATATTTTACTTCTCGCCACGTATTCACCAACATTTCAGGTGTAACTATCACAACTGCCGCGACGATTCTTTCACGTAAATGATTGATGTTTCTGATCCTTTACTGTATTTGTAGGCACGTAACCGAAGTCTTTACGCACATCATACACAGTAGCTTTAGGCACTCCTATTTGTAGACTACGTTTGACCAATGACTTTCTTCGGGCTCCGAACACACGAAACACGGATCTGTTCAACAACACCTTCAGAAGTTCTCGGTCTACCTGGTGATTTTGCTTTTAAAACACTACCGGTTTCCTTGAAAGACTGTATCCAATGACGGATAGTTTTTGTTGTAGGTGTTGTAGGTGGTTCACCACCATACTGACGTCTAAAATTACGTCGCACTGTTGTAACTGACTCAGTTTGCACAAGGCAAATAACACACTGCGCTTTCTGTTTCGGAGTACACATTGTTGCTAAGTTGCTCTGCACTGCACGCACGCCTGGACTGAACTGAGGGCGCAGAGGTAAAAAAACAGCACTGGTGCCGTCTCAAGGTCAAGCAGACCTGCCAACGGCAGGGGAGCCGAACTTGGAGAGTTGATGAATCAAACACCACAAAATAGAAAAGTGTATGTCCTTATTGCACATTCTAGGACATGAAAAAAGGGAGTTCTTTCTCAAATGCCCTGTATTATCGTAACGCACATACAAGGTCACAATTTGTTCGACTCTATCCTTCAAAGTCTTTTCATGCTATGATTAATAGTGTGGAAATAACTGATCATAAAAAATGGTATTTTACCGTCACAGAAACGTGCATTCACCAGTTTAATATTTACAACCTATGACGAAAAGAATGCGATATTTAATGTATGTATGGAATTGGAAAGTGAATCATCTTTTCGAGGCCACTTCAAGAACCATAGCTAACGTTTCGCACGTAAGAATTTGTAAAAATTTCATAAAGTAATTTCTAAAATGAATTCATATGAAGTCTAATAAATTCGTGCAGCCAGGCAGCTTCACGCGGCGGGAAAGAAGTGACTTGTAGCACTCGCAATTACAGTTTCTCACACCTGGTCCTGTTCCCGCACATAACCTGTCCACACCCCAAGTTATGTCCTGGGGCCTCATACTATGTCGCGCCGCTGCGAACTGAAAGGAATCCTCGCTTTTAATTAAATTGTACCGGAAAGCAATTTAGTTGAGTGCAAAGAGCTACCAAAGAATGTCTAATTTAACAAATAATCGGAATATTTTCATGGGAAATGCTATACAAATGAGAAATAAAAACTGTGAATCGTTTTGTGGAAGCGTCACTAACAGACACTTTAGTGTATTTCACCTAATGGAAAACAATATTTAGATTTAATTACTGCAAATCAATGCATTGCTAAGAGATGTCCTTTGTGCATCCATATTCACGTATATTTACTATTACTTTTTGTAAGCCGTGATTTCAAGAGCTTCCGGGTTCCTGCGTGCATTTGATCTGGAAACGGGCGTTCAAAATTGTTCAACATTTAATATGACCGTATACGCCCACCAGCGTACAAAGCGTTGAAATAAATGAATGACAGTGAGTGAAAAGTTATAGCAAACTATGAGCAGTTTTAACCGTGACTGTGATAACAGTTACAACAATAATGGCTTCTGTTAAGTTTATATTGCAAACAGATAAAACGTTTGGAGTAGGAAAAGTACATTTATTGAACAATATCAAAATTATATAATTAATTTAGACAAAGCATGAAATTAAATTAAAATTAAACAATAAATTTGTAAATAATAAATATAATATTTAATTTCAAAATATATTATGAAGTAATTAATATAGTTGCATATAATATATAATAGGCCGCATAACATTCGGAGTTAGAAAATTAATAAATATTTTTCAACATCCTAAAATATCCCAAATTTCATATTTAACAACAAAATGATAAATTTATGTTGTTGCGGTAACTAGTCCTAAGACTGGTCTGATGCAACCCTCCATACATCCTATCCAGCGCAAGACTTTTTATTTCTACATATCTACAACGTCCCACATGCTACGTAACCTTCTTATCGTATTCCATCCTTCGCCTCCCTCTTTTGTTCTTACCCCATATACTTCCCTCTAATGATAATTGTATAAGACCCTCATCTCTCAAAACGTGGCCTATTATCTATCGCTTATCTAAGTCAAAGTCGTCCAAATAGTCAACCTTTCCCCTATTCTGCTTATAACTTCCTGGTAATATGGAGGACGTTGACCAAGAGAACAGATAGATTAATATGCCACGTTATTGGACATATGGGTCTGGTAAAGTTAATATTAGAGGGAAGTGTCTGGGGTGTTGCAAGGAATGGAATACGCCAAGCAGATTACGAAGGAAGTGGAATGTGCTAGGTATGCGGAAAAGAAAAGGCTTGCCCAAAATAGTTTAGAATGGAAGGTCTTAAGGACTAAATACCACAACAACAATAGTAATCCTATCCACCCATCCGATTTTCAGCATTCTCCTATTGTACCACATTTCGAAAGCTTCTAGTCTTTTAATTTATGCAACTCCTATACGAATTCTTTTTGGAATAGTAGCTATTTTTGGTCAACATTTGGATAGATACATAATGAAATTACTTATACATAGTACTCCCAATCTAGTTGTTCTAATTTTTCGTTCCTATAGCCCTTTTCTGAACTTTCTCTAATGATACTATTTGATTTTTCTATACGGTTCCCAACAAGCTGTCCCGTATTCCAAAATTGGTCTAACTAAGGAAAAATATGCCACTTCCTTTGAAATTGAACTTGTAACGAAATGTAACGAATTCCACGCTTTTCGGGCCGTGAAATTAACCTTCCCCCCCCCCCCATAAATCTGTTTTTGATATATATCCAGATATTTGAAGCTCGTTATACTGGGAATTAGTTCCTCACATATTCTATATTCTGTCTCATTTAACATGGTGAGTTTTGTAAATGAGATTTCATTTTGATTTTATATTCCTGAGCCCTGATATTGACTTTGTCTAGATCTTCTTGTAATTTTATCCCGTCTTGGTCGTTCGTTACCTTTCCGTATCTGATGGAGTCGTCGTAATCATTTCCCAATATTCATATATTAGCCGCAAGTAAGTTCCTATTTTTCGCGAAAGCCTTTCTTGCCTGTGCTATCCTACTCTTTGTGTCAACTACCATCCCTAGTAATAACTTATAATGCTATCCAAGTAGCAGAATTCCTTAACTTCTTTCAATATAACTCTTCCCAATCTAACACCCTTTGTTATTTCACTATATTACATGCTACACTCCATCACGTTAGTTTTCCCTTTATTAATTCTCATATTGACCCTTCCTCTAGGATCAAGTTCATCCTATTTAATGTTTTCCAAGTTTTATTCAACTCCCCTAATATCACAATATCACCAGAAAGCCTTAGGGTTTTCATTAATTCTCCTTGCATTTTGATTCCTTTGATAAATTTATATACAATGTAAATAATGGCGACCATCTTCAAACAATGTTCGGTCGTGGACTTTTACAAAGGCACAAATATTTTAGAAGTATCATATTCTTACAAGTGGGGAATCTTCAACAATGAAAATGGAATGTCATATTGTATTTAAACTATTGCTATTGTTGTGTTACTTGACACGCAAGCGTTTGCAGATGCAGATTGTTTGACAAACGTTCACAACAAGTAAAAACTTTGATGTTTTCTCTTTCACTTTCCCCAGTTAAATTTATATCAAAACTTTTATAGAGGCTGATTATTATGTAGCAACGTGTGATGAGTACCGACGTAGGGAATAAAAATATTAGTTGAGATAAGGTCAATGGTTTGTAGCTTCCACATTAGGCAAGGTATTAAATAATGTATTTACCGTAGAACAGGAAAGTATACGCCATCCATTAATTAATTGAAACTAGTACTGCATCGCTGGTAGCGCTGTGTGTAGTGCCATTTCTCTTCCTTAATACATCGCGACGGTAACACAAATGGCAGCATCTATCTGCGCCAGTATCGGCACGTGCATGAATCACAATGCATCACAGAGAACTAGTCGATACAAGCTATATGCCCTACGTTACAGATGTCTGTCCAGGAAGCCTCTTCCTCACGTATCGATATCAGCTCTAGACGTGGAGCAGACAATGAGTGGTCTGATTGGAACGTGATGCATTCCGCCGCACCGCTCCATTCTTTCTTGTGCCATTGCTAGTGGATTAAATTAAAGCTATTGTTGAGCACAGCCAGTAGGAACGCAGGCTACCGGTGGGATTTGGAACAATAGGCTTTGTATAAGAGTATGATTTGCGAGATTGAGTATTATAGCGTATCCCATACGAGATTGTTGTGCCATATCAAAATTTGAATAAAATAATACGATTCATTCATTACATGAATACTTTAATCTATTCATCGGTATGTGAAGAATGTTTTGTTTTGTTCGAGTGTCAATGACATCATTACACCCGGCCAAACTATTTGTAGGATAAATTTAGACAAGTATATTTTTATTACTGAAAAATAAATCGAAATTACCAATTCACAGACAAGATAGAAGTTTTTTAAATTATACTTTCATTTCCTCCCGGCTTTTGATACTTCATCAGGTTAATGACTGCAAAAAAAATAATAGAATATTTAATGCCAATAGTACGTAAAAAATAAATTATTAAAAAAAACTCGAAAATAATCTTAAAACTTTAAATTATATTGTTGTTATTTACATGCTTTAGAAGAAAATCAAGAATTTTAGTGGATTAATGTTTAAATTTTATATTTTGAACATAATTTATTTGTATATAATTTTTCTCCTTGAAATAGAATATGATAGGACGCCAGGTATTTTTACAAGAAAATCACCAAAATTTAAACTTTAATTAGTCTGAGACACGAAAATGTGTTATCTACACTAGAGCGTGATCCTTTCACAATGCAAAATTTTAATACGTCATACACACTAGACGGACACTAATTCATGATACTCGTCGACTAAAAAATGAACCCCGTTCGTTTTCTATGGGTTCTGCATTTATCCCGGTCTAACGCCACTTGACTTCGGTGGCTTTCTTGTTAGCCGAGTTCCGATGATCTTCGCGACCCCCTTAACGCGACCTTTCTTCCTCGTCTCCTTCCGTCGACTATTAATTCACGTGGTCGTGACTTTTCGCGATGCCCCAAACTGACGTCCTCCCTTCACCACATTTCGCCGCGACTAATTTTAACTCCAACTCTCGGTTTACGGCATCTTGCCGAAAAAGGCACGTGATAAATTCTAAGCCAAACATATTCTTAGGCTTTATTCTCGCAGGCTCTTGGAATAACAGCAAGAAATCACGTTTATGCTTAATGGTTACACTTTTTTCCACGTACTGTTACGTCAGCGATGTCACAAACTACAACAATGTATTCTGGTCGTTTGTGAGGTTGATTTTGGCGCTTTCGAGCCAAGGCTGTAACTTGCATGTTTCAATATATTGTAACAAGACTTATTTCCTCGCCCGAAATACCGTTCCGACGTAAATCCGATTCACCACGTGAATATTCAACTCGTACAAAATTTCAGGGTATCATGTAATTGGATTAATTAAGGATTAGCAAAAAATTTCCAATAGGGATTTTATTAAACAAGAGCATGAGACACTACAGACGAATACCAGATTTGGTTGAAAAACACCTGTATATCAATGCTCCTAAGATTTAAAAGCACTCAAATTTATACAACAGAAAAATTCTTTTCACTCTTCCATTTTAACAAACTTTAGTTCGTTATCACCAAGTAATATAATGATAACTGTATCTAGCTAATGAATTTTTCTATCGATTCTAACAACTTACTGCCCTCTCGCCGCTTCTCATGCACGCAAAAATATCCTTAGGTGCATCAGAATCAGGCCGAACCTCGTTGCCGCATGTCTGTCGGTCTTGGGTGAATGCCTCAGCCTCCATGGCCCTTTTCTCACTTTATAAAAGCCAATCCAAAACTGTTCTTCCTGGTTGTGCTTACTTCATTGTCCATGAAACCCTATTGACTAACCCATCTGTTCTCCCGGTCCTCGCTCTCCTTCCAATATAGGCTAAAAGTCACGGGTTGCCTCGTTGTTCAATCTCAAAAGCGTGATGCCCGAGCCATCTCATTTTGGTTTCAGAATACAACAGAAACCTCTTCCAGTAGGAATCGGAATGACGCGAGACTAAACGAAAGAGGAAGGAAAGTAGCCTGTGAATCTCTATCCGTGATTGGGAGCGGACATGTGATAAAAAATTTGTATCTTCAAAATCTATAATGTACACTACGTAAATGTAATATTTTTGTCCCTTACCAATCCAGTCGGAATTTTTTATGATCTTAACTTTTAAAAATATATTCAAGTTATTATGCGTAATATGGAGACAACTCTTGTCCCGTGCGATTAATAACGATTTATATTCTAATTTTTACTTGAAATATGGGAAATCAATTTCATAAATAAATGACTAAAACTATTCATATCTAAAATAATCTTATGTAACTATAGTCGTAATAACATTCCTGCAAAAAAATAAACGAATTTAGTAATTTACTGTTTATAAGAATTGAAATAAAAAACATTTTAGGGGCCATCGTCAAGCACTACAGTACATTATACGGTATATATAGCATTACAGCTTCTTTAATTATGAAAATAAAAAAGGCTACAATTCTAAAATTATTTGAAAACTAAATAATATGCGAATATTCAAACAGAAACTGTTTGAGAAGCATATAAATAACGTTGAAATTATTTCAAATGTATAAAATGTATTAAAATGAAGGTTTATTGTTTTAATCATCGGAATAAATACATTATATGCGTAGTTAAATGGTATCCAATTACAACCACGAAAAAGGGACTTGTAATTTTCTATATATTAGCCTTTTCAATTTCTTTATTTCATGTATTGCAAACATATTTTATTTCTGGTTTAATCTATTGTAAATTTCAGATTAATAATTGGACATTAAAACGCTCTCCTTCACAAAGAAAACGTGTAGTAAGCCATTAACATATTAGATATTAGTGAAGATAGTTTGCTTTCTTTTAGTATCCAGCTAGTTCCATGTAATTTACATTTTTTGTTGTATTGTGCGCGGGAATGGGCACAAAAACGTGGGAACACTGACCTGAGGGAGATTTGGGTTTCTCTAAGTGCAAGATCTGCTATGACAAAGAGGTGCGAAGTTTTTCGTAGACCTGGAAGGACGTGCTCCCCCCCCCCCCTAAATTATTTCTCACCACCAAGGGAAAAAACGATGATTCACTAAATTCGCGGGCAATTTGGGCGTCTTCTTTCCAAAATTAGAAACTGTGATTGGTGGTCCCGATGGGAACCGAAAATCTGGTGGTGACGAAAAATATGGCAAAAGAATAGTTGGGTTAGAGATTCGAAGAAACGAGGAGTTCTCTCTAGAGAGTCGACAGTCTGCGTCTATAGTCTCCAAACAGTTCGTGTAGAAAATCACAGTCTGAGCTGACAAGCGGAGGAGAGAAGAGTTCTTTCTGGAGTTTAAACAGTCTGTCTGTAAACGCTCTCCTGGGCAGAAATGCTTTGCTGTCAGGAGCTTCGAGCTGGAATCCAGCCATCGACCTCTATATTGTGTCGTGAAAACAGCTCATGGGCAATTAGTTGCAGATTCCAGCGATCTGTGAGCTCAGAGGCCATCAGAGGACGACACAGTATCGGGGTTCCTGGCATCACCGTCTTCCTCCACCACAGTACTAGCGTCCGAGACGGAGCAGCGAACAAGTCATCCCATAGTAAGAACCCAACCACTTTATACGCCCAATGTTCTCATGTTGATGCATTAATTATTAGATACTTTTAAATCTCTGGGTACATAAATTATATTTCTTTGCATAACTTTTATGGGGTTAAATTTAACGGCAGTGTATATTTTTTATTTAAATTTTGACATGTAATTTGGTGTAAGTTTCCTAACCACCACGGCCAACTTGTCAATCAATGCGGCTAGTTGGAGCAAGTTAATATGTTAAGATTGTAAATAGTGTAAATAGTTTTTCTTCATTTAGTTTTTTGATAAATTATTTACTAACAGAATTGGTGTAAATAGTTTGATTACCTAAATTATGGAGAATATATTTATGATCAAAATTAATCAAATTTAAATGTTTAATACGTTGAAACCTGAAAATTAACTGTGAAACCAAAAGTCCGTCCGCATACCACAAACTTTAGTTAGGTCCTTTGAACAGATAGAAAAACTTAAATGGTCGAAAATTATTTGAAATGTAAATATTACACAAAAAAATTAAATGCAAAGCGTGGAATCAATTATTATTTGACATGTAATTTGGTGTAAGTTCCTAACCACCACGGTCAAATAAACTTCAAATAATAGTAACGTAAAATAAAATACTGTGTCTTTTTTGGTTTATGCCTTAAATAAGTGATATTTAACCACAAAATATACAATACGAAGAAAATTACGTTACAATATTTCCTGATTTTATTTGTTGCACGTACTTAAAATTCACATTGCGATGAGATGCAAATTCCTTTTCGTTACAGTTCCCATTATGTACTGTGCGTAATATTCGATATTCATTCCATCTGACTGGCGTGAATACCCTTCAGGAATCAGCACACATCAGTGCTCTCTCTTCTGCTGAATCGCCAGTGGCCGGATCACGAATGCTCTCAAACATCTCCATTTACCATTGCTAATGTAGGAAGTCTGCATTACGGCCGAAAGCCTTACTCGTGTTTAGTTTCATTTAAGCAAAGCAACGCCAGGATTACCGGATGAAGCATTTCCCAGAAATTATGTGAAACATACTGCATTGGGTCGTGAAAATGAAATAAAAAAATTCCAAATTTGATTTGGCATATTCTTTTTAGAGAAGTTACGAAAAATGAAATTCGAAATTATTACTTTAACAGTTTGTTGGACACGTTCACTCACCTAAATACCACAATAAAAATTGAAGAACGATATAAGATTCATTTCGGTGAATCTTTCCGATACGATCACTAACAATAACGGTTTTCCCCTTCGCTAGAACCGACGCTTCCAAAAAAAAATCTTTTCTCTTTCGCTGCAGTATACACGATGCGAACGCTTGCGTTCCGGCAATGTGTACGAACGCTTCAAGCAAAAGATTGCATTTGAAGCTTAAATTAGACAACTGGCAATGGAATGTTTTTCTAAAACGTGAGTTTTTAAGAAATGTATGCTTTCAAAATCCATAGCTAATTTTGATCAATATTTAATTACCGTCGCAAAAAAATTATTTAACAAATTATTTGTGCTTTTTAATATAATATTAAATTTATTACATAAAATACAATTTCTTTAATGGGTCCTGTCCACTATTACAATTATACATATTAAGGAGAATTACTATTCAAATATCAAGGGGTTCTCAGAGTTAATTACTGGGATAACAACGTGTAACAGATATATTACGTTCTTTCGTGACGAACGTGTTCCACCTTCTAAGTGATTCTAAAGCTTCCGCGTTGTAGAGTTTTCCTCCCTCACTCTCCGGCTTCTTTTGTCGAGTTGTGCGTTTTCCCTCGGTAGACGGAAAAGGCTCTGGACCTGATACTGCCCGGTTATCGAGGTAGACCAGTTTTCCTCCTTAACAATGTTAATATCAGAGCCTATAATTTTGCTAATATGGTAGATTTATTATGAATTTATACTTCCTCCGATAGGTTATGAAAATGACTCCCCGTCTTCTTTCAGAATATAACTGCTCCGCTTTTTCAATACCCAGATACACAAACTATTTAATTGCTCAATTTTTCTTCTCTTCTACTTCGTCGTCTTCCTGTTCCCTACCACTTCCAGAAAGACTGGTTGCCTCCCTGCTTCCTAGACCTTTCAACGTCTTGATCAACACTGACTAATTTCTGTCTTCTCTCCTTCCAGCTTAAACCTTTTTCCCACTTGTCCAAGGGAAAGCGCCACACCACGTGACGTGTATTTACCAATATTTATTCGTCCTTCGTCAAGTGCAGAAATTTTTTTCACTGATGAAGGGATTGATGTCCTTGGGAAATTTTCCTTGCAGCAAAACAACCCTAATCTCTTGTAGCTGCAGATAGACACGTTTTCCAGGCGACCCTTGGCGTATGAAATTTCCACCTCTTGCCTGCCTGTCTCTGAATATTCTTACTGAAATTCAATCATTTAAATTCTAAAAATGTGAATAAAATTAGAGAGGGGTCCTACTGTGCTACAATATAAATTTGATTTACCTTCTATATGCATTTCTGAGCACCCATAAAAACAATGCAATTTATTTACTACGAAATCTGTGGAGTGTGAAGTAAGTTTAACTTGGTAACATTTCTAAAAGAAACCAAATGAAGTTGTTACATTGACCGATCATAAAATATAGGATAGAAAAAGAAAAGCCAGGGAAACAGATATCGTTAATAGAATACAATCAAACATTCTGCTAAATTGTGCAATTAGATAAAAACTCCACAGGTAATTTTGTAACGTTGTTTATATCACGTGATTACTCACCATTTAAAAATAATTTAAGTAAAAAGATCTACAAAATAAAACGAAACCATTCCCTCAAACTATAGGAATTTATTTCTGTACGCTAATCCTTCTAACAAAAAAGTATTCCAATGTATGGCATTTGCTCAGTGTCGTCGCAAAAGTGCATCAAATTTTTCTCGCGGGTATATAGATCCGACGGAAATTGTCCATACTGACAGGACAACATGCTTTATATAATAAAATTATACAACAATTTGCATCTACAGAAAACTTCTCTTGCAAGTGCCACGACTAGATTACAGAGTCTCAATTTATATGAATATTTACGATAGTACTTGCTCGAGACTCTTAATTCCCAAAGTGAATTCTTTTCCAGATTGTTGTAAGAAATAAAAAGTATGTTTCAGGTAATATAATTAAAGCAGAAATTTATTCAATTGTTCAAAAAGTTCTGCCACAAATACAAAACTTTTTTCAATATTAATATCTCTGTAGCTCGTAAACATATCTCTGTGATTCATCTTTAAATACACATACGAGTTGAAGTTTTTCAGTCATCACAATATGAATACCGCGATTTCCTCCTCCATACGAGCTGTAATTATTTCACATGCATATTTCTCATCTCTTTCACATTTGATTACTAATCAATATTTTTCTGGCTATAATTAGAATTTAACTACCGTTATTAATATGTAATACTAGATGGATACTCGACGTTTCCCGTTTCCGCAAATCAGTATCGACAGCTTCACGTATTTGAATATTTAACTTTCACGCCCCCTACTCTATCTAAACTTACGGAACGTTATATCATCACATACGGCTTGAGTATATTTGACTCTCTTAGAATGTAGGAAATGTAGCTTTTATTAACCTACCGGAGGATTTAATGAGCCAGTTTATTACAGTCTTTTCAGTTATGTGCCTAATTAAGGTACTAGTAGAATTATTTAATCGATTGACGTAATGTGAGGTCAAATATTCTCCTAATATTTCGGGAGTTAAAAATTATCCCAGTAAAATAAGAGAGCCAATTATACTTCCCGTACCCAAATAGAGGAAAAAGTACTCTCAACACTTTAATAGAGTAAAACATACTAACGCTACATTTAAAAAGTAGCTACCGGTACTTTAAGAGGGTCAAAATTATTGCCAGTAACCATTTAGGGTCAGGAACATTCACGATCCCTTCAGAAAGACAAAAATACTTCTGCTATCGTAAGAGAGTAATAAATTCACAGCCCGCTTGTGCTGTAGTTGCTAGGATGTTTTATATATCCAGGGTACAAACTGGGTTGTGACATACGTACCAACTTGGATTGAAATTACTCCAATTATAAGAAAAATTTAGTTTCACTCCCTTTCTTCTAAGGGCAGATTCTTGTTTAATTTCAACCCCCCCCCCCTTTTTCACTCTTGCTTCTTTACATGTCGGCTTAATACCCGTTCCAGCCATTTCCTCCTAATCGGGTCATCCTCTCTTCAGACCACGGCTGCCGACCTCCTATTCTTCCTGTTTCAGGAAGAATTTCAAAAACACCCTTGCAACAATTTGAACCCGTCATGAGTAAAAGATTAGCGTAGGCTAGCTCCAAGCGGAATTTCTCACCAACTCCAAAACTGTCCAAAATCTCCTCTCCAAAAAAAAACTCTGTATAAATCTCTTTCTACAATCAATCTGTCACCTACGCTCCTGTCACCGCTCTCGCACAATCTCCAATGTCTTACTCATCTCACCGCTCTCGCACAACCTCCCAATCTCTCACTAAAATCTCTCTGCCAGGCTTTTTAAAATCTCCTCCCCACTTCTTCAGTTTTTATCACTAAAGCGGCAGTTATGGATATCCACCAATAACATTTATGGTGATAATTGGGGAAATACACCACCCGACGCCTCAAAATTCTCACAAAAATTGGGAAATTCCCAAAACGCGACGCGTAGTCTGAGTTTTATTGCCCCTTACTCTCCTTTCTTTTGACTCCATGCAGTGTGCACAGCGTGCAGATGTGTTACAACGCGCTTAAATTTGTATGTGATCCATAAATACATACGAAGCGTCAATTTTGTTATATAGACAATTAACTTATTGTTTGCTAAACATACGTCCTCTTTTGTTACTTCAGCATTCTTTCCCTCATGTTGAATGCGTACAATACTGTTCAAAAAAAAAAGAACGATAGATGGGACTGAAATTTATTCTACAAGTAGGATAGATAACAATACGCAAGCGAATATAATTACAGTGCTATACGTGATCTGTAGCCCTGAGATTTCAATTTGCGCGAGGCCTCCAAGCGCTGCAATCAGAGCCTCTAAGTGGCGTGGCATGGAATCATCGAGGGTCTGGATACGTTTCTGGGAAATATCCCTACATGCAGTTTGTACACGAGTTCACAAAGCGTCAATAGTGCTTGCTGCAGGACTATGACGAACAGCTTGCCGACCAGACACGTTCGATGGGTGACATGTCTGGTGAATGTGTGGGTCAGAGAAATTGTGACCGACGTTCTTCGAAGAAGTCTTGCACAATCCTCATCACATGTGGCCAGACATTGTCTTGCTGAAATATGGCATATGAAGTTGCCTAAAGAAGAGGCAGTACCCCGGGTTCTAAAACTACTCTAATGTCCTGAAATCATACGAGACTAGATCGCACATTTTATACAATGGCGCCACAAACCTAGGCTTTTGTCCACTATGTCGCTCAACAATACAGGCTGGAAGATTTCGTTCACTGTGGTAGCGTCTAACACGTATCCGGCTATCATTGTTGGGCAAGCCGAAAACACCATATTGTCACTCAGTACCCCAGTTACGGCGTTCAAATACCAATTGAAGTCTGAGGAGTTGGTGGTTTCTGGACAATGGAAGCCGTCGCAATGGCATTCAAGCCGCTAGCATAGTCTTGAAAGGACGGCGACGAACCGTTGACGCTGTTTCATTACTAAAATGTCGATTCAACACTGTAGGCGTAGCTGTACGGACCGTCACACCCATTCGGACAAGATAGTGGTCATCCCGTGCAGTGGTCACATTACTTGGTCCAGAACTCTGCGATACACCCTCTCCTCTCCTATGGTTTCATTCACGCATCTCTGTCATAGCAGCATACGAATACAAGCGGTAATGCCATGGCATGATAAACCATTCTTCATATTCAAACTCACTCAAGTGTTGATATTGGGCCTTAAACGCACTGTTGGGGCTAAACTTAATCAATTATTGTTTGTACACTGGTCTATAAATCCCTTCAGTTTGGATTCGTATGGACCATTCCTTCTGGGTGTTGCGTTTTTCCAAAACAGTAGTGTATTTTGGCAAATTGTATTAAAGTACAATTAATATAAGGAATGGTAAAATGATTTACCATAAAAAAGATGGCCAAAAGGTCAGCATATAAATTTATCACTATTTTTTCAAAAGCGACGTTTCGTCTCCATTTTGAGACTTCCTCAGGGGTACAATTTAGCAGTACATCATATTTACTCCTTGACTCCCTGAGCTGAAATGGTAAATGAATTTACATGTGAAGAATTTAGTGTCGCGCATGGACCATCACCAGCGACGGCTACGGCCGTAACGTCGCTTTTGATTAAATAGTGATAAATTTATATGCTTTTTGGCCGTCTTTTTATTTATTGTGAATTTTAAAATCAGAAAACTATGTTGTAAATTGCTTTACTGTTTATTCTTTTTGTCTCATTCAAATTAAGAATCTATGAAAGCTGAAATGTACTTAATAAACGTTTTGATAATAAGTGATAAGTTTCAAAGACAGTGAAAAATTTCGTATTATAAGAAGAGGTTACAAAACTTTTTATGGTAACTTCGAAGATCTATGTCCTAGTAAGGAGAAAAATAAAGTAATAAAAAATATATATAATGTAATATTGATAGTATTAGCCAAATACAGACAAAATTGAAATTAAAGTCATCATAATCTTTCTTCTACTTATCAGATTCAAGAAATGTATTGCACCTGTTGAAACCTACTAATAGGCTAAGTAGAAAATTTTTCTTCTGGCTGTGTATTCAATTTTGTCTGTTTTTGTCGCATGTAATCAATAGTTACTTCTCAGGACATATTTACATTTAAACCGTATATTAAATGTATATGGTAAAATAGTTGTAATTCAGGAGCAAAAGCTTACAATATCATGCATCACGTCTTATAATTACGTTATCCTTTGGACATGGCTGTTAGACTTTGCTACAATATTCCTACGATCGAGGCAAAAGGTCACGGAGACAACATTAAGAGGCAGCCGACGATGCACCTTCGTTAGGGCTCTACGTCATTTACCTGCAACAAGTTAAACCGCCGTAAATCTAATACAAGTCAGCGATTCGGGCTCTGCCACGCATGAATACCAAACAACTCACTTCAATTGTGGTCCTGGTCGTATTATATTAGGCCCTTTCTGTATATACTAACTGTGTGTTCCTCCTTACAACAAAGCCATGGGCTTATAATCTTACATACACAAATGTATAAATAATATATATAAATAAATGTTAGTATAAATTGTCATTTTTTGAAAGATATATCTTGGTAATGTTCTAGTACACTCACAGTTAAATTTTCAGCTATACGCTGTAAATGATAAAAGGGAAGGGGGGGCTAATTATTTAAAATTCATTTACCAAATTATTTGTGTTTTTAAAATAATGATAATTTTATTTACATAAAAAGGAAACAATTTCTTTAGTAGGTCCAGTGCACTATTTACAATTTATATATAAATATATTGTTAAAGGGGATGATTGTTTAAATTTCAAATGGTTTCTGCGAGTTAATTATTGGGGTAACAACGTGCAGCAGAGATTTCACGTTCGAGACGAATTTGTTTCATCTTGTTACCAATTCCAGAAGTTCTCCTTCCATTCTCACACTGCCAGGTCGGGTTATGGATTTGCGTTCTGTTGGCGGAAGAAGGATCTGGACCTGGTACTGCCCGGCGATAGAGGGAAACCCAGTTTTCCGCCTAATTCACTCCAACACACCATTACTACCACTTCCTTTTAACTTGCAAGCAAGTTCGTAGTTCCAGCTTTCCTTGCTCGCTCTGTTTCAACTCTCCACCATCACTGACTTAATGATTGTTCATTTTTTCTTATCGACCTACTTCCTGTTACCTGTTCCCTTCAACCTCCCGAGCAACACTCTGTCTCTCTCACCTCGCAGTTAAACTCTTCTCCTTCTCCAAGGGAAGCGCCAACCCACGTGACGTTTTTTCACCAATCTTTATTAGTCCTCCGTCAAGCGCCGGATTTTTCTCGCTGACGAAGGAAGGGACTCATTGGGAAATTTTGAAGGGTGAATGTCCCTCCAGAAGAACAAGCCTAATCTTTGCAGGTAGACACGATTTCCACCGGACACCATGGCGACGGGGAATTCTCCGAGTTACAATATTCTTGCTGAATTTCGATCGTTTAAAATCAAAGAAATGTGAATATAATTAGGGAGGGGTCCAACTGCGCTACAATACTTCGTAGAGAGTACAGTATCATTAAATAACAGAATGGTGCATCCCCACAATTCAAATATGTTACTGGAATACCTCCACTGAACCTTTGCATAAATTAACAAACCTTCAAATTTTATTCCAATTCATTATAATGTACTAGATATTTATAGCCTTTAAATTCTTGTAGTTGGTTACATTTTGAAATCTAACTTTTTATGTATCTATAGTCATTATTTTGATAAATATTCGTAATGGGTGGTACGAGTTATGTAGAATGGTTATAAATACATCCAACGCTCAATTTTTAAAGTTAAGCTTCGTTATTTACAACTATTCAGACGCAACTGCAACATTTTTTTTGTTTTGAACATATGAAAAAGTGTAAACGGGAAATTGAACGGCATCAAACCAGTAAAGGGCTTTTAAATTTTTCTCTAACCACAGCTCGTCCATTTGCCATCGTAAATATTCTAACGTTGCTATTAGAGGCAATCCGAAACGGACAGCTGCAGGAATTTGCCCTCAGAGCAATTCGTGTCTCCATACTCTGTATCAAGTAGGAGTTTTCATGCAAATATGAAATTAATAATTGAAGGGTCGTGAAATATCTTTGCCGCATTTCATACTCAATTACCACTTTACTTTTATGTTTTATTATTTATATCACACTTTTTTGTTCTGAAAAAAAGGACTTCCTATTATTTAAAGCTGACCGTGTTAGGCTTTGAAAACAACGTTTGTCGTAATAGATTACGAATTTTAAAAATGTACAGATTTCTGTCCGATGAACATAACGGAGGATCCACTTACCGAAGCTACTAATTCAATATCTACTACTCACGGCCTTTTCTACTAAATTTTAAATTAAACACCTTAAAGCAAGATTAAATGCTCCTTCTTATGTCTCTGAAGTTGGCATACTGCATCAGGGTCTGTGTGAAGTTCTATAAATTTTGTTTGAAAAAACCTTGTGCTCTGTTTCAAATAATAGTTACGGAAAATAAAATAATGACCTTAAGAGGAACTTATTCTTTAAATTATCGATAATCAGTTTATAAATATACAAAATATACATTAATATCAACTAATTTCCGCCGATTTTATTAAACTTATTGAAATGCGACATCCCCTATTAACTCATTACTTTAATAGCATAGGAAAGTAACTTGAAAGAGATCATGTGGAAGGGACTAGCCGTATTTCTTTTCCTTTTTTGGCAACAGACTACATGAGGGTGATTCTAGAAAAGGCAACATAGGAACGGAATTGACAAATGAGATGTGGAAGGTAGAGCAAGGTAGCCAAGGTAACCGTGGGTTATAGTTTAAGGATGCTATCCTGTAGTTACAAGGAAAACCCTAAAAAATCTGCATCAGGTGGGGTGGACGTTTTGATACTATTCTCACGTTCTTCCGAATGACGGCAGATGAGTTTGCTGTGAGGTCTTAGCATTCCCTTCTCTGTGTCTGCGCCAATATTACGAGGCAGTTAACCGACAGATCCAATGGGATCAACATACAGCTCCTACAGTATTCCCAAGGGCTTCGACCCCTGTACATACACCTCCAAAAATATGTGAAATTGCCATGGCATATGAGAACCTCTAAATTAGAGAAAGAAAGAGGCATTCCTGAAGGTCAGCCCCAATGTTACTCTGGGAAGAAGTACGTACGAGAGACAGCTCCCACGGGTATACTTTCTGACTATCTGGACCCTCGGGTTATAGTTCAAGGAAAGTGATGGAGAGAAAACCATAGAAAATCTGCGTCGGAATAACGGAAGAGGACTTTACTATGGGCTCGCAGCATTCTCTGCTTCCACCGATAAGATCAGCGGGCAGCTCTTACACAAGAATGCGACCCTCCAACATACGCCTCTCAAAACTGACAGGTAGCTCGTCTTGAGTGAATCTTTAAGTCAGAGAAAGAAGGAGGCATCCGAAACATTAGGGTCATCCAATAATTGGCTACTCCCTACTCTCATAGGAAAGTAATCTGAAAGGAAGCATGCGGAAGGGAGAGTGTCCAAGGGATAGCACAGGACTCCTGGGCTATTGTTTCGGTATAATTATTTTTAGTCATATGTTCCAATTATTTCCTTCTGTGAGAGTGAAAAATTGAAATTATTTGATATTATGTTTTTACTTTATTTTATTAATAACTATTAAAGTAATTGTATTGTTCTTTTGATGTTGCAAATTATAGCACTATATCAGTAAAATATGAAAGAGTACGTGTATGATAGAGTAATAAAAGTAACAGATTAATTGTGAGAATAATTAGTCATACTAATATGAAAATGTTATCCCTTTGAACATATTGAAACACATGTAATGACTGAAAACAATAATCTGTGTAATTAATTTAAATATCCAGCTAATTATGATGTTAAAATTTAACGTTTCTACTATAAAATCAGTTAGAGTTTTTATAAATACAGAAACTTTAGCTATGTTATGTAATATTCAACTGTAAAAAATATATTAACTAAGCTTTAGAAAATCATTAACTTTTCACATTAACCAGATTAGTAGTAAATGTTTCATATTTGTATTTATAATGTATTAACTGGCAGTGTATTTTTGGGCAAAGGTCCTTAATCATTACTCACAGATTCAGGCTGTATCACTTCCTGTCATGATTTTTCTAGTTGCCGTAATAGTCACAAACGGCACTGGTTTTTTTTCGTTTGATAATGAACTGCTCAACAACACTAAGTTATATCAACACTAAGAATATCAAGTAAGAAAACTTATACATAACCTCTATAGAAGGCAGTAATTATAATTGAAGATCAAGAAAGCATAAATCAAGAGAGAAGTAAGACAAGGATGCAGTCCGTCATCCATGTTGTTTAACTTCTCGTATAGAACAGAAGATGAAGAAAGTTGAAACGGAATACGGAAAAGGAATCATACTGCAAGAAGAATAAATAAAATCTCTATGGTTTACCGATGACATTGTAGTTTTAGGGGATTCAGAAGACTTGGAAACCATAATAAATGGCATGAACGTGGTCCTGGAGAAAGAGTTCAATATAAGAATTAATAGAGGGGAAACAAGATAATGGAGTGTAGTATGGGAAACAGTGAAAATGAGATGTGTGGATAGAGTAACTAACGAGGAAGAATAGGTGCTGTGTGAATAATATGGAGGACGTTGAGTAAGAGAAGGGATAATCAATAGGCCACGTTTTGAGACACGAGGGTCTTGTAAAATTAGCATTAGAGTGAAGTGTGTGGAGGCGAAAGATAGAATACTCTGAACAGATTAGGGAGGATGTGGGATGTACTAGTTAGTTGTAAATGAAAAGGCTTGCGCAAGATAGGTTAGCATGGAGGGTTGCATCAGACCAGTCTTAGGACTGAATACCACAACAACAACATCTTCCTCTCTATCCAGAGAATATTTGTGTGTACTCACCATCCACTTACCAACAGCTGTTGCCGTTGTCTTATGTAACAGGCTCCCTGGTTTACTATTAAAGGGTTCAAGCGCACTCAGTTTCTCTCCCTCTAAATACCTCACTCTTTCTCACGCAAACTATTTAATGATTGCCTCTAACGTTGAAACATATTTCGCAATTCTTTCACCAGCGTAGATTCCTAGTTTTCAGTGGTGGTTACTTATTTTCACCTCAAGAAATTTATTTATTGAAAGATATTCGTAAAACTGTCATAGTTTATAATGAAAAGTAGTTCTGTGATGCATTGTATTCATACGCAAGTATGCCTTTTAAGATTAAAGAGAATGTAATAACATTACCTAGTCAAACTATGAATTTGTTCGGTCATGGATATTTTACAAAAATAGTAATGATAATTGGTGTGATAATTATATCACCGAAGCACGTGGATGTCCAGCAAGTAGGACCAGTTGCAAAGACGTAGGATGTTGGCACTGGAGAACGTGGGAGGATGCGAGGACGCGCTTTGTCTCGCTCAACAGCTAGCGGCTCCGACGCGAATTTATGTGTCGCACCCCGCTAAGACGTAATTTACAATCACGGCGTGTAATTAACGTTGTAATTGCCGGCGCGAGTGTGAAATTAATTCTGTGCCCTCGCTATACATCCCCGCCTCCTCAACACTGCGGTTTCTGGTAGTGTTCAGAACAGCGTTACAAGGAATTCTTGCAGCTCCTTTAATGAACGACTACTAGCACGTCATCGCGAGACGGTCTGCGACAACAACCTGATCCAGAGAACATGACCACATAGTCACAAGATTAAATCTATTCAAACAAATCTCTGTTTTCGCGATGGCCCATCTTTGAAAACTGTATACGATACCTTCACAGAACTATGTAGAAAGGATAATAAACTTTTCTGTAGAAAATTTTAACCAAGCAGTTTAGCCCTAAAATCTCCCAAGGCAATTCCTTCAAGCAATATTGTCGTCGTAAATTTCCTTCTATAATTTTTCGGTTTATACAACGGTATTCAAGATCAGGAAAGCTTATGAGTTCACAACTATTAACCATGCAATCCCAAGAGATTTTTGTTATTTATCTATTAATTCTTTGTTAGAGTTATCTATCTATATGAAGAGAGATGTCGTAAATTGTTATCTACTGAATGGAACAAAAAATTGCAGGTGATAAAATCTAAAATCCTATTACATCGTTTTGCTATATAGTGTTATCTAATTAATCAAATCTCTTTCATGCACTGAGATCTTTATGAGAAAGACAAATTTACAAAATAGTAAGAAACAAAATATGAACAATAACTGAATTACTGAAACGTGTCAACTGTTTCTAAGCATTAATTCTTATTAAGCTTTAATATATAAAGTAAGTATAACATGAATTCGCTAACGTCCTCCCAGCTGATGTCACTTAAAATTAATTTTAAAAAATTATTGTTTTATGTACAGTTTTATGCATAAAAACAATTCAATATTTTAATAATTCATAATATTATAAAATAAAAAAGTAAATATTGAAGATATTTGGGGATTCTTCAGACAAATACTTGCGCATTCATATTTTTGCTGAGTTAAAATTTTGAATATATGCAAATACACTTGCAGAAAACATTAATAGATCCAAAAAGAGAAAATTTTGCTTCCTGGGCGGCGTCCGGTGACGGTTAGGGCAGAAAAAATTCGGCGAAACTTTGTAACAAGTTGAATAATATAAAGGAATCATCGCTTATTGTCTGATTGGTATTTATTTATTAATAAAAAATTTTTCAATTAAATCTCAGGTTTGAGCAAGTTTTAATTAAAAATAAGATTGCATTTGAAGCTTTATAAGCTTTGTGAAAGTCGTTAATGCCCACAAGGTTCATGCAATTTTAAATTCATTAATTTAAAAAAATGGTGGTGCAACAATGTTATTCATGCTACAGTTTTTGAGCCAATATAACAGCTAGATATTGTGTTATAAAACAAACGAATGAACGAAACAATAAAAATTCTATTAGTAAATTACAATTAAATTTTCCCTTTCTTCCTTTGCGATTCTTATTTAATTAAACTCATCTCGTTTACGTGGTTGCCGCAAAACTTACAGTAAATTTGTCTTGTTCTATTGTCATTTCTTTCATTGATAGGCCGTCCAAAGGAGACAGGCAGTAAGTCTAAAATCTTTGGCGTTTACATAAACTCCGAATCTCTTTGAAAATGGTATTACCCGTACCAAGAAATGTGAACATTAATTATAATACACATATTTGTGAAATATTCTCAGAAGTTAAACTTGTTACTTACTGACGGCAACACGTGTATTTTATAACATTAATTTATATTAGTGATAATGCATATTGTCCCCTCAAGGCGTCTCGTTGGTCATTGCTCTGAGAATTGAAACAATGTGTTTTTGGAATACGTTTTGACAAAATAAAGCACTCTGAGGGTTGTCAACTAATTAGCGTTCCGTCAAATGGCAGGTCCAAGTGAGGAAAGTTCTCAACGGAGAACCTTTTCCTCTTTCAAGGGAAATTACACAGGGGTGGTTTCCCGTTGCCTTCCACCGGTTAATGATGAGCCATCGCTGTGCTCTATCGTGTGAACGTGGCAGTGAGAGTTCTGAAATGGATTTGGTGATTGTGAAAATACATTAGACATTCACACAACATTCATTCCCTGTGTCAGGATTCGAACCAGGGACCTGTGTGTTGTGAGGCAGCGACTCCAGCTACTCGATCACAGGACGTCGGCAGTGAGGGTTATACTTAGAAATTTACCACAATTTTAATTTCAATCGTCACCTGGTGCAATACATCACTTCTACGAAGTTCTGTTTGTTTTGCACGTTGGATTCTTTCTGTTTTTAGAAACAAAAACAATAGACAGAGTACCGGTATGAATTCACATCGTTTCGCTCAGTACGGTAATATTCTACCATCAGCAGCTGTTTGCAATCACAGAATAACAGAATTTCGAACAAGTTACTGACTGGAATACTGTTTGGAAAATTGACACCAACTGTAGACCGCCGTACGTGTTTGCTATAACTAGGTTTGTCTGCACTTTTTCTCTAATGCATTAAACTGTAATAATATATAAATCAGAAGTTAAATAGTTACTGCGCTAACGCTAGAGATTGGCCTCATTACCAGCTCAGTGGCGAATATTAAGGCTGCTGGGTCACGTAACCCGTAGCGGAGTCATTGTCTTCTCCACTTTAATTATACCACTAGAAAAGACGACTACAAAATTAACGATCATAAAGGCTGATATTAATAAACACAAAAGAGACAACGGCTGCTCCCTAAATTGGCTCTATTGCAGCATCTCGCAGACAGCTATTGTTTTATCTGGCAAAGAGATGAGGATCATCTCAAGAAGAGTAAAGCCTTTGTCCGATACGGAAAAAGGAGACGTGATAATTTATAAATACATTCTTCACGGAGAAGATTTTAATGAAGTGTGGATATTTAGCCATAGAATAATTTATTTATTTATGGCACATAAAGGCTTTGATCTGGTAGTTTGTTAAACTCAGATAAATTGCAGCTTTAAAATACTTTTTAATACAATCAATGTACACAACTTTAAAAATGTAATCTCTCTAGTAAGTAAATTAATAACTGATACGTCTAAATATTTTTCGTTAGGTAAAAACGTGAGAAACTGTTTGCAGTACAATAAATAAAATATTAAATTCACACAACCGATAAATTCAGTCTCATTTGTTTATTCTTTAATTATACATCAGGAGGTTTCGACATACTGTCATATTAGTCTAATTGTCAATTTACAAATAGGCCAATTAACATCAGTCTGTTTTTATGTATTTATTAGATGAATATTAATGACGAACCTCTGTGGTCACAAACCTATGACAGCAATGGAAGAAGTTCTGGAGACAGCTATGTGACTCGTTATATTCTAGTGATTATTTTATTTATTATTTTTAAGCTTCCTGTGTAATAAACATGAGTGTATTTTTATGTAATTATTATCTGGGTACCTGGCGTTATCCGGATGTTTATTTATATCATCTCGGTACATTATTTAGTTCTTGGTCAACACATCATTAAATGGGCAACAAGCGTCACAATATGAAACTAAAATATATTCCCACTATCCGGTACATAGCAGGGCTAAAAATATTTTCAGTATTTTGTTAACACTTTATAAGAGTACGAAAGTACTCCGGGTACATTAAAGAATTAAAAATTGCCACAAGTAATCTAAGAGTGTACAAAGTATTCCAGTAACCAAATAGAGTAAGAAACACACACAGGTTCTCAAGAAAGGCAAAAATATGAGTGGTATTTTAAGATGGCAATAATTAGCTTCGACAGCATAATGCAGTAAGAGATACGCTCGTGTCGCATCCCAGAAGAAGTTAGGGGGTTATTTTACCCATAAAGTGTTCAAACTGGACCTATGTGACACATAAACAAAGTTCGATTGAAATAGCTCCATTTATAACATAAATTAATTTACCCCGCTGGTGATCACTACAATTAAACTCAATTATAAATGTGGTTTATTACATCCCACCGCCTGTTAGGGGTTGAACAGCAATTTAAATCGCATGCTAAATATCAATAGCATCGATTTAGATACTAAACAACTGATTTCTTTTAATTTTCATATGGCGACCCCTACACCGCCACCCATATGATACTCCACCGACGCAGAGTGGGGTTGAAATTATGCGGAATCATATTAATCGAAAACTCTATCAAATTAATTGACCCAGAAATGTACTTATTAGAAGTAAATAACGGCTTTTATGGATATTTAAAAATATCCACAACCCTTGCCCTCAACAGTGTTGATTTCTGAGACGACAAGAACACGTGTACAAAATTTAGTCGAAATTAATAGTATGCGAAAGTCTGTTTTACCCCCATCCAACCCATCTTAGGGGATGA
Source organism: Eucriotettix oculatus (assembly GCA_034510155.1). NCBI lineage: Eukaryota > Metazoa > Arthropoda > Insecta > Orthoptera > Tetrigidae > Eucriotettix > Eucriotettix oculatus. Next base: position 132,412,818 of record CM067377.1, read on the forward strand.
CCAATAACTTGACTTGTCAATTAAACTCAGTGGCTCACATTACACCGTTTTAGCATCCAATCTCGATGGTTTTCTGGGTCTTTCTATGTTTTCCCCTCCACTCCTCTTCTCCTTCGATTATTGGATGGGGTTTAAATTATACATGAGAAGTATCTGAGGACACACTATCAAATTATTTTAACCAAGAATGTATTTATATCAAAAAAATATTGGCCGTTTTTGCATATTTAAAATTTTATCATTCTTCACATCCGCCCCTAGGGGTGGTAGCCGACAGTGTTGCAAAGAACACGTGTGCCAAATTTGCTCGAAATTAGTCCACTCATTTAAATTTGTATGCACAATACTCATACATATAACACCATGACGGATGGAAACTGTGAAATTGATTCGAAATCGTCATTCAGATATCTTGGTATAATGATGGGTGATAGGATGTCTTTTAAACAACAGCTTGATTATGTAAGACTTTAATAATTTTCAGATGAGAAACGAGCATTAGAGTGTGATATTGCAACCTAAATAGCACCAGATAATTTGTTTCTCATTATGCTGATTCCACTTTATTGATGGAATAAAGAAAGCACATATGCCTCTACGATAATTCAACGATTATAACATTTCGAGAAAGAGAGAAATAATTTTTAACGAAGGCATAGCTTGACACTAGGACTGCTTCCTGTGAAGTAATGTCTAACGACGGTCCTACAGGAAAATACATAAAGTCATCGTTGGAGAGGGAGGTGTTTTTAGTGGGTATAATCCCACACTACTATCCACTGCGGACCCTGTGATAGTATCGTTACAATATTTTATATTCACATGCCCTCGCAAAAAGAAACACACATACAGGCAATTTTATTATACAGATTATAATGTACGATAAATTAATTCCTAAAACCTACAGAGTCAAATAGCGATCTACTCGTTTTACAGGTGATTGATCAAAATATTAAATTACTTTATTAATCACACATCCATCTCTTTTGTTTTAAAAGAAATGACATTTTTTGACTTAAGAGCAACTTGAATAATATCTTAGGTGTAGCAGTTACAGATTTGTTGATGAATTGTTAAAATTTAAACTTTAATGTTCCGTTTGATTTTTTTGTGATTAAAGTGATGGAACCTGGGGTTGGGAGAAAAACATTACTGAACTCATTGTGTTTATTTCCACTTAAGCGACTGACATTTCTGTCGACATGAAATTTGACCGATTATCATGAAACTAATCTAACAAACAACTTAATATTAGGGAAGCTTTGATTTACATTTCCTTTGCCCGAATACCTGTTTATATATGTTTCGCGGACGTTAAGGTCCGCATCACTGGTCCGGACAAGCAATTGGCTGTTCGTCACTGGAGCAGAACCTGTTCGAATGCCACAGAGACATTCATCAGATCATATCTAGCAGGCCGGCGTCCCATCACTACGGCAAAGTAAATGGAAGCGATTTATAAACGCGGAAAGGTTCTTGAGCGCTATCTTTCTCTCCCGCCATTGATTGAATTCACTGCCGGCTCTCTCGTTCTGTCTCCATCTATACGGAACATGCAAGGAAATGGCAGGAACGCTTTTCAATTTATTCAAAAGAGGAAAATGTTGTCTGATCTTTTCCATTTTATTTTTTAGCGAAACGCTAATTTATGTATTGCACATATAAAATTGCATTGTTAGAGGGATGGCCTATTCTCTTTCGAATAAATTTCCACTACATGATTTTTTCTATAAGCATTAATTTGGAAAGAAAACTATAAAATTATTTTTTAAATTTATAAGAAATAGCAGGGTACCCGGCCTTGCCCGGTAATTCATTTATACTAGTCCGCTGCAGTATTTAATTCAACAGTAATCTCTTTGTCAACACGTGATTAAAACATCAGATGGATCGTCACATTTTCGAAATCCACTTTTTCAAGCCAAATATCAACGAAATAGTAAAAACGAACGCTGAAAATAAAAAAATTTTCAAGTCAAAGGAAGTACAAATGCTTCAATTGAAGCTCAATTAGGAGCGTGGAGCTAATTTTGAAGAAAGTCAAGAATAGAAAAATGTCGACCGGACCAGGGACTCGAACCCCGGACATCCCGTTTTCCGGGCGAGCACTCTACCACTAAGTTAATCCGAGTCCAAGGACTGATCCATTATCCCCTCACTCCTGTAAACCTAGGCCAGGCTCACCTAGTATTTAATAACAAAAATGGTTTATTTAGGTCACATGGAATACCACCGAATGAACATGTGTAATTCAAACGATGCACCACCTTTCACCATTTGTACACTTCATTTGTTCAATGTCAACTTTATGGATAAATTATACACTCCGTATGCCCGCAATTACAATAAACAGAATATACAAGAACTCATAAATCGGAATGTCAAAACAATGCCAAGCTATGACGTGATGAATTTGCGAAATTATTAATGCGTAAGTCAAATGCCACAGATTATTCTAACGGCCAAAATTTGGGATTACATGCTATTTTAATGATAAATCCATAAATATATATGTAAATAAAATGTCCGAAAATTAAAAAAGTGAACTGTGTCTCAACAAAAACGCCATCTACCAGGTACACCTATATCCAAGAACAATCCAGGTGTCCCATAAATACAAAAAAAAATCGATGAAGCAGTTTGAGAGGATAAGAATTACACATTCACACCGTAATTTTATATATAGCTATTCGTATCATCTGCTCCAAAATTCTTATTTTTTTCATTTCTTAAACAGTTTTAACTATCAAACATCGTTCTACTCTCTGTCTTATTACGGTTCATTTGATACGAAGCTATAATTTATTGAAACCTCCGGTTAATAACCGTTTTGCAACTCGTAATTTATATTGAAATGGAAATTCTTGAAGATATCGCTAGGAGAAGAAGAATTGTTTCCCTAACGAGCTTCTTGAAGCGGCTGTTATAGTATAATAAATGCACTTAATTTCTAAATGTTATCAGAATACATTTTTCTATAATACTCTCTTTAGAAAAGTAAAAATGTGTACATAATTCAATTTTACATATCCTCATATTATACAGAACAAATAAACAAATCAGTCAATATGTCAGAAAAACACTACCTATAAAAGTTCTTTTACTACATTTCAGGTGCAGATAAGTAATAAAATTGCAACTGAAGATAGAAAACTTAAATTGATAAAAATACAAAAAAAATGAGACCGAAATGCATCCAGTTACGTTTACAACCTAAGTCGCAATTTAATTATCTGAACCCGAGGAAATCCAAACATCTGGACGAAATATCATAAAATAACTTAAATAAAATGTGTTTTACTGACATATTAACTGATTTGTTAATTAATGAATGTCAGATAATTTAATTATACTGAACAACACAATAAATCTCTTAGTTTGTATATCACAAAAATGTTTGCGTAAAAGATTTCATTCTCCAAAACAATTACCTTCCGATAGAACTCAAATTTTCAGATACTTTAGAAAATGAATATTATTTTACAGTCAATTTGAGTCGTACGGAATATTATCAGATTACTAAAATGTATCTCATGCACCAATATATTGTTAATTGAATAACGATATAATGATGGTTACATAAAAATTAGAAACAAAGTAGTAAACAGAAAGTGTTCGTATTATGTATTAAAAGTGGCTTGAATACTCGGTTGCATTTGAGGTCTAATGTCAAAGTTCTCAATTAATTGTGTCATGATTATTTGTTAGCAATTAAATTTTATGTTTTGTCGAAAATATTGAATTATCTACTTATTACACCAAAATAATTTATTTTTATCTGAAAGATTATAAATGATTTATTCTTTCAACCGTAATTCAAATATTTTACAAATTTTAATACAATTTTAATACAATTAAATTCTGACAAATGCATTTTAACCATAGTTGTATATAATGTATCTTAATTATATATGATGTCTTAATTTTCGTATACTATTGTTTTATTAAATTTTAGTGTTGGAAAGCTTATGTCCACAGATTACCATTCTTTAAAGCACAAGAAATAAACAAAACTATTTACAAAGTTTTAAATCTGCCTACTTGATATATTGATGAATATATCTATATTTGTCGGTAGTTTGAGACACATATCGCAAATAGAAAATTTTTGAAAGTATGCATGATCACTGAGAAATACTTATAACCAATTTCAACTGAATTCAATGTGATCAGTGTTCTATGAAACAAGTAATAATATATTACATTCGTTTAGACACTACAACAATTAAATCGTTCAAATCAATTTAGTTTCGACGTTGTGCACATTTTTTAACCAAGGAAGAAATTTATATATTACACTGACCTTTGGTAACAATCGGTTTATAATTAATTTATTCACACATTTACATAGATATTTCTCATTTATTATTCATTTTTTAATATTTCCATATTATCGGAATAATTAGGTCTAAATTATTATCATTATTTACTGAATACCGCGTTTGACTTAATTATCCCAGTAAGTCTTTTTAAAGCGAATATCAGAAAACAACATCCAATAAGTTCTTCATTGGCATTAACATTCTTCACGGAAGAATTTTTTACCATGACACCTAGTTACATAATAGATAATACATGAGCATTGTTTTAATGCATGTATTGAATAATGTAAGTGCAACAATCCAACAGCTTTTATGAAAGATGAATAAAATTAAAAATTACGACAGTATTGTCACTTTTGTTTAATCTATGGAGAGTTGTCGGAATGTTCCTTGTGTGCCATATATATCGTAATCCTTAGCCAGATTATTGCTAGAAGGTCTTCGATCTTCTCTTACCCCCACCGATTCTTCCTTCAGAAACCAATCGCGGTATTCGTACACTTTCTTCTTCCAGTCATCTGCAAATAACAGTTCTTTGTAAGTAATGACAGTCGGAAACCGTTGAACTTTTGAGAAATATTTTCATGTTATTAATTAATCACAGCACTTACAACTCATTGAAGTGTAGTATGTATTTATAAGGTAAATTAAATGAGTGTCGTCTATAAACTTGAGCGCTCTCTAAATACGTAAATAATATTATAATTTTACTGGCTATGAAAGAAAACAGCTCTTCACATGTCCACATAATACACTTTAAAACTGGCTTTGCAAACCATACACTTTTAAATCACAATGGCATTTGGGTTTGACATGTAGTTGCGAAGACCAGTAGTTTTCAGTTTGCAAAACTTACTGCAACTGCTCACTTTGAGTCATTGTAATACTTATGATAACATATAAGCTACGCTTTATCAAAGTATGTATACCTTTTTTGGATCAGCCCTATATTTCTCACTCCGTTTGTAACGGACAAATACATCTGCTCGGGTCTTGGCGGCGGAATCAAAACACAGGAGACAGCGGTTGACACTTGGGCTATGAAGCTCAGACATCTCGTCGCCGGTTTCGGAATTTCGCAATCTGACCGGGTGGCGTGTTTTCCCCAAATGTAACAATGGATATTATTGGAGGATATCCGGAACACCTGGCTATGACGAGACCTGGATTTTCTCCCGAAATCCGCGGTAAATTAGGAAAATAGCTCGTCCCAAATTCTAAAGCTAAATGGAGTTAAAAACGGACTATATTAATTTTCGGACATTACGGATTTGAGAACTGGAGATATGTAATTGGCAGTGGCCTATATGATTATGATGAGAGAATAATAGAGACTTGGAATGTGATTGATACGGAGAGAGTGTGTGGTAACTAGGAGCAGGACTGAGAAACTATTTCAATCTGTGGAGTGGTCTTGAATTTTCCGATCCGTGGTGTATTGCTTGCTCTTTATCTTGATGACATATAGGAAGATTAAATGAGCAAGATGTTTATTTTCCAACAAGGAATTTTAAATGAGTCGGCGAGTTCCAAACATAGCAGAAGACGGTTATTACTCTGTTTGTAACCTTTCTTCCGGTTTCCTCTTAATGCTAATTCCGAGTAGGGATTTTGTTTTTAAATCTGATGCTCTGAGAAGTGGCATAAATACGACCCGATAGTAGATCTTATGTTACCCAATATTAGTTTATAAGTAATTTATTATTTGTTAGTATCGTGTGAATAGTTTACTGTCAATCCCGACGAAAGGCCGGCTTCAGGAAAATAAATTGATTTGTAAATTTTATCACATCAATTAACAAATATAAATTTACTGTATTCCCATTTATTTTTTTATATTCCTTGATCTAAACCAACACAACCCCACACATTCTTTTCAAACTGATGCATGTTATGGAACACAATAAAGACTGAACCATTTATAATTACAGACAATTATGTCCATTCAAGGCGCAAACATGATATACTTAAATTATGAATCGTAGTGTTGTCACTATACAAAAATTAAAAGAAAAACATAAATTATATTGACACAAGGATTAAATTTTAGATTTTAACAAAATTTATTTGGTCTTAATTTATCCGAAATGTTATTTTAATTAAACACACTAAAATATCGTAATTATTTCTTAACATTGAGCAATATTTGTAACCATCTACATTTTCAGTCTTTATATTTTTAAACTAAATATTAAAATATTTTTGACAACATTTAAACTGTTTTTAAAAAATTAAGTTCATTACTATTTTATGATGGATAAAATTTATTGTTAACTTGAGAAAGAATTATTTAAAACATTACAAGTATACAGTCGAAGACGAAATATTTTATATTTGAACCTTAATTATTGTAAGATTACTATATAAAAAGCTCTCGGGTTTCCAGTCGTATTTAACATTCATACTGGCGCCATGTTTCGACGACTGCATGCGATGTCTTCATCTTCTAGGCGAAGAAGATGACGACAGTGCCTTTAGTCGTCGAAACGTAGCTTAAAAATTCAATGTTATACCAGGTTGGAAATCCGAGAACTTTTTATACAGCAATAGACCGGGAAATCCTACGATCAAGATTAATGTTAAGATGAAAAATTTAAGTAACATTGTGTGTTTTTTCACAAAATTAATTAAGACCTTGGAAGTTTGACTAATTTATTTTTCAAACAAATATTCTCTTTTTAAATTATCTGATTTTTTGTTGCAAAAATCTTGAAGTAATTATTTTGATATCGAATTGCGTGGGCAAAAAGTAGTAATTAGTTGAATAAAACTTCTATTTTGTTCTTAAATTGGACGCTTCAATTTATCTTTTAGTCCTACACAGTATCAAGTTACTTGCAATTGAAATTTCTGAATAACGTCTGAAAAATTATTCCAATTTTTTCTCCCTCGACTGATATAGTAAAATATTTAAAAATTCTTTAATGGTACCATGAATTGCAACTGAATATGATATTTGTAACCCGGCCCTTAAAAATCATAATCAGGAAACTCCACCATGTCATGTTCACGCCAAGGATATAAAATATTATTTATTTCAAACTATTGGAAAATTGACAATTCATTTCTTTACTACTTTTATCATCAAGCCAGTAATTTAAAAATTTAGATGCATTTCTTTGGAATATTTCATTCGTATTTATATCCTGTGTTGTAACCATAAGAGAAATTCCAGAAAAAACGGCTTATTAAATACAAAATATAATCTATTTTATTTGTACTCACCATACAAATCGTTAAATTTTCCAGCGGATCCTCCGTATTCAGACGGTAATATGGAAGGTGGTACTGATTTATGTAGTTCGTCAAACCCATCATCCCTTGTGTGGATACGAACCTGTGGGAAAATTGAAAGAAAAGCTGTCTCACTGGCATTGACTATTTCGTACAATATTTAGAAAATATTATTTGTGTAAACCATGCATTCATCAAAAATCATTATATGATTATATAATTTTATCACTTTATAAATCTATTTTTCTAATAGTTCATAACTAACCCAATTATTGCTAATTAAATTTTTCATTCGTAAACTACGTTTGATCTGCAACTTGATACTTGTAGTTAAATATCATTCAATTAAATCACAAAATGAGCCCTAGAGTATAAATATTCATTACATAATCAGAAAATATACTATAAAATTAAAAACTGCATTTATAGTAAAACTCACTCTGGATGCAAGTTTCGGGACAAACGAGGACTTCAAAATATTCACCAGCATATCAACAAACTTTGGAGCGTTTACATAATGAAAGGCAGACACTCGAGTGGCAAAAGCTAGCTGTAAATTAAAACAGGAATTAGTGTGGGAAAAAAAATAGTATGATAAAGAACAAAATTTTTTAGGAAAATCTGTATGGTTTAATTCACTGCTATTTGAGTTACAAATAATTTAATTTTCGAATCAATTTAGTTTCAAGCGTATATAGTTAACATGTAATTTATAATATTCATTTTTAATTTATTTTTATAGATTAAACATGGTGAATAAATAAAATAATACTTTTGCCTATACGTGACCTATAATGACGCGATTATAGTTTATATTTCTTTCTGACACTTCTTTTGTCTGAGGTCGATTGTTATATACAGATGTGAGACGGTTCTTAGTGTTATGAAGCTTCTATCCACTATTATATCACGCTAAATTTGTACCAAAATTGTCTTCGATATTATTGATATATTATTCAGTTTACGAATCAGTATACTCTGTTAGTGGGAGCGAGTGCATCGTATGGCGGGCTATTTAATGTCATCTAAGCATAAACGCAATTATCATAAAATTTCTTAAAATCTCGGATAAAATTGTTTATAGATTAATGTACGTAGCTCATGGGCACATATGCACCTGCCTCCAATAAACATATATTATGTTGTGACAGCAATAGTAGTATTAGATTATACGAACGTTTGTGTTTGCTCAGTACAACCGGAAAGAACAAAATGTGGATTAAACTTTCCCAATCGCATATAACTTATATTTTTTAATCCTTATTATATCGTATATTATTCAGTAAATTCCAAACTTCTGACATTTCACTGATAAGGTAACATTTTTTAACTCAAAAGTTAGTTAAATTTACAACATTACTAAAATCAGCCAGAGTGTCTTTTGTATTTATATTCATATTTGTGAAATCACTTTTACCATTAGAGTTTCTTACTTTTGTTAACAGAACTTTAACTATTATGAACAGCTATTTCTATAATTTACTTTAATAATATAATCATATAAAACTGTGCATTCTATAAGACCATTTGATCTTTTGTAGCCTCGATTTACAATAATTTAAATTGATGTTCTGCCATCTTTCAATTGAAACTTCTTAATATCACTTTTTATTTTCATGCAGTTTCAATATATTTTTCTTGGTCTTTTTCTGTTCAGGTAAGTGTGCAACTCGACCTAGGTAAAGTAATTTAAATATTTATCCAATCCTGTTTCTTTCTAGCAGTACCTGATAAATTTAATATGTAAATGCATACCCTGTATAACATTTCGAGCTTCTTCAAGAATATAGCGTTGACGATTGGTAAGTGGCCTACAGATATTCCATTCAAGTCGATCACAAAAATGTCTCCCAGACTGGTGTCTTCCAGTGTCCTGATGTCTGTACACATCATACTGAACTTTGCCACTTCGTACCCGTCGGTCAATGACGCGTCGGGGATCAGGATTCGAAGGACGGACACTCGTCTTCCCTCTGGTGTGCACTTTGGCAAAGGCATAATTCCACTGAAAATGTAATAAATCTTGAATTAAAAAGAAAAATAATAATACTGAATTAGCTGCCAGACTTGAGAACAGCATACCAAGGTATTAGCAATATTTTAATTAATAACAGCATTACAGTAAAACAAAACAACCTTAGGCCATATACATAATTAATGTTAACTGAACTAACTGTCATACGATGAACTGTCTAATGTATCCCTACAACTTGATCTCTGTGGAACCAACATGTTCATTCCATATTACCCGCTGAACTCCCCATTTATTTGATTTACGAATTACTGTTTCCTTTTATTTTCGTCAGTACCAAATTGTTCAAATAGACCTGATTAAGTCAGAATATAACCGATTTTTTCCGAAAAATTATTTTTATACTTATTACAACTATTTGAACTTGGGTTTCAGAAAAGAAATATTACGGAAAAATGAACAAAACCCTCATAATCATATTTATATATGTGTGTGTTAGGTTTTCTGAACCGTTCTGCATAATTTATATTACTCTTATCACAAACTATTTCATTAAAACGTCCCTAAAAATTAACGTGGTAATTGAATCGGATGCGGTAATTGAATATGTATGTCCGAACCATGGTTCATGACGATGGCGTAGCAAGTATTTCTAATAATCTATTATTATTTTAAAATATTTTTAAAATTTAGAGTTACATTTGGGAATTAACGTAATCACAGAAAACAACGTTTGCTGAATTCCGCGAAAGTGAAGAGACGACAGAGTCTATATCTCTAGGTCCACTGGACTAGTGTCTTGAATATAAGTCTATTTTTCCTTAAGACATGGACGGAATATCTATGATAAATTCCTAATTCTCAATAGGACTGAAAATTTATTATCTCGTTAGAAGTAGACACTAACAACCGGAGTGTTCTGAAAGTAGTGAAGGAACATGGAGAACGATTAATCTAGGTTTGGAACAAATCAATAAAGGTCAATAGAGAATAGTCTTAAACTATGGCTGTCAAAAAGACGCAAAACTCAAGTTCATTTATTTATGTAAGCAAAAGACCATTCATTGAGACTAAGACGGGCAAAGGATCAAAGAAGAAGATACCTCAACTCTATAAAAATGGAAATGTAGAAAATTTTCATCGGAAAGGAAGAATATAAAAGTATTCTGTCAAATTTGGATTGTTCGTTAAAACATACTATTCAAACATTTAAGCTTCGCATTAAAATAAACGATTTTAATAAAATTCTGAGTCTTTTTTGGGCCAATTAAATCATGTAAGTAAAAGAAAAACAACGCCACGATTCAGATTAATATGCAGAAGCATTTTAAGTCACGAGTAGCACTAATTTTAACTTTGTAAATAATATCTAGGATTAATGAGCGAGTTTTCTCAAAATCGATCACATTAGCTTGGATATTCTAACGTAAGTCAAAATCGAATCTGTAAACCCTACACAGAAAGAAAAAAAAATTATTTCATTTGTGTTATTCGTCATACGACAACAGATCCTACTGCACAGTCAATTTAATCGTCCGTGAAAAGTAAGCACTCTATTGATAGAAAAAATATTTTTTCCTGTGCAAAAGGCTTGGCTAGGTGGGTTGCAAGGATATAGGATATTCTTGCGTGCAACATTGTAACTTATACGCATTAAAACATGAGAAATGAGAAATTTTTCACATACGGATATTAAATAATATAAGAAGCCTGATACCAAGACAGGGATACGTTTGGATTAGAAATTCAGGGAAAAGGTTACAATATAAATGCGGCAGTAGAACTATCTTTAATGGCTAATAATCCAAGTCCTCTTCTGGCTCCCCTAATACCAGTAAATGCTATGGTAAGCAATTCCATAATATGCCTTGCTTAAAACACCCAAAATTTTGTTGATTATTCTAACGTATAAACAGTGAAAATTTAATCAATGTATTTCAGTGTTTCAATGTTTAAAGATCCTACGTGATATTCACTTGAAACAGATGGGGGGTATTGAGTTCTTGTCTTACGTCCTTCCGAAGAACGGATTAATAAGAAGATCGTGATATAAACTAAAAATCATCAAACAACAAGTAAAATATTTAAAGTGTGACACTGGCCTGAAGCTGATTTTAGCGTCTTTAAAATTAACTAAATATCCGGCCAAATTAGTACTCACACAACGTCCATGGCTTGCTGTAGTTTTTTACCAAGAGGATCACGATTTCTGAAGAATTCAGGCATTGACGTTCGCAGCGAGTAGTAAGCATCTAAAGTTTTCTTGCAACGTTCTACGCTGAACTTGTGACACGTCAGAAGTCGTCGAAGTCTCCTTTCATCTATAACATAACATAATAGTCATATTCCGTGGATTCTTTCACTGAAGCAATGCTTCGAGGATATGTAATGAGCCAAATAGTTTTACATAAATTTATTACATTTATATTATTAAGATATTCTTATATCTAGCTTTACATCAATAATTACATAGTTCAGCAAATTCCTTTACAGAAATAAGGAGTGGCTAAGTAAAAAGACGCTAGTGAAATTTTAAATTTGTTAGATTCATTTCGGAATTTTTTAATGTGGGGGAAAGCTTTTTGAAGTTTTGTTCCCTTATAGTATGCATATCTGTGTTGTTAGTGTCTTACTTTCTATATGACAGCTGTTTTTATTTTGGTGTTAATTCTGTGCACATCTGTGTTAGTAGTGTATACATTTTTATTGTTAATCACAAAGAGAATTAATGTACTGACTTGCGAGGGTAAGTATGCCAATTTTTTGACAAGTCGTAGATAAGATGTTCTAAAATTGACTTGACATATTATTCAAATGACTCTTTTTTGGATTATAAAGATTTTTTTCTGAGGTGTCGTCCCAGATATAATGCCATAAGGCAATACAGAGTGAAAAACCTAAATTTTGTGTTTCTATATCCATGTAATTATATATATCACTTACAGAATCAGAAGCTGTTGAAAGTTTCTTTAATAGTTGATTAATGTCCTATTTCTAATTCAGTTTGTCTACGGAAAGTTTTAAAAATTTAGTATAATTAGTTTTATGTACTTCCATATTATTATTTACCAGGTTGGTTTTACCAAAATTAATTGATAGGCCATTCACATAAAACCATCAAAGCACTGAATTTAATACATTAGTAACTGCTTAATTTAGTGTCCTTGTTACTTACTAAATTACTTGTATCTTCTGCAAACAGTAAAGCTTTTGAAAATGTATCTAATATTTTGGGTACATTAGAAATAATAGAGGACCCAACACTGAACTCTGTGGAACTCCCGCCCATCCAAAATGAAACTTTTCATCGTTAACGGATATTTCAATACTACTTTCCGTTTATATTTTCTAAATGCGATTGAAACTAAGAAAAATATATTCCGGTTATTCCATAGCATTTAATCACAGTAAATTTAAAAATACAACTTACAATGTATTTTATCGTTTCTCTGACTCCTAAAGTTAAAATTTCATTTAAAAAAAACAACATTGAAATCGAAAAAAAGCACAATAACATGATAATAAAATTATAAATACGTTTGTATGTCATTTATGTAATCAGCATCCGAATGGCCTTCGTATCAGAGAAATATATACGTAGACTGTAAGAATGCCGTCCCGCATCACCTTGAATTTTTGTGAACTTGGGCGGTGTTGTGTTACCTCACTTTCGGGTTTTAGTCCCCAATTATACAATCACGTATAGCTGCGACCTTATAATTTTAGTATCAATTTATTTATTTTTGTTGCTCGTTAATCACAAAGCTTCGGTTATCACGAATTCTGGATATTATACCCGTTAAATGAAATTTAACAAACGTGTTTTTTATTAATAATAATATAAAATAAATTATTTGAGATTTTTATATTTTTCTTACGATTTGTTATATTACATCCAGTTACGTAGAGATGCTTCATTTTCTCCAAGTTTCCTGTGTAATATTCTCGGGCCAATGTTTTGAACACCGCACTACGTGGATCGTAAAGCACACTGGTCATAACTCTTCCCGCCTTATTCACAGCACTTACGCCCGCTTCGACCAAATGATCAAAATTATGTTACCACTCAGTGGTGAACTGAAGAGTCTAAGTTCCGCCAAGCACAACGAAACATCAGCAAGTTCAGTTGCATTGTGTTTAAAAAGTTACAAACACGGCTGATAAATGTTCACCCGTTTCTGTTCAATAAATTCAATGCAACAGCGATCACAGTGACATACACCATTTCCAAATATTTATTAAGCGTGATCATCTGTCGTATCGTTTTCTGTGTGCCCTGAACCATAGCTAACCATTATTGTGACCATTCGTTTAATATAAAATACAATAGCATATTTAAAGTTGTAGGGTTAGGAATTTTATAACGCATTCTTTTGTAACTAGTCTACTATCTGTTTTATCAATTATTCACACAACAACTACACTTGTTTTCTCCTATTGGTCACATAATTATACCCATACCGAAGAAAACAGGGGCTGATAGATGCGAACAGCACAGGACAGTTAGTTCAGTATCCCATGCGTGTAAAATATTAACGAAAATAGTATATAGGAGAATGTAACGTCAAATACAATGCGACTTAGTAGAGGATCAGTTTGGTTTTAGGAATAAAGTAGGGACAAGAGAAGCACAGGACAAGAAAAAGCCGGCCTACGTTTATGATATCGAGAAACGAGGCTTATACATAACCTGTACAGAAGGCAGGTAGTAGTAATTAGAATATAAGATCAAGAATAGAAAGCCGTAGTCAATAAATCAGTAAGACACGGATGCAGTCTGTCGCCCTTATATATAGAATAAGCGATGAATAAGGTTAAAACTGAATATAGAAAAGGAATCATACTGCAAGAACAAGAAATAAACACTTTACGCTTTGCCGACGATATTGTAGTATTAGAGGAGTCAGATGACTTGGAAACCATAGTAAATGGCATGGACGGAGTCCTGGAGAAAGAGTTTAATGAGGATTAATAGAGGGAAAACCAAAGTAATGGAGTGTAGTTTTAGAAACAGTGGAATAACAGAGGGTGTTAAATTGGGAAGGGATATTTTGACCGAAGTTAAGGAATTCTGCTACGTGGGAAGCGTAATAAGGGATGGTGGAAGTATAGTAGACATAAAAAGCACAGGCAAGGAAGGCTTTCGCGAAAAAGAAGAATTTACTTACGGGTAATATAAATGTGAATGTTAAGAAGTCGTTGCTAAAAATGTTCGTATGGAGCGTGGCGTTATATGGGTGCGAAACGTGGACGATAGGAGTTGGGGAAAGGAAAAGAATACAAACATTTGAATTTTGGTTCTATAGGCGAATGCTGAAAATAAGATGCGTGGATGGAATCACAAACGAGGAACTTATAAACGGAATAGGGGAAAAGTGAACAATATGGAGGACGTTGACCAAGAGAAGGGATAGATTAGTAGGCCACGTTTCAAGACACGAGAGTCTTGTAAAATTAGCATTAGAGGGAAGTATTTGGGGTAAGAACAGAAGGATGGAATACAGTAAGCAGATTAGTGAAGATGTGAGTTGTGATAGTTTAAGTAAATGAAAAGGCTTGCGCAAGATAGGTTGGCATAGATGTTTACATGAGCCCAGTCTTACGACTGAAAGCTACAACAACAACAAACATTGGTCACAAAAATAAACAAGTACTACAACAAATGTGGTTTTAACTTTTCTAATGCGATTAAACACGTATAAATTGATTTTTTTAGCTGTATTCAATACTCGGAAGTATAAATGATATCTTAATCAATCGTGATCTAACTTGTCTGAAAACTATATTACCATCATATAGCCTAATTCTCCGTACCTATACGTTCCTAACGCACATAGCAACTCTTTCACTCCCAACAATGCCAATCAATTAATTAATCAGTTGGGAATTTATTGTGTGTGTATGCGTGATAGATAACATTTCCTTTCTCTTGTTAGGATTTATTACCACTCAACTAGGAATGATCGTTTGTACCTTCAAGCGCCATCTAACGTTATAAACTATCATTAATATATTGTAATTATGACATTTATTTCAAAGTTACTAATTAAATAAATCCCTTTCAATAATGGTAATTAATTTTATTAATCCCTCATAAATATTGAGTGGAGTTGGAAAGACATTGCATATCGTTTATTTACGCCCTTTAATAGCGCCTACGTTATGGTAATCATCAGGAGAAGAAAGTTGTAGGACATCTGAAATCCATTTACGAGACATGTTCAGAAAGTAAATGTACTGTGGCCATAAGGAACTGTGTTTTTCTTAGTCTTTTGGGAGGTTGAGGTGGATCTCCTGACAGAGAGGTCATCGAAGGAACACGGCGTAACACGGACCGTAATCAGACTTTGTTGTGTCCAGCTGCGTGTTGGTACAAAATCCCGCTAAGTACGAGCCACGTGCTGTGATTCCCTTCCTATTCAGGGAAGGAATAACAACTGCTGAATTTTTTTCGCGAATCAAAACGGTTTACGGCGAAGATGTTATGAACAGAACTAATTTAGTGGTACAGAGTGTTTACTGAAGGCAGAACAAATTCAAAACCACAATTACGAGAAAAACAATCGTGGCCTCATTGTATAGTGACCAAAAATGCATAATTTTTGCTGAATTTCTGACTCAGATGGAGACCTTCAATGCACGACGATGTTGTGAGACTGTAAAATACTAAAAGGAGCGTTCAAAACAAAAGGATGGGAATTCTAACGAGAGGAGCGTGCTTGTTGCACGACAAAGCCCGTCCTCACACAGCATTAACCACTAAGGCACGCTTTGGCCATTTGGTTGCGATTTTTGAAGAATCCCCTTATTCCCATAACTTGGTGCCTTCATATTATCATATTTTCATCTTCCTGAAGGCGCACGTGAGTGTCAAGAGACGAGCAGGTGCAATTAGAGGTTCTGGAGTGGGGGAAGAAGCTGACGGGTGAGGTCTTCGAGGGGGGAGGGGCATAAAGAAGCTTGTGCCAAGGCATTAAACGGGATGGTAATTGTATGGGGGAAAAAAACAAGTGTATCAACACTATTCTGTATTTTTTTCTCAAATACACTTTTTCTAAAAAAGTAATAAAAATATAGCGCACTTACTTTCTGAACCTGCATCGTATTTTAGTATCTCTGGCGTTTTCGTTCCTGAATAAGGATATTTTATGTCCTTAGAAAATTAACTGCTAATCAAATTTTCTGAAAATCTAAAATTATTAACATTTGAGGTCATAGGTTCTTACATATATAATTTTGGTTAACATCTTATTCTGAATTTAAGTGTCATCAAAAATATTTGTACTGTAGACGTTGACAGTGAGACTGTAATAAAATTCGTGCATATATAATTGAGAAGCAGCACTTTAAAGGTCAATGGCGTCGCACAGCAACACACATCTGTTCGACTTGCCGAAGGTCTGTGCTCTAACTTTCTCCACACGAGTGAGTCACGGTCAAGCCGTGACCCTGCTCGTAACCTGATATACGACTATAAATTGTTCTCACCGATAACATAAAAATTGCATTAGGAATAAAAATTTTGTCCTACACGATTTAAGACAAACTCAGTTATATCGCTGTATTCATTGAAATTAGAATATTGATATTCTCGCATGTGATACTTAGTGTCCTTAAGGGAAATCCGGTTATTTTTATGGTAAAACATAAATAGCAGAAATTTCAGCATTCCCCGTTACGTAATATGCCTATGCTCATTGGTGCTTCACGGAAAGATGATCCAGGATGTGAGGTTTACCTGTTCCTTATGAATGTGTAAAAAACAATAAATGCTATATTCAAATGTCTGTGAGGCAAACGAGAGATTAATATAGTGCTGTAGTGAACGATGAACTAAAATACACAGTTCTTCTTGAGATGTAAGACGGTATCAGTGATCTATTTAATTAAAACAATGGATCTTGTATCTATCTCTTTAAAATATTTATGTTTTCAAGTAGAATTATTATTACATAATATCATTTGTTAATTATTATATAAGAATGATTTTATACCTATGATATTTATGATAATTGATGAAATTCATTTTTGTATTGTGGTGGAAAATTGAACTTGAATTTAACCGGCATCGGGAGTATCATCGTTCAACCCGCCGATACCAAAAACGTTAAACCTAGGTCTTATTGGATTTCTTTCGTGAACATATCATCAAAGGTGTACAATGGTTTGTTCAAAAACATACAATAGGCTTTTACTAAGAATACAACTGTTAAGTAATAAGAATAGTGAAATGATGTAATTAAATTCTATTGGTAATTCAATTATTCTTGTTAAAGTAGCAACGGAAAAAGAAAAATTATAGTGATTGTTAAATACAATACAGTTTTTTAACTAGCTGATTTACCAACGTTTTTCATGCATTTATTTATACCACTGTTATATTTCTTCGATAATAATCTCAATGTCATTTCAAAAATTTTATAATTATTTTCTCCTCACCCCACCGCGTATCGACGGTCATGAATGGTGACAAAAACTGACATTAGAAGAGTCAATTTTCAGCTCAAAGGCGCTGTCAACGATGTAATCACGGTAATGAGGGGCCAGACAATTGCTTTTACCGATTTCAGTCCCCTCCCTCTATCACTATTACGATATATGCTGACGTCCAATTCAACCCCTATAGTGAATGACAGTATTCAACTTACCAACCACAAAAAAATGGATTCGACACCAATCTGGGTTGTTTTCACATTCAACCCCCACCGTTTCTGACCATTATGGATTTATATTACTGTTCGTGAGATTCTACATGGCATGTTTAAATGCAAAGTCGGGAAAGAAGAAGGGGAAGGGAAGTATCGTCGTTAGAGGAGGAACTAACGCTCCAAGCGGACTGGCGAAGCTCTGCTATCAGTGCTAAAAACGTTAATTGTATTCATACGAACGGGATTTGGAGAGTGTTACAACGTCTTTTTAAAACACCCTACGTTTATCATCTATTACATTTTACGGATGCGTATCTTGACATAAAACATAACCTGAACTGACAGCAATATATTTCCTGTTACCGATGCTTTCTGAATTGCTTTTACACTACTAAGTTACGTTAGCAAAATAGGAAGAAAAAGTGAGCTTCTCTCTACCCCTACTAGAATATGGACGGAGTTCTCCACTGTGCATCAGGTTTACACAGCTAATTCTCCCGAAAAATGCATAAAGAGTGACGCTATTAATCTAATCTATTCTGAAAACCATTTATTTGGCACGATCATCTGTTGTTTTCTTGTTCTTTCTGAATGCAACCCTTACCAAGCATGGATTTTTTCTGAGATAACCAAATTTGTACCAAGGTTTTTTGTTGTATCTTTGCTACACTTAATTAGGAGCAAAAATATCATCAACTTAGAGGAGCAAGGAACGTCCCATGGTTCAAAACTCATTATCGTAAATTAGGAAAAGACACCGAGAGAATAATTAAGCTCTTTAAGGATGAAATTGACATATTTGTAAATGAACGGACTAGGCAAATTGACCATTTTATAAGTCTAATATAACAAAATGGAATAAGTCGGACAAGAAATTCGGTATGACCGTGAAAATGAACACTTACCACTGGCTTGTGATGGTAGATGCGGCTGCTTTATCAGCCATTCTTTCAGCTTTGCGATGCAGTCTCCGATGCTGTCGTCGTCCATCCCCATCTCCTTGTGCATCATCGCCACGCATGCAGAGTCCGGACCTGCCAGTACTGTCATCCTGCTAAACATATGCAATTATATTTAATCTCCTTGTTCCACAGTGATTAAAATTGACCAATCATGAAATAATTTTCAAATAAAAATCATATAATTATGGAACATAATCGATACAGATGAGTACATATCAAATTTGTTAATTAAGATAGAAATTAATTACAGAGTTCAATAATAGTCTATGTTTTAAAATTATGTGAAAAAGAGGGACAATAATCTCTAACAATATGACCCCTTAATACGGTAACCAGACGAGTCGTTAAACAACATCAAAGTTCTAAGATTTTCCCGGTGTATATTCTGGATAAGCAGTTCTTGAGTTTCCACTCGGGTTAAGCCACGACGTTTCGATTGCGTATTCTGCCGCTTTTCTCACTTCAATTGAGAAAGATGGCAGAGTAAGCTTCATTTAACCCGGGTGGAAACCCAAGAAATGTTTGTCCAGAATGTAAAACGTTTTAAATCTTACCTAACTTAGATTTGTAGATCGCATTTTTAATCATTATTTGAGATACATATCGATTAATCAAAGAATTACAAGTTCCTTGGTACAATTAAAAATATGACGACTTATTCCACTTTTTTTCTCAAGAATATATATTTCTTAGTGCTCCTTACAATCTGCAACAAGACTACCTGCTCCTTATGAAAGTGTAAAAATCAATACATGTTATATCATATTAAAAATTTATGGTTTCGAATAACCGGGTTCTCTACTTACAAACGATTATTTATCTGTTACATTCGCATTGGGAGCTGACAACAACAAACATTGCATGTAATTCAGGTAAGTGTCACCGTACAATAGAAAATAATAACCCGATCGGCTTTCTCAAAGCTACACTAGAGGCACAATAATCCTCGACGAATTATCAACTGACACAATAAAGTGTGAAAATAAAGAAAAAACGAAGATAGGAACAAATACGTCTAAAATATATTACAATAGTATTCGCATGTAAACTTATATAGTGCAACATACGAAGATCGGCTCATTCTATCATAAAGATTTTCTGCTCATCCAATTGGGGAGTCATATAAATTTTATTATATTTCATGTGATAACATCCCGGAAATATATATTTCGCAAGTTTACCGTAAAGACGCATCGCTGGTCACGCAACGTCGGTCACGGCCATGGTCACGATTTATACGAAATTTTCGTGGAAGAGATCATTCATGTTAAAACGACTCTTAAAAGGCATTTCTGGGGGGTACCGTTAAGCATACGTAACAATAAAAAATTTCAAATATTCAGATGACTGGATTGTTGAGATGTAGGTCGATATCGACATATTTATAAACTTAATTAAAGGAAGTAATATAGGAAATAAAGATAATATAACTAGCTGTGTATAATTCTAAGAAACATCAGGCAGAAGCACACAAAAAATTGAACATAATTGTGGGAAGAGACAGCAAGAAACGAGTAGTTTCACAAATACAATAATGTAGCATTTAAGCGTGAATACAGAGGAAAATAATGTGAGCCAGACTTAAAAGGCAAATGAGGAAGATCACATGTAACGCATTGGGACTATGAACTTCAAAATGTATTAGCAGACGAAGTGATATAAACCATTCAAAAATCAAGCATCTTAAATTGCTGAGCGGTTTGCAAATCTGCCTTATCAGAAAGGGATTAGCTATGAATTGTAGAAAAGCAAGCCATGCCGATAATCATATAAAATAATCACAAACTAGTTAAGAAATAGAATACCAGAACTGAAATGTGGTAACTTTTTGTATATATTTTACTTAATTTACAAACTATTTAAAACCATTTCTTCAAGTGACAGCGAGAAGAGTAAAATAAAAATAAATTAACGAGAATTGCTCCAAAAATCAAACGGATACATGTTCGGATGTTTAAGCACAGAATTTTGGTGAAGGTAAACATATTATTCAGTCAGTACGAAACGTTGGACTTAGTATCTTTAATTTGCGACAGTATCTTTTTTCCGGCTGTTTACCGTTCTCAGTTTTTGTCCAGTTCTCGTCAATGCTGATTTGTTTCTTTCTGGAGTATTTCACTAATTTTCTGTTGGTGAGTGCTTGAACGACCAACAGTTGGTATGAATGGAAATAACATTATACCAACAAATTACACCCGCAATATGCAAAAACGATTTGGTAGGAACACTTGTTTAAGATCCTCACCACTCGAAGACAGGAGAAAACTCCTGAAACTTGAAGAAATTAAACGATCAGCCTCCAGTCAATACAATTATCTACAACGAGAAAAAATAGGGGGAAACATTGCTAGGAAATCTTATTCACCATTCAAAATCTAAGCACGTCATTATCCGTCACAATTTCCTTCTTAAAAAGTTTGAAGAGGGACATATCGATATTCAGTACGTACCAACCGACCAGATGCTGGCAAATACGAAATAAAAATAATGTAATTAGATCTGTATAATTCTAAGAATAAACTTTATACAATCAATAAAATCGCACAATACCACAAGAAAATTGAAAGTAATTGTGGGAAGAGACTAAAAATCATGATCTGTTTCAGAAGATCAGGATGGTGGTCGTCGATTGGAAATTTTGGAGACTGTGTAAACGACCAACTATTGGTATGAATGACTGGAAACATATCATGTATCTTTGTAATCTTTGGTCGTGTATAAAACCTAGTGTTGATTGCATCACGTATTTCCTTGCATTGCTTCTAGATTGTCTTCATCCAATTTTATTATCTTTCTTTTGTTTCTCACAATTCTCATTTTCCTTACTCTTCTCTCTGTCATAGATAACATTATATCCAGTAACGTTTCTACTGATGTAAACACGCCTTTATAGGCAAATTTAAAATCTACCTCGCAAACCTTTATGTATTAATCTATACATAAATCCAGAAAATAGTTCATACTTACAAACTTAAATGCTTATAGGGACACATAATAACTATCTTACTTTAATACAATTAACAAATAAATAAGTCAGGCTGCATGTAAGCTTTTCAATTTGGCTGATTTTTGTATATATTTTGTATATATTATTTACTTTACTTTAACCAGCCAACGCCTGGTAGAAGTCATGTTTAAGTAACCCATATTTAAAAAAAATATTAACCGTTGCTTCTCATACATGAGATGTGACAAAATAAGCGTTACTAGTAGGTGGACGTATTAGGTGTCTATAATGCGACTATTATCGAATTCATTAGCCATGGAACAGAGGCTACAATCAATTGTGATCTTTACAAACACTATGTACTGTCTTCTAAGAATTGTAAATATATAACTAATAGTCAGACAGACAACTAAATTTAATTATAAAAACTTCGTATTGCAAATATATAAATACAAAGAAAACCACATTTATCAAAAAATATAAATATATAACATTTATGTGAAAATTTATGGAACATTTTCTGCAATTAACTTCATGAAATATTAAAGGATAAATTCTTCAATATGGTCAACGCGCAAATATTGTGTATGTTCAAAAATTAACAGAAAAAATTAAATAAATTTACTACCAATTACAGACCGAAATATAGTGATGAAACATCGGTTTTGGTTGTAAATTTACTCGATTTAATTATCGTGAAATACAGTCGTTAATTGATTTACTATTTATAATAGCAAACCTTATCAAATTGAATGATAAAAATTTCATTAAATTCGTTATCATTCTTCGACGAATTATTGGATCTGATACGTAACATTTCACTCATCAATGTGGAAGAAGAATTAAATTCTACGTGTAATATTATAACTCGGTCCAGAAAAATTTATTATTATTTAAATAAATGCGTTTGGCTACGACTGAATAATTTTTACCGCTGAAATTCAAATTATTTTTGTGGTCATAGAAACGATATTTTAAAAAAGAGGGTTTTGATTGTGTGACGCAGCAAGCTTGACAAATTTAAACAGTTGATTTTGAGAATAACATTAAGCTGTTTTGAGAAGTTAAATTTTTATATAATATTTTTGGCCGTTTAAATTATTACCATATTTAAAAGTAACACGAATATCATAATAATCAAAAAAAGTCCATACGAATTTAGTAGAAGGATACTTACAATTTTGAAAAGGTTAAATTTATGATTGTACTTTTATAATAATAATTTATTATTGCACCTAACGAGGTTCCAATGTAAGAAAGGAGACGTCCTGCTACTTTCATTACTGTGTACTAAATTTGTTTCGTGAAATTCAATATTATATCTGACTTATTAGCCAGTTGAACTTATTTATGTTCATAAAAAGTATTTTATGGTAAAATTAAATGAATTGGACTATACCTAAAATGAAAATACTTTATTCCGTTCGCTTTTAATTCTTATACAATAAAAAATGTTTGTTGGAAACTTTAAAAATTAGCTTCAAAGTTGCCTCGTGCGTTCCGCGTGGAGTTGCCAAGAGGCAACGTGTAAACTACCATTTTTATTGTTTCAAATAATCTATCTGAAACCTAATGTCAGATGGACAAAATATGTTCAGTAACCAACTGAAAGTTCATTTAAAATTAGGATAGTATTTAATAAGAATTTTACCGGTACACAGTCAAAATAATAATAATTCACGTGTTTTTCAGATTCATTATGAAATTAACATTCGGAGATAGGAAGAGTTAATGAAATAATCACGTATTAAATATTTTATCATCGGAGCAACTACACAGACAAGAGATGTACAGATTGTTATTAATTGTATAAATTCCTCTCGGGTTTGTTATTAATTATTTGTGATATTACCGAGTTAACGTGATAAGATAAGTAAACTGTTGACTGTCGTTTGTGTAAAATAATAAGAGAAGTTGTTAACAATGATCGGTTTCACGTCTTACTCTGCGATGATCCACGAAGGTGCGTGTAGGTCTGGCCTCCACCGAACACTGACGGGCTGAAGCTCTCCGACCGCACGTTTACGGCACGCCTTCGCTTCCTGGTCAGGCAAGATCGCTCACAAAGCCAGTTGTTCTTGGATTGAAACAAGTCATTGTTGGACGCGTGATGTAAGGAAGTAACGTCCAGATAATGCACTTGCAACGAAGACGTCCTTGCGGTCAAGCGCTGTAACACGTAATACTTGTTCGAAAGGTTGACACTCGAGATGCCTTTCTCGGACCGTACAATAAAGTAGCCGCGTCAGAGAACCACAGCTAAAGTTGTCGGCAATGGAACCCCAACATTTATCTACGTCACGTGTTATTTGTGAAACCTTAATTCAACGTCATGCCTAAACCGTCATTATAGACTCGTCTCAATTTCACGCTGTTTTCAATTGCTTTTCATGACCTCTATGGGAGGTCTCTCAGTCCCTTCTTTGCTGAAATTGTTTCACGAGATTTATAATCTGATTGTCTTTCCAAACTCAACATCAAAACTGTTTATTACTGTCGTTATGTTGATCACATTTTCTGCATCATTCCTAATAACAAAATCAATACTTATACACTTTTAATAATAATCATACTTCACTTAAATTCACACAAGAGTTATAAAAAATTTTACCCTTAACTTTTTAGATGTGTGTGTTTCTTATGTTAATGACACAATTTACACAAATTGGTATCGTAAACCAACTTATTCAGGCAGGTCAACTATTATTCTTCGCACCCTATCCAACAAAAAAATTCGGTTATATATAACCTGACAGATAAATTCATTTTGATGTCTCATCACAAATTTCACCATACCAACATTGAAATAGTCAAAGAAACATTAATAGCTAATTTTTATCCACAAAGTTTCATCAATACGTTTATTCAAAAAACATTACTTAAACACAGTGGCCAAGTATCCAACAACAATCCCACGAAACCCTTAACAAATTATATTACTATGCCATTCCACCAACCTTTACACAATTGTCTGAAAAACCCTTTCCACTCCAACAACATCCAGCTCAAAACTAAATCATCCAATAATTTGTCCACCATTGTAAAACATTTGAAAAAACCAGTTGATAAAAACAAAATTCATAATGTTGTTTATAAATTAAACTGCAATGACTGTCCTAGTGTATACATAGACCAAACTAAAACAGTCATCAGCACCAAAATCAAGGAACACAGATATAATATTAAGCAGTCACAAGAAAAATTATCTGTTATTTCAATATTATATTCGAACCACACTATTGACTAGGACAACTTCCAAATTTTAGACCAAGACAGTAATGAAAAATCCCGATTAGTTTCAAAAATGATTCACATAAAACACAACATTACTCTGAATGTGAAAACTGACACTGATTTGCTCAGTAGTATATATAATATCTTAATTTATGAATTGTAATTTATCAAATGTATAATTATTATCTTTGTTTTTTAATAATTTTGTCTTTTGGTTTCTTTAAATACTGTATTCTTTGTCTCTACTGCAATATCTTAGTAATGTTATAATTTCGTCCTTTGTAATTCAGTTAAACCTAAAGAGGTTAGGGCCGAAACATGTAGTTGCTTTGCAATTATATTTTATGTTTCACTAATTTTGGTCTGTGTTTGGCCTTAAGTAAACTAATATTTAACATCACAAATTTTATAATTGTGCTGACTATAGCCCGAATAATGTAGGCGAAAAATTACGGCCAAAATTCGTCATAATTAACAAAGGAACGATACGTCGCGTTATAATTTAATAAATAAATAATTTAAATTCTGACAAATTTTGGCCGTAAATTCACGTCTTCAATATTTATTACCTTCTAGTCTTATAGCAAATTGACTGTGTGTGGCATAGGTTTTCCTAAAGTTCCCGCCGATGCCCGGGTTTATGTAAATAATAAATGAGGAATGTAATTAAAGATAAGTTCATTACAGGACAGTACATGGTACACTACATTCATAATTCTACTCCAGAAGGGATCACTTTTAACTAGACGGGGATGTAAACACTTCTTTTATAAGTTTTCCAACAGCCTAAATCTATAATTCTTGTCAAACCATTTTCAATTATATGATGTCTAAATGGCGAAAAGTCGTAAAAATAGTAATTTTTACATTGAGGTGTCATTTTGACCTATTTCCGATGGTCTGAGAAAAAACGGTCACATAACCAAAATTGTAGATAATCGAATTTCCAATCGATTACGTGACCCTCAAAATTTTTCTAAAATCCACAGTTTTCGAACTACTGGTGCCTCAAGTTTGAGGAGTTCAAAAATTGAGATTTTTTTGTGCGAAGGGATAAAAAAGGTCACACGTGCAATATTAAACACGTTGAACAATTTAGATCAAAATTTGTACACATGTTCCTTCAGATTTGTAAATATATTCTATAGGAGAAAGACCCAAAAATCTCCCCTAGAATTTGGCGAGAATAAGGCTGAAATTTTGAAACATGCAAAAATGGCCGACTTTAATGTCGAATAAAGATTTTTTCGGTGTCAATTAGTCGGATATTGTTTCTCCTGACGTTGTTGGCATATAATTTCAGCCGCATTTGGCACGAGAGTGGAGTGAGCACCTGGGCAGGGGTCAGGGGCGTTATATGAAAATAACGCGAAAAGAATCAAGATTTACCGTTTATTCCGGGTTAAAGTAGTAGTTAATTTTAATTAATACATTCAGCATGCAAACTGAAATTTACTTCAGCCCCAGGAAAGAGTGAAAAAACAGTCAAACGATATGTATTCACCGGTTTAAAAGTACCAGGGAGTTAAATGTGCCGGTTTTAGATCAAATTAACATTTGGTTAGCTTAGATAGGGCAGGGAGCGTGAAAACGTGAGAGTTCAAAAATGTGACATTTAATAATTTTGCCAGAGTAGTATGCCAAATACAGTATCGGATTAATATAATTAAATACACGAAGATGGCCGGACACCTAGCTGGTTTTAAATAAATATACGCAAAGTGGAGACAGTATTTCGGTTTTATGAAAGTGTGAGTAATATGAATCTTACTTAAATTTTTAAGGAATTCCGTCAGCATTTACATCAAATACGTATTTATAACTTAATTTCATGATTATTAGAAAAATACTGTCATCTAATGAAGTATTTGACTTTCGTTAGGGAACAGAAAGGTTCTACTTCTTCCATATTATATATTTACATGTCTTATTCTGAAAGCCGAAAAAGAATCAAATTGAACACTGTGATCAGACCTAAAATAAAATAATTGCTCCCTCCACTGGAATAGTTCCAGAAACGTCAAGAATTTCATGCATGTCTTTTCCCCTTTTCTGAATTGTGCTTGTAATAGTAAATTTATGCCTAATATATCCCACTAAAATGTTTGATTTTATATTTTCAGAATAAACCAATCATAGGAAACATTAATAGTGTAGGACTATATTAAAAACCTTGAGAACAGTCTTCAGTTAGGAAATCTGGCGAATATCCATTCTAAGTTACGGTAGACTACTAAATGATAATTTCATATTTAAATGTTTCAATTGCATCTTGATCTATTGAGAGAAGGGGGGAGTGGGTAATTTTTGCTCTAATAACGTTGCTTGTTGAAACGTCATTAAAACGTTCCCCATTCATCCAAGTAACCTTTTCATGTAACATACACTCAAAGGATTGATATTTAACTTTTTGAAGAACGAGGTTCAATTAATTTGTCTCTAAGCATCGACGGAAGTTGACGATTTCCGCTTTGTTGACACACGCGATTTTTTACATCACAAACTTGCCTTTTTTGTATATAAAAGTATTTGAGAATATTATTTTTAATTGATTCCTATTGCAACGCATTTAAACTTTCGTTCTATGCTGTAGCCTTTCTTCTATTAATGCTGTCAGCAAGTCAGCCGTTTTATTCTTTAATGTTTTTTAACGTATATTAAATCTATTCTTCCAACAGTGCAGTTGCCTTCTCTCTATTGAGATATAAATGTCCCTCCAGATAATTTTTTTAATTCGATCCTTCACTTACACAAGTGGCCCGGAAATTAGCGTTTCTTTGTCCCTTTGCTGAACAAATCAAACGCACACGACTTCGCTAATTTTGTGAAAATCACGTGATTTGTTTGTGCGGAACCTCAATACAAACCTATATTGCGCAAGACTTTTCATTTCCGCACTTCCCTCTAATGCTAATTTTACAAGACCCTCCTGTCTTAAAACTTGGCCAATTAATCTATGCCTTCTCTTGGTCAACGTTCTCTATATTGTTCGCTTTTCCCTTAATCTGTTTACAACCTCCTCGTTAGTTACTCTATCCAGCCATTTGATTTCCAGCATTCTCCTATAGCACCAAAATTCAAAGGCTTCTATTCTTTTTCCTTTCCGCAACTCCTATCGTCCACTTTTCCCACCCATGTAACGCCACACTCCATACTAACATTTTTAGTTACTATTTCATAAAATTCATTCTTATATTAACCGTAAGTAAATTCCTCTTTTTCGCGCAATCTTTCCTTGCCTGTGCTTTCCTTTTTATGTCTACTATACTTCTACCATGCCTATTCATTACGCTCCCCAAGTAGCATAATTCCTTAACTTCCGTCAGAATATCCCTTTCCAATCTAACACCCTTTGTTATTCCACTGTTTCCCATACTACGCTCCATTACCTTGTTTTTCCCTCTGTTAATCCTCATGTCGAATTCTTTCTCCAGTACCACGTTCATGCCATTATTATGTTTTCCAAGTCTTCTTCTGACTCCTCTAATGCTACAATGTCATCGGAAAAGCGTAAAGTTTTTATTTTCATCAAACGGAAGTTTCATAAATTATTTATCTAACGGTGATAAGAAAGATTCAAAACATAATTTCTCATTTTCGTTGACGCTTTCACGTCCAGTCTCCAATTTTGTTCTGTCACTAATCCAATGCTGTGGTCTTCAATGAACCGCCCTTGACGATACCTCTTTAATGCCCTGCAATTTTCGCAATTAAAAGCACGTCTCTGCCTTTTGACGACAAATAAGAACTATATTACGGAATGAACTGGATCAAACAATACACTACTTTCTCCTTTAGCATCACACTTTAGTCGTTGTTTAATGTACATAATCTTTCATGGATAGTCGCGACCGATTTTCTCTGTTATGTAAAGTTTTCTAATCATTAACGATTGTAAAATAATAAGTAAGGAGGGATTTAAGCTATAAAAGCACATATTTTTTTATTGTTCAAGTATCAGTCTTATCAGCCGACCTATGGTCTGATGGGCGTCGCTGCCTCACAACCCAGAGGTCCCGGGTTCGAATCCTGGCATGGGCTTTGATGTTTGTGCCGTCATGGTCACGCTAACTGGCGTTGGAGAATCGATACGCTGACCACGTATCACACCATATTCGGAATGTGTCAAGTAATATGATTCAGCGGTCGACCGGGTAGGCCAAAACCTTCAATAGGCTGTAAAGCCAAGGAAGAAGAAGAAAATCAGGCTGATCATAATTTAATATGAATTTCTCTGTAGAAAAAAAAATAAAAATATCTCAATAGCGATGAGGATGAAACATATACAAGGAAAAGAGCAACGGTTACACAACAAAGATTGCGGCCAAGGATTTAAGAAATTCCTTTAGTAAGCATCTAAAAATCTGTAACATCATAAGTATATCAACACTAGTTTTAAATTAAACTAATAACCGAGGTCTCCTAATTTTGATGAACAGGATGAGCTTCACATTAAGTCACTTGCTGGTGTATTACGGTTATTACGAGAAAATACACCTTTTTGTGTAGGAATTTATAATAGCAGTAAATTAACCCGAATGACGCCCTATTTAAACTACGTTCCGAGGTAAATAAGAAGAAATGGCTGAGAAGTATTTCAGGCGTTAGTTTTGCTTCTAGACCTCAGAAAGATTACACTTCACTTTCAATACAATGAGAACATACTTTCAGGAAACAAAATGCAGTAGTAGGGACTTCCTTTCACGGAGTCAGTCTGTATAATTCTCTCAATAAATGATACTTTAGCATGAATTCCAACCTACATTGTTTTCGTTCCTAAATGCTAAATGTAGTAAGAATTAAGTTACCAATGATTACAGCTGCATGATTTTGTTTGTCAATAAGTACATTTTATTTTTATCTTTCATTTTTTATATTATCATTTGCAATTCAAACACCGACATTTTTCCTATCATTACAATTCTAAACACATATTACTATCCTTTCAAATAAATACAATTGACTAATTAAACGACACAGCTACGTATTCATATTTATAAACCACCACAGCAATTGCAAAGTACTATTACATGATATATTACCTTTAAAATAAATTAACATGAGCAACGAATCCTAATTCCTATATAAGATTAAATAAATGTTATTAATGTTTCAGCTGTCATGGAGATGTTGCACATATTACACCAGAGTCTGAACTTAACACCAATTTGTGCATCATAAATTAGTAATTGTAAACGTTATTTCGTAATAAATATTAAAATAAATTCTATATATATGTGTGTATAACAGATGTTCTAAAGCTCTCTCTTCAATTGGAAATCATTGGAAACAATTATCGTCATATTTCAGATGCGGAACGCTCACATTCGAATCCAGACGACCTTGAGGAATAAGAAAAAAAATTCACAGCATTGCGGTGTAAACGGGCCTCGTTGAGGTTACGTGAAGATAGTAATCTGTAGACGCCTTACAATAAAGCTAATCGAACGGTACAAGAGCTATAAGTCTATATTTATTTTCTAAAAATAAAGTTAACTAATTCCTTTCGAGAATGTTGCAGTTTTTCAGGGAATAAAAATGAGAAGATGGCCTAGCGAGCGACAAGGGGTATTGGCATGGAGGAACGTCCAAGGATTTCAGGTTCCCCAAAATGTAATAAAGAATTTAACGATTGTCAGAGAATCGCCTGAGTGAGCGTGGGTTTTCGCCGGCTAACTGAAAATTGCTCTCCGGTAACTTAAACACTCCTAAAATCCCCGGTGACACTTTCGAGTACGTTATTTCTACTAATTTACCTGGAAAAAATATCATATGTCGTATTATAAGCACAAGAACAAAAAAAAACAGTAATCAAAAACCAGTCACTTTGGACGAGGTAGCAAAATTTGAACAATTATTAAGCATCGCGTACCAAAAGATCTTTAATTACTTACCTGCCGGCCATAAAGTTTCCATTGAATTTCTTAATTCCTATAAAAATACTACTGAAACCATTCTTTCTCATTAACCTTCACCAAAGAGAAAAGTAGAACTTTCTAAAATCTAGAAAATACTACTAAGGTGAAAAGCACTAATATGTAACACCAGTGTAGAAGACTAACTAAAGTAGAATAGTATTTTCTTGTACTTTATATGATATTATCAGTCATTAGCAAGACTCTACACGCCAATAACGTACACTTAGCTAATTAATATATGCCTTTTCATAGATACACAGAATATATTTCCTTTAATAATTCTAACTCCAGACGACACAAACGTGTGTTAAATGAAAAAAGATTCAAGGTGTATGTGCCCCATATTTTCCTTGATTGTCAAATTTCGCTAACGATTTGTTAGTCATAAAATGTAATTTACCCTTTGCGAGTCACGAAAACTGTGGTAAATATTTTATTAAATAAATATGAAGGCCAATAATAATTTTAAATTTTGTTCCGCATTCTTTTTTATTCTACTATATATTTATATACCCTAAAAATTGTACCATTGAATTCTTCACATTGTTCATTAATAATTTTGAGAAATATATCTAAATGTAATTTAGATACATCAACAAAAATGTTTCAATTCACATCAACAAAATTACCTTCACAATCAGCCAGTAGCGTGAACATAGAAAAAATATTTTAATTTAGTTTTTATTTCCAATTGTAATCATTCGTAAATACAATGGGATTCTTTCTGTTCATATGAACGGCACATATTTAAAATGGAATAAATATATTTCTTGAATATCGTACGTTTTCTCGGTGAATTTGTCGAATAAAGAGTTCTTGGGCTTATCAAGTGATGAACGAGTTATTCATCGAATCGTCGATTTTAAATTCTAATATGACCCGGGTTGTAACACAAGAACTTTTTATTCAAATTATTTCTTGCTTCTAGTATGTATTTTCATATTATATAAAAACGTTAGTAGCCTTTAATTCATTTAGATTTGTAACGATGATATATTCAAAATCGAAAGACTTTAATAATTTAAAAGAAAAGAAAATTAATAAATGATAATCGATGTGTAAAACAATTCATTTTATAATATGACTTAAGCTTTGGAAATATGTTTAATTTATTCACCGCTCGGATCTCTGAGCCAATTATGCTTATTTCGCTTGTACGCAAACATGACCTAATTTTGTTTTACAGCTTGGTAATGACGATTTTAAGAGTTATAATGAAAACAAATAAAATTGTTTCCAGGCTGTTTAATCGCATTCAATTATAGCTAATTTATGTATTTATATATTTTGCTTTTGTGGTGGTTATCATTCCTAAGGCTGGTCTGCTGCAACCCTCCATCCTAGCCTATCCTACACAAGCATTTTCATTTCTCCATAGCTACGGAATTGACGGGTTGAACGGGATACCATATCTTTTTTTACTGGATAGTGCAGGAGATTAGTAAATAGGAATGGAACAATGTAACTCGTATAGGAAGTAGTCCTGGCAGCCGACTTGACCAAACTCTGATTCCACCTTGTGAAAGAACTCTTGTTTTGGCGTCTTACATCTGAGAATTTATAATTAAGCACCATTTCGTCAGGTAATCTGCAAAACTCCTATCTTATAACTCGTTAATGGTATATATTCGTAAAGTATATGTCTTTAGCTGCATATAGGTTACGTAAAGAGTTGAAATCTACTTCCATTCAGGCTCGGTGAAAAACCTTAAAACTGAGACTAGCTTGCGGGATGGAACGGGATACTACTGTATAAGTCTAAATTTAAAGTGTTCCTAAAAATAAAAATTAAAAAATTTTGCAGACTCACCTCATATGAATGAGTTGCAGGATACTGTACCCAAAAAAAATAGATTAATAAATAAAAGGAACTGAAAAAAGGGGAAAATGTTAGGAAAGACTGTACAGTTACAAAAAAATGGTTTATGAAAGGAAAAATTGATAAAGCGATCAACCGAACTCTAAATAAGTATAAGAAATAAAAGAGAACTGTTTAAGATTTCTCTTAAATTAAATTAAATTTTATTGCACTAATTGTAAATCCCGTTCATCAAAAATCGAAATTCGTTGTTGAGAGTTATATTGATATTACATTAAGCAACCAATGCTTTATACTGTCATGAAGTAATTTTCTTTTCCATAATTTGTTAAAACAATAAGTGTCTTCTTCCGCCCCAACTTCCCATATAATTAAAACAGGGCTACGAAATTGATCTTCTGCCGACTATTGAAAATTATACTGTCAATCTTAAAATTGGCTTGATACATTTGGGCTTTTGATCGGTTTAACTTCTTGTATTGTAGTTGAACAATTTTACTTATATTACTATTTTGTTGTTTCCTAATTTATTTATCTTACAGTTAACGTTGTCACTCGTTGTAATTAACATCATTTTGCAAAAATATGAGTAACCAGAAGTAATTTCAGTTTAACTTACTCAAGATTATAAATTATAATAAGGGTAGGTAGATTTTTTAAAATTATTTAACAAATTATTGCTTTGTAAAACACATAATTTTATTTATATATCAAAAACAGTATCTTATTGGATCCTGCGAATTATTACAATTATACATATTAAGGAAAAGTACTATTTAAATAGCGAGGGGTCCTCAGGGTTACTGGGGTAACAACGTGTAGCAGAGATTATATGTTCTTTTTTTGACGAACCTGTTCCATCTTCTAGGCGATTCCGGAACTTTAGCGTAGTAGAATTTTCCTCCTTCACTCTCAGTCTTCCTTGGTCGGTTTGTGGGTTAGCACTCGGCTCTGGACCTGGTACTATCCGGCGATTGCGTAAAAGCAATTTTCTTACTTGGCAATGTTTATATCTTAGTGATAATTTTACTAATATGGTAGACTTTTGATGAACTCGTACTTTCTTAGATAAGTTATGAAAATGACTCTCCTTCTTCTTTCAGATTATGACTACAACTGCTCCTCCTTTCCACTACCAAGATATACTGACCATTTAATTGTTCATTTCTTCTGCTCTCCTACTTCCTCTGCTTTCTGCTCCCTTCCAATTTCCAGCAACACTACTGCCTCCCTTCTTCCTCACCTTTCAACGTCTTGAAAAACTCTGCTCATTTTTCGTCTTCTCACCTCCCAGCTTAACTCTTCTTTTCTATTTTTCAAGGGAAAGAGCCACCCCACGAGACGTATGCTCACCAATCTTTATTCGTCCTCCTTCCAGTGCGGGAATTTTTTCGCTGACGAAGAGAATAGTTACCTTGGCAAATTTTAAAGGGTGAACGTCCCTGCAGTAAAACAACTCTAATCTCTTGTAGCAGCAGGTGACACCCTGGCGCCTGTGATCACACCTCTTGCTTGCCTGTCCCGAGTTTTAATAGTTGTAAATAAATAAATGTGAAAATTTGTGGTTTACTATAGCGATACAGGATAAGAGTTTCAAGTTTATAAGCAATTTAATAATTCTATGAAATAATACATAAACTGCGTGAAAATTAGAAAAAATATTACGTGCAGGAAAATGTATTCCATTTTCGTATGTTTTAGGTGTACATCATACTTGTATTTATAATTAGATTACAAAAATTCCGTCATCAACATGAATAATTCTGATTTTTTGACAATTTCTACGACTTCATGAACTGTTGTTGCATCCTAAACGAAATACCTTATCAAATTTTAAATTGAATAAATTTATCTAAATATTTTTACATTATTTATATTTTTAGTTAGGTGCAACAGAGATTGAGGGCAGTGCCTTTAAGAGATGAGTGTACTCCTAAGGAAAGAATGTTGATGCCAACGCTTTGAATAAAAATCTTGTATATCTTGAGGATTATCGGAAAAATTAAAAACAAACTTATGGCATTCCATACAGTCGTACATGGTATAGACCTATAGTTGAAGACAGACGTCAATCACTCCTTTCCTGTCGACAATTAGGAAGTCACGAGATATTTTAAAAAGGTTGGTTAAATAAGGTTCTACTGTTGAAGAAACTTTTTCACTACGGTCAATCGTATAATATTACGCTACGGTCAATACAGAACGTTGCCTAAAATTAACGTGGTGTAGGTCCTTGAAAAGCCAGTTGTGAAGACCTGTTTTAGGGAGGCCGCCGGCCCACTGGCTTGCAATTCAAGGAAATCCTGCATGCCAGACATCAAACGACAAAAATGTTGAATAATGAAAGCTTCCGTCGAGGTATTTTAGGAAGACAATACACACGCATGCAAGCGTCTTAAGTAATGTTTATGTTAGCTTTGATTCCAAGACAATTGAAATTATACCAACTCAGATAATATATATATATATATATATATATATTGTAGCGGATCCGCCGTTCCTCCGTATTCGTGATTTATAATTCTTTAGGGCGCCAGGTATTTTTTCTCAAAAACACCAAAAGATGATTTTAATAGATTTATTCAGAGTATGAAGTTATGAAGTTGGTAATCTACAGGGTGTGGTCACTCATTCATTCACCGCTCACAAACTCAAAATTATTTAACGATGTCTTTAATTACTTCCCGGCGTATCACCACCTAAACTCAGGGGTTGTTTCGATAGCCATTTATTATCACGTGGCCGCACGGATTCACGGACCACCCACGTTTGGTACCTCCCTACGAAGACATTCTCGCCTGGACTCCCCAACCCCACTGCTCCCTGCTCTCTCCCATCACCCCCTGACGAATCCCTCCTCCCTTCGCGGACCACCCAACGTCTCGCCGGGCCACATGTTGGACCGGGTTGCGTCAGTCCCTCAACACGCGCAACTCGCAAGCTGGCCTGCATTGTTTTTCGTAACTTTTCATGTTGCCTTTATATATATATAGGTAGTAAGTTCAGTTTTACTTTACATATTTATAGAAATCTTAGCTTCCACGATTAGTCGAAAGATCCATCTTCTATAAATAAACAGGCTGAAAATTTACGAGGCTTTATCAATAGATCATTACTAACAATACAAAAACACATTATTTGGGATTGATATTTATTTCTGAAGATAAATTACGCCCAACTACTTCAGTTATTCAAAATTGCCTCCTGGGACATCAATTGTATATTTTTCCCCGTGTTACCAATTCATGTTAGCTACTTATACTTTAAAAATATTTTATGTGGATAATTAAGCGTACAATTAAAACGGTCGTCACAATAACTTTCCCTACCGAATTCAGCATCTTTGCTTTCTTTCCAAGAAGTCGAATCGCTTACTGAACCCCTCTCTTTAGACGGTTGATTTTACTCCTTCTCTCATGTTTCATGTACCGATTTAGAAACGCCTCATGACTGCGACGTAAAGGCAGCAAAACAACCATTTAATCGACCTCACGATACCGTTTATTCTCCCGCAGTAGGAGAAAGAGTGTTCAAAATCTTTTGAGTCACCCTCAATGTAAGGAGATCCTTGTGGAAGTTTTCTCTCCCAGGTATTTCTCCCCAGAATCACTGAGTGGATCACCTGACTCAGTTGGAAATGCCTCGTACTCTCTCTGGTTTTTTCAAGGTTCTCACATGCCGAGGCACGTTCATCTATTTTAGAAGGTGTGTGT
The DNA here is from genome assembly GCA_034510155.1 of Eucriotettix oculatus. Classification (NCBI taxonomy): domain Eukaryota; kingdom Metazoa; phylum Arthropoda; class Insecta; order Orthoptera; family Tetrigidae; genus Eucriotettix; species Eucriotettix oculatus. The sequence goes on from CM067377.1 coordinate 132,449,587, forward strand.
ACTGGGGTCGAAGACCTTGGGCATGCGGTAAAAGTTGTCCGCTGATCCCATTGGATCAGTCGGCCAGCTGTCTCCTAAAATTGGTTCAAAACGGGGAAAGGGAATGCTACGACCTCACAGCTAACTCATCTTCCGTCTTTCGGAAAGGCGTGAGAATAGTACTAATAGGTCGACATACCTGATTCAGGTTTTCTGGAGTTTTCCTTGAATATCTTCTAGGTGAAACACAGGGTAGGATCCTTAAAACATTGCCCAGGGACTCTAGCCAACCTCCCAGGACACGATGATCACTAATGTCTGTGGGAGTTTTCACTCGCAGGTATTTCTCTCCAGATTGATGATGGGGTTTACCTTAGAGATGATGGAGTTTACCTTGTTCTCCCACTGTTTTGAAATGTTCTCACATACCGAGACACATCGGTCATCTTTGACTGGTGTACTTTTCTGGGTCACTGATCTTGCCCAACGTACCTGATCCAGGTTTTGAAGGGTTTGCCCTGCATTTCTTTCAGGTGAATACCGGGTAGTATCGTTATACTAAAACCCAAAGGGACTAGTTAATTCTCGGCTGCTCCCTTTGGCATCCCCTCTTTTAAAATATGCTATTAAAGGTGAGTAGCCAGTTTCTGGATTACCCTAATGTGGTAGCCTGTTATCCAAAGAAGCCTCATTCATGTAAAATTGAGACCTGTTAGCCATGTGGTGTTCCTGTGAACTTATCATCATAGGTATTTTATTTTTCAATTACAACATTACTTTTAGGATTTTGTTGATTATTTCTAGCGTCATTCCTTCCAGAAGCGCACCGAAAGGTATTCAACGGTTGTGGATGCACTAACTCGCTTAAAACTCATTAACTTAATTAGAAATCTTTTTAAACTCTGGAGGAAAATGACTATGAACGTTTTACCTTTGAAATTAAAATGATTTCACTGATAGTTATTATTTTACTTTATATGAAATTATTAAGCACAGGCAATGACGTATCTTCGCCACATAGTTTTTTATGTCAACATTTTTTTATTGTGTACATAAATGAATTGGTATGTCAACGAAGAAGAGGACCTGTATCTTGACCTAACTTTGAGCGCTCCACTCACGAGCTTCTAAAGATACTGACTCGCTGCACAAGACGTTTACCTCAATTAACGGCCAACGGCCTCTTCAGAACTCTAATTATCAGCTACAGGTTCAGAGCTCCCTGTTGCCCTTAGGACATGAGTAAAGCGGCATTGATGTAATAGAAAAACTGAATTACGGGCCCAACGGTTTTCTCGAGCAAAGTTCAGTCCGGATACACAACTGGGACAATTTTTAATTTTACCGTCTTAGTTGAAGCAAGGTAGAATATGAACGCGAGGAGCAACGTAGACCAAATTTTGTTCACATATTCCTTGCAATCCAAAAATAAACACTAAAGCATTAAGACACGACTTCTACCCCTGACGTTGGGGGTGGAATTTTTAAGACATCAATTTACGATTCAGGAACATGCATTGGATAGGTTAAACACCCTTAGCACAAATAGTGAGGTGGATCGCGATTGTTTTTCACACTCTTAATATACTGGGAATATTTTTGACTCTCTTAAAGTAATTAATTTCTACTCTTTTAAACTTTCGAGAAATAATTGAGTTTCTTAACGCGCCGGGAGAATTTTTGATTCAGTTAAGGTAATGGGAATACGTATGGTTCTATAGTGTACGGGGTATTGAAATTAGATTTATTGACAATTTACGTGACAGTAAATCAGAAAATGAAGAGAGTTAAAACGGAATGACTCAGTTTCATGTATTTAAAAACATTTACTCATAATGTTGTCTAAATATCTAATGTTTTTATTTATGTTATTATAATCATAATGTAATTAATATCAATTTGACCTGTTCTATGTTATTAAGGTAGGACTAACGGAACTAAAAAGGATGATCTACTATTATTATTCCTACATTGGTATGGAATATGGTTGGCTTGAACTCCATAACAATTGTGAAGTAAAATATATTTTGTTAACCTTTTCAACAGCCTTTAAGGTAGAAGCCTAATTGTAGAGGATTGAGGAAACAAGTGAACTGTGTAGTAGAAAATAATCGAAAATTTTAAGAAATTAATATGTCACATAACAACGATAAAGTAATCATGAGCTGTTGGAAGCCTTGAATAAAAATATTTTTATAGACTTTTAAGTTCAATCGAGATTAAAGCGGGAGTTAATGAGTGAAATCCATTTTAATGTATTGTAACTCAATACCACTCGGTTTACCTCAACTCTATTTCACCTGTTTTCAGTGGGATGTATATTATCTACATTTTGATCCGATAATGCTGTACGATTATGCCTATAGAAGTATTTTTCGATTTCCGAATTGCCGAACGCATTAAAATTAACATCGGTGTATTGCACGTTCAGATGTAATTCGGTTCTCTTACCACAATACCTCCAGTTAATTAACTGTTATGTCTCTAAGGTATTCCTAATTTGCTTGTTTTAAAAGCAGCGGCAATATATTTACGTTTGCGTGGCTCGCCATTTGTTTCAGCTCATTCCCCTTCCTTTTCTACGGGTGGAAGATGAATTTCCGCCAGTAACAAAGGCACCACCATAAACTTTGATGCCATCTCTGCTTGCAGAATTTCGTATTTCTGCCAACTTGCAGAAACAGTTGTTGCCAACTTTCCAGTCTTTAATAACAGTATCTGCAGATGTTGATGGAAATATTAACATATTGGATTAAAGAATAATTTTAACGTTGCTTAAAATTACTGCATAACTAAATATTTGTTTGTTCAGGTACACGTTACAAACTATCGTATTGTAAAGTAATGCACAATATTCTGGGTTCAGTTTTGTAACTACTTATTAAGCCACAAAGAATAATATATTTTTTACGAGAAGTTCCTAGATTATTCAATTATGTGAAGAAAGGTAATGAGAGGAAATGAAAGGTATCAAATAACGTAATAAAGTTTGCATTAAAAGCCAAATCATTTTTGAATTAGCATTTTATCCTTATATGATTTCTTACTTGCTTATAATTTTCATTTTTGATGGCCAAAAATAATGTGTCACTATCGTTCACATTGACGTTACACGTTTTATTGTATTACAAATAAATAAAATTTTCGAACATCCTATGGAATTAACAATTGTTTGTTGTTGTGACAAATATTTCAATCAAATTTCACACTAATCCACTTCAAAGTAAACAACGAGTTATTAATAATTGAAATATTCTTACCCCTACAATGCCAAATATTCTTACCCCTATAATAATATTTACAAGACCCTCATGTCTCAAAACGTGGCCTATTAATCTATCCCTTTTCTTGATCAAAGTCTTCACATTGTTCTCTCTTCTCTTATTCTGCTTAGAACTTCCTGGTTAATTACTCTATACAGCCATCTGATTTTCAGCATTCTCCTATAGCACCATATTTCAAAATCTTCTATTCTTTTCCTTTCTGCAACTCCTACCGTCCGCGTTTTGGCACCCATATAACGCCACGCTCCATACGACATTTTTAATAATCCTTTCCTAATATTCATACTTATATTAGCCGTGAATAAAGTCCTCATTTTTGCGAAATCCTTTCTTGCCTCTGTTATCCTAGTCTATAACAAAAAATAATTCATCAGTAATTTATTCTGCCGATTATACTTATAACTTGATTATTTATTAACTCTGTATAATATTTTATGGATTAGAAACTCAGCCTGTCTGTATATTTATTTCAATATAATTACTACCATTTTTACAGAAGATAGTAAAATATTTTAATCATACTCATCGTATTCATTCAGTACTCATATCTTCTGAAAAATCATGTAAATTAAATTAAAGTACAGGTTCGACAAGTAAGATGTTCGGTTACAAAATAATCCACGTTTGTTAGCATATGCGGAAAGGCGTAAGTTCTTGAACATTTAACCACGGACATACTGTATAAATCATTGTTACAACGATAGTGATACATTATTAGACGTTTATATTGCTAAAATTAGGATGAATAATCTGAATCATCGTCTAAGCCAATCGAGCAATTGTTTGTAGGTCAGAGAAAGCATGGTGGCTATATGTTGAATCCTCAATCAGAACCTTTCGGGAAGTTCCCGAAAAGGGCCGAAGAAGTAAGTTGGAGCTACAAGATAATTTTATCGCTAGAAATGAAGTGAGTTTTCATTTTCCTACGACCCCGACACACCTCAAAGTTGACCGAAGTGTCTCTGCTTGTGAGAACGCTAAAAGCCATAATCAATACGTTAGTATGCTAAATAATAATATTGTTACAACTGTGGATGTAAATTATTTTTAACTGGCGATAGGTATAAGTTTAATCGACATGTTGATCATAAATCCCCTCCCACTATTCAGCATCACTTAGAATGCGTATGAAATAGTCTACCCTAAATTTTACTCTCTATCACAAAAACAGTTATATTCTTCCTTGTTTCAGTTATGTATTCGGGAATACCCTCGCTTATTGTAAGTTTAAACGTGGTACAATGTGTATATTCCTAGCAGGAACATGCTGTCGAGAGCTTTGTACGAAGAGATCTCAAGAAGACCTCTTAGATAGTAAACATCAGGTCTCGGGCTTAACGCTTCCATCCATTACTCTGTATTTTATAAAGGCGCCATGGAACATATATATAGGATGTCACAAAAAATGTACTCGCAATTTAATATTCGCTAACATGCTGCCTTTTTTTTAATTGTAGTTGTAATTAATCACACCATAGCGGGAAATCAATTTATCTTCTGGAGAGGTAGTTTGTCCTGAAATTTTATTGGAATACCGAAAACGCCATTGAAGTGCAAAGACGATACATAAACCACACCAACGCACCGGACCATTGCTCGCATCAGAGACAAGATTGAAGCAGATGGAACCGTCCAGAAAGTTGACGAGAAACGTTCTGGACGAGCACGGACATCCACGAGCCCTGGAAAAGAATAGCAGGAAACACTCCTTCAATCAGCACAGAAATCTCTTTCACAATCTGCTCGCGAAACCCACATTTCAAAAGTTAGCATCTACCGCATCATTCCAACACTAATCCATGCCCTCAACGAAGACGATCCTGACCGGAGAGTTGAATTCTACGAATGGTACCTGTCCAAATGAATACAAGATACTGGGTTTCCACACAAAATTTTGTAGAGCGATGAGGCATTCTTCAAATTAAGTGGCACAATTAATCGCCATAATTGCATGTACTGGGGTCATGTAAATCCTCGTGTAATATTTGAACATCATGTAAACTTACCAGGAGTAACAGTGTGATGTGGGATATCTGTATTGGGCATCATAGGACCCTTTTTTTAACGGAACTGTCGCTGGTGTGACTTACCTCATCTTGCTTCAGGAGTTAGTCGTCCGCAAATTTCAGAGACCTTTGGTGATGACGACAAGATTTACTTTCAGCAAGATGGAGCACCTCCACTCTACCATCGTGATGTACGAGCTCACCTCGATGCAGCTTTTCCGGACACATGGATTGGACGAAGACCTCACGCTCATGGACTTCTTTTTTGAGGGGATAACTCAAAGACAAAGTTTATCGCACCAAACCAAGAGAAATTGATCCATTGAAATTGGAAATTGAAAGACAATGACGTTATATTCCTCATGTCCTTTCTCGTGACGTGCGCAAATCCCTTGGTGTGCGTTATCAGAGTTGTCTGGACAATAATGGTCATCAAGTTGAACATTTGTGAACGTGATTCTTCAATTACATTTGTCTTTTGTATTCGAAGCCATTCCATTTCACTCTATGTACATAAATAATGTTTTTCTCGTCATTAACAGTGTGAGTACATTTTTAGACACCCTGTATATTATAAAACTGATCCCTCCTTAATCTTCGATCATTACAAAATATTTTAGCCTTGAATATCATTCAAGTGGGCGGATGGATATTTCAATTTGTGGTGATAAGAGTTACTGTTAATATTAAATACCCTTTTATAGATAATTTCCTTAAATCTAATGGCTGTGGAGGTATCCAATCTGCCAAATTAATATCCTTACATTTTTACGAAATATAATTTTTTAATTTCGTTATTATAAAGTAAAAATGTATACGGTTTGTAAAGTAAATACGTCGTTATTTACCAATATTGAACCTCATAGCACTTAGTTTCCCGCAGCTTCAATCACTTGCGTCTGCGTTCCATCGTATCTTGACTGACCAGTTGAGATTTAGAGCAGACAAGGTATGTTCCAAATGCGGAAGCTGAATCCACAATTCGAGGCCACACAGTCGTCGCGTCATACCTCCTGTTCTGTGACTCTTGAGAACAGCTTTCTTGCGAAATAATATGGAGAAATTGACATTCCATGTTGTCGATTCAGTGTGTAATTAATAATGACGCACTCATACATTATTCAGTCAAAGCCTGTTTTACACCTACGTTCCATTAGTTTTAAGGTTTGTGGCCTATGTCTTCACTAAACGGACGTATAGTAATAATATCAACTGTTTCTGGGTTTAATAACCGAGAATGTATATATTAACCAGTTTAGCTTTCTTATATATTAGCCTATGAGTAGACAGGATATTATGAAAGCGTTACACAATACTTTTAAATATATTGAAGTACTAAATATATACTTTCAGGTGTGGTTATACTTAAATTGTGTTTAAATAGTTCACATATACGCGATGTAATGAGCTTTGTAACGGTCTTCATATTTTTAGTAATTACAAAGGTCTACCGAAATGTAAACAAGAAAGCGGGATTTTACTAATTTCCGATTTTCGGTGAAATGGACAATCACAGCCATTAATACATGGTCATTACGAAAATTAAGAGTTTTTGATATACTCACCCACTGGCTGTTGTCGGCCGAAAGCACAGTGTATACATATTCATTACAAAGATCATTACATTTATTCCTCCTTGCTTCTTTATTTTTTAAGTAAAATTTTGGAGACCAATGGGGAAGTTGAAATCGCGAAGGGAAAGACCTGATTAGTAGGAATATTATATCAGACACCTTTGACTGATTAAAAAAAAGAGGGGGCAGGGATTAATCGGATCCAGCAGACGAAACACGTGAGAGATTTTCGACTGTATTGCAAAGATATTATCCAGACAGAGATAAGATAACTTTAATCAATCAAGATAATTTTAATCAAACAAAAATTGTTAGTTCAGCCAAGATAACACAGCGACTACATAGCGGAAAGAACGGAAGTAGAGTAACATATAAACATAATTAATAGGGGAAGTTGGAGCGAAACGGGATAGCGGGGTAGAACGGGATACATTTTTTAACAGATAGTACTGGAGGATAGTAAATTGGACTGGACATTGTACCTGGTCAAGGAAGAAGTCCTGGCAGCCAACTTGACCAAGATCTGAATGAGCCTTGTAAATGAGCTCTTGCTTTGGCATCTTACAACTGTGAGTTAATAATTTGTGCACCATTTCTGCAGGAGGTGATCTACAAACTCCTCACTGTTGACTCTTTAGTGGTATATATTCGTAAACTAGGTGTCTTTACCTTCATATAAGTTACGTACAAGGTTTAAATATGCTTGTATTAACCGTACACTGAGACTATCGTGTAGGGCGGAACGGGTTACTACTATATAAGGCAAAATGTAATGTGTTCCTCAAGAAAAAAAGGGAAATCTGTCAGACTAACCTTATAAGAATTACCTACATGATGCTGTACCGAAATAGAATGGATTAAGAAAGTAAAGAAACGGAAAACAGGGGAAAAGTTAGCAAAGACTATGCAGTTGCAAAGAGAATTTTTTTTCGAATGGAAAAATTGATGAACCGGTCAACCGTACGCCAAATAAGTATAATAAAGAAAACATAAAAGGTGTAAGGACTTTTCTTAAATTAAATTAAATTTTATTGCACTAATTGTAAATACAGAACATACTATCCCGGAACAGAACGGGAAATTTGTATATTATCAGTAAATATAAATTCGTTGTTATAAGCCATATTTATATTGGATTGAGTAGATAATATAATAAATTAATGTTTTATATCGTTATGAAGTAATTTTTTTCATAGGTTTAGAATTACGAAGTTCACAAATAACGTCACAATACTACTTAATGCATTCCCTTTTGATATTACGAATGTGTGTGACCATAAGTTACTCAATATGGCTAACAGTTTAGAAAATAAGACATTGTTTCCTTTATGTTAATTCATTTAACCTGATACTGATCATATAATAGTTAGCTACGTCTCTTTGATAAATATTAGAAATATTTTATTTTTCATAAACATTACATTGCAAACATTTCAATTATTGTCAATCCTACTGTGTTTTATTCTATTCAGTAATGAACAATTTGATTAATTTTAAATATAAATTTTGTCGTAAATATTCAACCCAGATCTGGTTAAAAAAGTTTAAAATAAGTCCTCTACGGCGATTTTCGGTTATTTAAAAACGTGTTTACAAGTCTCCTTTTATTGTTCACATGTTTATTTGGACACTAAAAACCAAATGGGTTACATGAAAGCGTTCATTTTATTGATACTATGGCCGCTCGTTGTTTGGTTTTAGGAAAAATATAGCGACAAGTCGAGCGTCTAATTTTGGACGACAGAATGAGAAAAACAGACCTATTTTCATGGCATTTGTAGATTTGGAACGCACTATTAAGGATTTTGAAACGGACAGGAGTTAAATATCGAGAAAGAAGAGTTGTCCACAACCTCTACAGAAGGCAGTCAGCAGTAATTAGAATTGAAGGGCAAGAAAAGAAAATAGAAATCAAGAAATGAGTAAGACAGGAATGCAGTCTGTCTCCTATGCTCTTTAACTTATATGTAGAAAAGGAGGTGATGAAATATAAAAACAAATATGGAAAGGATCCATACTGCAAGAAGAATAAACAAAAACCCTACGGTTTGTTAATGATATTGTAGTATTATTAGAGTCATAATAAATGGCATGACAGTGATCCTGGAGGAAGAGTACAATATGATGATTAATAGAGGGAAAACCAAAATAATGGACTGTAGTATGCGAAACAGTGGAATACAATGGGTGTTAGATTGGGAAGGGATATTTTGACAGAAGTTAAGGAATTCTGCTACTTGGGAAGCGTAATAACTAGGGATGGTGGAAGTATAGTAGACATAAAGAGCACAGACAAGGAAGGCTTTCGCGAAAAAGAAGAATTTACTTACGGGTAATATAAATGTGAATATTAAGAAGTCGTCGCTAAAAATGTTCGTATGGAGCGTGGCGTTATATGGGTGCGAAACGTGGACGATAGGAGTTGGGGAAAGGAAAAGAATAGAAACCTTTGAATTTTGGTGCTATAGGCGAATGCTGAAAATAAGCTGGGTGGATGGAATCACAAACGAGGAAGTTATAAACGGAATTGGGGAAAAGCAAACAATATGGAGGACGTTGACGAAAAGAAGGGATAGATTAATAGGCCACAAGTGGGTTTTGTAAAATTAGCAATAGAGGAAAGTGTGTAGGTAATAACAGATGATGGAGGTAAAGATGGAATACGCTAAGCAGTTTAGGGATGATGTGAGATGTAGTAGTTATGTACAAATGTAAAGGTTAGCGCAGAATAGATTTGCATGGAGGGTTGCATCAGACCTGTTTAAGGAACTGGCAATTACAACAACAACATGGGCTGTACGCCAAAAGTATTATTAAGGAACCCATAAATCTTCTATCGACATCAATTTCTAATAATTATGGATATGCAACTTCGCCTCCGAGTACCTTACAGTTTTTCATGACACTGCACACAAGGACATATTAATTCAATTACCTGCGCAATATTTGAATTCACTATCTTGGATAATCCTTCTTATTTAAAGGTAAAAGAAGCAAATGACCATTTCATACTCTGTTACCGCTTATATGATGCACACTTCTCAACAAAAAGTCAGCGCTCATTTCTGAATGCAGCAAATCGCAGTTTTACATACGAATTAACTGTCCGAATAACAGACAATTATTAAACTTTGAGGAATAGTTTAAAACTTAATACTAATTAGCTGTTTTGACTAACACTTGTGGTCCTTACCAATATTTGTAACAGACTGAATTAATCTTATAAATAGCAGTTTAGTTATAGACATTATTATGTAATTTATCATATTTATTATACATATAGTTTTAATAAGAACAAAAGACATAACTGACTGTTCAAAAATACAATCAAAGCGAAGAAGGGGTATTATAATTTATAATCCTTCTGAAGTAAGAAGCTATTTTCTTCCGTAGCCTATAATAGTGAAATAAGCACTCCACACAGAAAGTGCTTTGAGTGATGCGCTCAGGATACAACGCCAACTTTTTGCGAAGAGAAGAAAACACATTACCAACTTTTCCTTTTCTTTGCTGTATGTTCTATATAAATCAAAACACAAACAAGGACTATCCTTTTAATTATTTTGAAGGCAAAGCTTTAGCAGAGGATTGCACAGGAAAGCTATTGACAAATACCTAAAGCAACTGATACAGTGCATGGCTCACCTCTAATTCTCAACAGTTTACTCTGTTGGTAAAATTAATTTTTCTTGAATAATTGGAAGTGCCAAATTAATGAGTGTGTCATATTTTCAAAGTACTTGTTTTTATGAGTAAATAAAACTGATCCTGTAATATTTTTCAACTTTTATGACAGACAATAAGGATACGGACATTACTTCAAGTCCGAGGCCACTCAACATCCGGTTCGATAAAAAAAGGAACTAATTTCACGATATAACTTCTTTTACGTAATCTTGATTTAAGTGCATGAGGAAAGGTAATTGCACTCTGATTATAGCTTGCGTTTTTATATTTCTTTGCATAGAGATTCTAAACTCAGTTTTCAAAAAGGTATAATTTGCATGATTTTTAAACTCATCTGTCACATTTGCTCAGCAATATTTCTGAATTGTTTAGAATTATTATACAAAAAAAATACCAGGAAGCGTTTGTTAAGGAAAGTCTGTCAACTTCAAACATAAAATCCAAAACTGAATGTGTCACTATCAGTTCTACTGTTCAAAATGTGGAAGACTCATAAAATAAAACAGGTTTATCTAAATGTAATCAAAGTAATAGTAGCTTATTAAAATGCCATAAATATCGTACTATAATGATATAGTATTTTTTACGCATTGAATAGTGTATGCATTACATTTAATAATGTTATACACTCATCAATTCCTCACAATTAAAAGACATTCATTTGAGTATAACGGTATTTAAGAGAGTGATTTCAGGCGAAGAGATACATTTGACTTTCAGCAGACTAACTTGATAATTTTAATTTGAAAGTAACCCACATTAATTTAAATTTATAAATCGCTGATATGTACACGATTCTAAACACAGACAGTTCTGAACTAAAACACGTTATTCGTATTGATCAAATTCTACAGAGCAAAAAAGTAATATTTGGGAATAATACTTAATAAAATTCGTCTAATACATTTCAGATAAGCATTTATCACTTTTCAACTGAAATACATGTTGTTTAAAGAAAGTACGAGTTATTACTACGTTTGAAATAACGTTTATGACAGGTGTTGTGATAATATTATTCAATGTTGTTTTATTGGAATAATGTAATATTGTGTCGGATTTTTTTTTGGAAATAACCGGAACGTTTATAACGTCCTAATTAATCCAAAATTCACCTATGTATATTTGCATCATTGCGCATTATTTCGAAGTTTATTTTGCACTTGAATAAATACATTTATAGTACCTTGTATTGCTTTTGTCATTTATGTCTGATTTAGAGAATTGACATTTATTAATGAGAAAGAGTTTGAAAATAATATTTTGAGAATGAAAATTAATAACTTATGTATTTTAGAAATATTTCAATCAATTTTATAAGTTTACAGGAAATTAAAATACATTTACGTTGGAATTTTATAACTATTAGAAATTTTTGTTACTGGAAAAATATATGTTTATTGTGAATTTGTACATTTTTTATATTCAGGATGTCGGTTTGGAAAGCTCGTCTTGAATGTTTCTTTATAATAAATTCCTGTTATGTATAGGGGAACTCGGGGCGGAACGGGACACTTATTGTTTAACATTTTTTATAAAATCATGATAAAAGAAAAATTACTTCATAAAAGCATAAAACATTAGTTTATTCTAATATTTACTTAATCTAATATCAATATAACTTAAAACAACAAATTTAGATTTTTTATGTATTTTTAAAAAAGGAATTTACAAATTTCCCCCAGGGTCAGAATGGGACAATAAAATTTTAGTTATTGTTAATTTAATTTAAGAATAATCTTAACGCCTTTTGTGTTTATTTTGAGCATGGTTGATTGCTTTATCAATCCTTCTTTCCGAATATATATTTTTTTTGTTATTGCACAGCCTTTGCTAGCATTTTCCCCTTCCATCCGTTTCTTTTCTTTCTTAATTTATTCTTTTTGGGTACAGCATCCTATAACTCATTCTTATGAGTCTGTTAATATGTCATTTTATGTTGTGGAACACATTACATTTTACAGTAGTATCCTATTCGCCCCACCCGTTCCACCTCATACTCTAGTTTCAGTTTAAGATTTATCACCCACCCTTAATACAAGAATATTTGTACCTTATACGTAACTTACGTGTAGCTAAAGTCACCTAGTTTAAGAACATATACCACTAAAGAGTTAAAAGCGAGGAGTTTAATAGATTGCCTTCCGTATAAATGGTGTGAAAATTATTAAGTCACAGATGCAAGACGCCAAAACAAGAGTTCATTCCCAAGGCACAGTCATAACATGAGCAAGACGGCAGTCGGGACTTCTTCCTTGATCAGTTACAATGTTCCATCCCCTTTTGAACAGGTCCCGCTTTCACACGTTTCGGATCTTATTTGAGACAAGCTCCCAGGCAGATGGAAACTTCAATTACATTTATTGGGATAGATTATATTTATTTTATTGGCTTTTAAAAATGAGCAGTTAATAAATATTAAAATTCACCTGACGCGAAAAATAAACCCAATTTATGTATACATCGTATCGACGATCCAAAGAAGTTTATTATTTCTCAGGGAGTTAGCTCTCTGCCAACGATAGGTTAATTACGGCGCTAAATGTTTATAATTCAAAAAATATACAGCATTATAGATCAAGATTATAGTCAACCCGCATTCATCTCAGTGCGTGTATAGGCAACGAAACCTATCCAGTAGAATGTTTATCACAGTTTTATACGTTTATACATATAGAGCCTACTATAGTAGATAAGATGTACTGTGCCAGAAACCTTCGAGGAAGTGTACACAACAACTTCCCAATGTTTCATGGTGATCCGATGAATGGTGCAGCAATGCATAAAAGACAAACAAATACAAAGACATACTGGGTAAGAGAAATGTTAAATGAGAAATGTAGCAATGGTTATAATTGCCGCTGTTGTGAAATAATACGATGTTGATCACGATCAATTGAATTATAATAATGTATTATTAATACAAAGACGAATTTATCACTTGCATAAATGTACTTTATCCGCGTGAACTGACCGGAGTAAGAATAGGTTTTTCTTGTATTATATATTTACGAGAAAGGAAATAATTTACCTTAGACAATTAAACCCACGATAAATTCCAATGCGCCATTGCAAATTGTATTACGCAATTACATATAAAATTATACTCCAAACATCAAAAAAAAGTTAATAGCTGTGATTTCATTCCAAACTAGTAAACCTGCACTTAGTGTTGATTGTCAGCTGTTGTACAACTGGTGAGTTTTAGTAAACAAAATAGCTCATAGAATTTTACCTTGGAATTGAAAGAATGGTGCAATTCATTATGTATTGTTTTATTACTAAAGTTTAATTACAAAAAAGCTGATCGTTTTCGAGCACCTGGCTTCTTCGTTAAAATTAAAAAATCTTATGCAAATTTCCATCAAGTTATTTCCAAATAATGTAACTACACGTTTATACTGAACGATATAAATTCTATTTAAATTATTGTTCAGCTGGATTTATTAATAAAGATTCGATATAAAGTAGTCCAATTAAAGTATTTTGGTGCGCGATTCTAAAAAGGTGTAATTTAACATACAAAGATATATTTTGCACAGCCGAGGAAAACTGCCAGGCTTTTTCACTTGCACGTGCAGAGAAGTAAGAAAACAGCGGGAGAATTATCACCCTCTGCCGATACTAGGGCCTATCGGCTACCACCCCCTGCCTTTCTGCCACAATTCCTAACGAACTGCTGTTATAAATCTTTCTTCAAAATACGGCTATCAGTTTAACAGGCTGTGCCATCAATTTCGGTTTCGCCGCGCCGGCCCTCTGCTTTATATCTCAGCCCCTGTGGAACGTCTTCACTTAAGTACGTTCTCAGTCATCGGATCAAGGCAACAGGCATGATCTCCACGACACAAACCTTGAGATTGACAAGTGTACCATCTCATCCACCAAATCTATTGGTTATGATCCCTGCCATAGCACATTGCTTTCAAATTCAACAAATCCGAAGTATCAGAGGTATTACAAAGGGTGTGTATGAACGTCGACGAGGTCTTAACATAATAGATGCCAACTTTGCACAGAAATGACGAAGTGAATCAAAATTGGATCGATCATTTGATTAATATAAAATTAATTAAAATCAATAAATTTAACTTAAGGACTAATAAAACATGTACAATAAAATATTAAAATGTAAGAATTAAATTTCAGTCATAAGCATTTTAATTTATATAAAATTAGCTGGGCGTTGCACGGGTATTTATGTATATTATCCCGGTACATTATTTAATTCTTGGTCAATCCAAGACTAAACCGGCATCGAAACGTCACAAAATGAACCTCAAATATACTCCCATTATCTCGACAGAATCACAAATACTTCCGGTACAATAGCAGGATTACATATTTTTTCAGTACTCTAACAGAATAAAATTTCTTCCCCACTTAAGGGATGAATTTTTTGCTTAAATCGCATACTAATACCATAACACAGCAATAAGTTCCTTGATATTTTCATAAGACTCATTTCCACCCTACCACTCACATGCAACAAGGGGTTGAAATTATACACAAATATTGTCGGTAAAAAAACTAATTGACCTCAAGAACACATCAAAACACACGAAACACACTAACGTTTGGTGTTGCGAAAGAATCGGTAATTGAATACGAATGAATGTCAATCTATCAATACTGTATGAACACGTTCGTCCAGTCCAGTGATTGAAAAAGAAGGGAAAGAAAGAGAGCTTATGATAACTTCAAGGCAAACCTTATAACCCGCAGTTGGTTTTAAACAGGTCCCTCTTTCACACGTTTATAACATTAGATGGAGTGAGTATGCTCGCCCCCTCCCTCACTCTCTCTCTCTCTCTCTCATGCTGCCAAAATTACGCATATAATAATGAATGGTATACTAACGCTTTGGGAGTTTTAACTCGCAGTTGGTTTTCACTCCGTCTTTCACGGTACAATTCAATGTATTTATTAATATTTATATTAATATCTACTGAGCTCTGCAAGTTATCAAAATCAAACACACGAAATCACGAAATTTTAAGTTAAAATTCCTGCCTCAATCCCTGAAATATTCATTGTATCCGTTGAGCCTATTCGGATCATAAACAGATCAAGTGTATAGGCAACCCGTTTTTGGAGATTCTAACGCTCGTATGCCATTAAAACTTCCTGTAGTTTTCAGTATGTTGGGCTCCAATATCGGAACCTTCGTTCCACTGTTAATGGTGTTGTCTCTTTAAATTGATGTGTCAATTCTTAATTTATTCCGGCGTCATTTTAAAATTGAAATTATGGTTGAGAGTTACCTGAAATATATATTTTACTCAACAATTCTTTTTAAGTTTACTGAAACATAATTAAAATTATTTTAAAATGTAGCGTGATGTTTATGGGTCATTATATGCTATAATATTATTTATGTTAGTTGAAAATGAGGAAATAATAATCGCAAAGCGCAGAAGTTAGTATTATTTAATAGATTTCTAGTTTTTATTGATTGTTACGTGGAGGAAACAACTGGGTAAAAAAATATAAATAAGTGGTTAGGTAATATGAGTTTATTCGACTTATTGTAGCAAATATCCTCACAGTTTCTAATATCCATTAGTTTCAAAATTTATATTTCCTTTCAAGCAATCCTTCAATTAAGTCATTTTTCTTGAACCGAAAAATTAATGTTGGTTGTTTTATCACTTTCAATCCAATTTAAGATCCAAGACCGAATACTTAAGCTTTACAAACCTTTATTATGAGCATTAATAGACATAAATTAAGGGCCCAAATAACAGACAATTATAAAAATTTTGACAAGAATTTAAAACTCGACACTAAATAAACGTTCCGACCAAATTTTGTGCTTTTTTCAATATTTATAACAGATTCAAGTAATAAGAAAAACATGTTGCAAATCAAAGAATAACAAAAAGATGAAACTAACAAAGACCGTTTATTAAACCATCATACAATTTCTTTAGTTCAGAATTAATATTTCAGAAATTAACTTTTCCTTAAGATTTATTTCCTTACCACAAATATTCAAATTAAACGCTTTTTTTGTTCCAGGCATTGTATATAAGAAGAAAAATTTAGTTTAGCTTTATGCTCTTTAATTTTAATTGAGAAAGATCGTTTTTTCTGACAAATGTAGCACTAAGAACAATTATTACAATAAATTATATGAACAAACCTATAAGTATTGAGAACATCTTCATGTTTTTTTAATAAAGTATGTTAAATATTTAACAACAGATTTGAAATTTACTAAGATATTGAGTTTTTTAAATTTCATTGTTTTACCAATGTTAACATTGTTTCATCTTTTTACGACCATAATTGATTTTTTATATTATTAAATAAGTAAAATATGATTTATAAACATTTTACTGCCTAATAACTGCATATTTAAATAAAATTTGCGATTAGAAAAAATTATCATTAACCCCAAGAGTTTTCGTGAATACTTCAGACTCTTTTATTATTGTTTCATGGGATTTACCTGAACCCCGTTCAGAATCCATTTGCTAGTACAGTGTGGCACCTTTAAAAGGAATCTAACGATTAAAGGGCTATTGTACGAGTATAATAACTGTACTAATGCGTAAAATATCAGCTGTTTTTGCAGGATGATTTAATGATATCCATTATACCTTAAACTACAAATAACATTCAGTCGTAATCTCATAAACAACCTTTTTGTAGGATGTCATAGTTAAGCTGCTATTAGAAATCGTTTAGCTACAGTGAAGCAGTCATATTCATCGATTTGTTTCGGTTTTTAGTTGTTATTAATCAAAAATAACTTTTAATCAGCAACAGGTATTTATTACTCCGTATGGAAACCATCGAATTTCACGTAATAAAGATAAACATTTATGCTGTAAGCTTACCTTAAGACAGTTTCATGGAGCTTCATCTTAATTGCCTTTTTTTCTCTCCTTTTTTGTAAAACATATACTAGTAATAACTACAGCTATCCAGATATTATGAGTACTAATGATATGCTAACAGCTCGTCTACTCCAAGGGTCCTTCCGTAGGAGCAGAATAAGTTTAGAAAGGCCATTGTTATTGGTTTACGTAGGAGGAAACTCCGCCCAATGACCTAATTTTCCCTATTTGAGTATTGTCCGTTTATTTTTAGCAAATGTTTCCCTCCCACCTAACTTCAAACACAGGAGAAATGTGTCCATTAGCTCAGAGAGAAAGTGTCGCGAATACTGTACAAAAGCGGTAACTTTCCCTTCAGTTCGTCGCTGCTACTCTCCTGACTGTCTTATTATCGGAACTATTTTCGTAATGTTATTTCATTTCTCTTCGGCGTTGCTCACCCGACAGGATAAAAGCCCGACAAATGGAAGGGCAAGGGAAAGCTCAATTCTAATTACAGACGAACGATTCTGAAGTGCACAGCGAAAATTAATACAAGAAATAATTGCCTCATATTTAAGTACAAATTTGCCCAATTAGTAATACATGTATAAACAATTCTTCTTAGATGATTGGTATATTTTAATCGATTAAATTATTCCGTTAGACTCCTGAGAAGTATGGCAAGTGAAGCAGCAATTTAATACGTAAATCATATAGAGAAAACGGATAAAATAAAACAAAGAAACTTTCACGGTTAAATGAACACATTTAATTCATAAATGGGAAAAAGTAACTAAAAAGAATATTTTGATCATACAGAAAAACCAATTAAATATTCAAAATTAGAATTTTTATTACAACATTATTTCATATGGTTCATCTAGACTAAAGTATGAAAATGAAAGAGCATTAACTTCCTATTTGAATGCTTTTAGAATATATTAATAAATAATGTTATTATTACCGAAATCGTATACATATTTCAATATATCTTTGCGTCTGCGTTAACCTGTTTCATCATTTAAATGAATTAAATTGACGAGTACGTGGTACACTTTTAAATTTATTATTTCAGAAATAAATTTTTAAATTATTCAGTGTATACTAACCAATATTGAATAAAAAGATTGGCTCATTATTTTTATAAAAGTTTCATTTAATTAATATTCATACTTCAATAATTATGTTTCTCATTCAAGGGTTTTTTATTCATAACTTTATTAATTATTATTTATAATTATGAAATTTTTAAGTAAGTTTGATTTCATGTATATTCCTATAACTAATTTTCTAGTTCAAGCATTTCGAATTCATAATTTTATCTGTTACTAGTCGCGGGGGGGGGACTTCGCTCGCGCCGAAATAGTTATTTTTATTTTACCCTAAAAACGAAACAAAAGGTACAGAATTTTGATAGAGTTGAATTAATTGAATATATAAAAAGGACGGTATCATCCATTTATGATCGCTTCAGGGCAAACCTTAAAACTCGCAGTTGGTTTTTAACAGGCCCCGTTATCACAAGTTTCGGAGGCAATAAAAATGAGCAATTACTAAATATTAAAATTTACCTGACGTGATAAATAAAACCAATTTACGTATACATCATATCGACGATCCAGGAAGTTTATTATTTCTCAGGGAGTTAGCTCACTGCCAACAATAGATTAATAACGCCGCGAATCCTACTTCAACAATAGATGGACTGCTTTGGAGCATAAACAGATCAAGAGCATAGGCAACCCGTATTCACTTTGGAGACTTTAATGCGCGGATAGAAAATATATATTAATATCTCCTGCAATATATTGAAATGAAATATGAACGAATATTTAAGTTAAATCTCCTGTTTTTAAACCCTCAAATTTTCATTGAAATCCGTTGAGCTGTTTCGGAGCGTATTAGAGACCAACGTACAGACAGAGAGACAGGCAGACAGACACTTCAATTTTATTTATCGTTACGCATTACTATTAATTATGGAAGTTTTATGGAAGTTTCCTATTACGTATATTAATATTTCTATATTTAATTTACACATGCAAAAATTTTATTTACATACTTTTATATCTACATTTGTGAATTCATTTTCTGAATTTTATACATACTTTTAGATTGAAGAAGAAACAAATTTACTTAATTTTATATTTAACGTAGTAACAATTTAAATACTAATTTATTACATTATTAATTAATTACGATTAACGATTTCGTGAGATTTGATTTTTATCACTAATATTATGTGAAACTGTTGACATTTTTCTATATTTTGTCAAATTTTAAGTCTCACTCCCTTCGAAAGTAATTTAAGGCAAAATAGGATTGAAAATTTTGAAAGTAACTTACAGAAAAATAAGACTAAAAATTTCGATTGGCCACCTACTAGTAACGGAATTATGTTTATGATAGGATCGTGGAGACTGTTTCTTGTCCATTTGCATCGTCTCCCGTTCTAAGTTGTATCTAAATCAGCCGTGTGTAACAAATTGCTGTCTATTATTGTGTCCCCTCCCACTTAGAGAACAACTCTTCTAAAATTGTTGCGTGATACGACTTCACAAAAAGCTGTTGCTACAACTTCGAATTGGACACACAAACTGAAAGGGAACGAGTATTTTCTTTATATACCGTGATGTATTTTCTTACTTACAATCACTCCAATTTCGAAGGTTCTTGTGTCGTGAGTAATTGTACACTTATCCTGTAATAGCATCTGTTTCATTATTTACTCATTTACGAACACAGCTTCGTCTTCGCTGTGTATTATAGGTCGAGGATTCAATCAATCGAGACCTAACCAGGACAATTCATTGTTGTGGTAACGTTTATGCTAATTTATTTGCACCACACATAAACGTCTTATTTACTTCTTCAATTATTTATTTCACCTTCGTGGAAGTGAACCTCAGCGATCTTAAACAAATAATTTCGTTTTACATCTCTGGCTGGAAATCAATGACAAGTGTAGTCCTTCAGGGACCGATTTTGGGGGCGTTGCTTTCTCTTTTGTGCGTAAATTAACTTTCAGATTACATTAGCCTAATAATATATTTCTCAAGGACTGTGAAAAAAGATTAAAATGCATAAAATCGACCGACCTCTACCATCACTTTATTTAAAAAAGTGTTCGTCAGAAGTGCTTTTAAAAACTATGTCCCTTTAGACTACATTACTCATGCTCATATAATTTTTATATAACAATATTTATCGTGTTGAACTTTCTACTAGTCTCCCTGTAAGTCTACACACTTCTTTTTTACTATTATTATTGAAACATTATAGTCGCGTCAACAGTAAACGTTCTTGGCAACTACAAAAAATATTTACTATAAAAAACAAAAAAATAAATTGTGAATAACAATGAAAGAAGTGAGAATTAACAGACACTTTTAGAACAGAGAAAAAACGATCACAAAGACACATATAGACTACTTTGATTTTTTCCAGGACACCAAATTTATACAATGAAGACTATGAACCGCCACTGGAGAGGCACACCGTTCCTGCCTGGAATGGATAGCAATCGTGGACCTTCTGATGGTGTCATAGTGGGGGCAGTCAAAAAAGATGTGCCGTCCATTCAGGGCGGTGTTACACTCTGAGCATAAAGGCTGAGGAGATCTAGAAAGGAAAATTGAATTTGTAAAGCGGGAGTGGAAAGATCTGAGTCTTGCAACAACGATCTGCTGTCTTCTCGAGATCTTAAAGGGCTCCATTTCTTTATTGCGGATTCCTACGTTTTTTCCTCTTCTATCATTAATCCAACTTTATGTCAGTAGGTTGATGCAACCGACCATTAATTCTTTCCTTGAACCAAGCGGTTAATTTTCAAGGAGGCCGCCTGCTTATTGGCTTTATCAGTAAACTCGTTTCCCAAGATACCCGCATGAGCCGGGATCCAACAGATGGTGAGTTCTTGGTTGTTTCTTTTATCTTCCAAATAAGGTTCCTGATTTCATTGACGCAACAACTTCTACACCGCTGATTGGAGAGTAGGTCAAAATCAACGTGAAATCGGATGGGTGGTTTTTGCAATATTCTAAGTTATCAGTATCGCATATGGTTCAGCAGTTTACACACTTCTTTTTGCCGACACTCCTATCTCTTTAAACAATACTCTGTGCCTTTATCTGTTTACGAAGATGATGGATTACTCATTTGACAAAAATCTTTGTTCTCCAAGCGCAACGCTTAGCTTAGAGAGAACAAAAATGTCGCTTGGGAAGATCACGTAAGTATGGTTGTGAAGTAGTTCAAAGAGTAATTCGTAGATTTTCGGCATGGCAACACGATAACTCCATGAATTCCCAAAACACATTCGCCATCATTTCCCCCGACAAAAACTCAGTTTTTACTATTTTGGAGTCGATTATCCATTCCAATTTCACTTCTTTAACTGTATATTTGTTTCAGGGTACAATGGTAATAGTAGGTAATAGGCGCCAAAACTCTTATTTATTGCACCTAAAATTCGCCGTCAGATCGTTGGAAACGTTCATTCGAACACGTTCTTGGTCTAACACGAGCAACCATGGTACACAACGCGCGGAGAATATTCTCATTCCTAAATCTTGATTTCATATGTGACAAATATGTTCTTTTGGCATATTCATAGCCTCTACTATCTGTCTCACTTTAATTCTACGGTTGTCTAACACCATTTGGTGAACTTGTTGCCATAAGTAATTTATTATACGTATTATTTTGTAAATATTTGTTTTGTGTTTTTAGTTTATTCTAGCTGAGATTAGCGAAACGTCTTGTTATAATTAAAGTTAATAAAATTTCAATTCAAATCTTTTGCCTTATAGGCTGAAAATTTTATTTTCAGTCGCATCATTAGCAACATTCTACGATTCAGTAAACTTGTAATAAATTGTGGTATATAACGGAAAGGGAATGGAAAATTAAATGATTAAATACTTTTCAAATTTTCACAGGACTATATTAATGAAAAAACACATTTAATTCACAAATATTATATGATCTCATGGGATATTGGGCCTCTTGAGTGTGAAGCAAGCAGGTGCTGTAAAATAAAATAAAAATATCATTAAAAAGTTTATATTGGATAAAATAAATACTCAAAAATTAAGCCCAGTTCACCTTTTGTTTCGCTCACCCCAATATAATTTACGCTGCTTATCTCCACCCTACAATATCATATCTGTGTACTTTATTTGTAACACATGGACTCGTCAGGTTGGCAGCTCTCTCATTTCCTCGTTGCGCCCTTAAGCGTAATTGGACTCCTCGCTTAGTTCAGTCCCGGTCTTCCACCTCAGCAATATGGGAAACTACACTCCACTCAACTATCAGCCCTGAAAAATAACTTGAACGGCTTACTGTCCTCTCAAGCTCCGCAAATCATAACGCATTTCCGGCACTTTACGTGTTCACACACCGTCTAACCACACAACTTTTACGTCCGTCCCTCGCGGCGTTCTCCGCCCGTATCAAAAACTCAACCACACACCTCGGCGTCTCCCCGCCGTCTCAAAAAATTACGTCCACGTACTTCCACTGTCTCAGGCTCTCAGAATATACGTCTCTCCACTTTCGCGTCCGTCCACCGTCTAACGAGTTCGTCTTACCAACTCTATTTCAGCCATCTTGCTTAAACTGGGTCAGGTGATCTGCTTAGCTAATTACGATCGAGCTCACTATTTCCCTCTTTCGTCGAAATGCTTAAGTTCCTTCGAGAAAGTTCTCGAAACCATTTTTGCGCACGCACTTCCAACAATCATAAATCGTAGAACTACTATCCATCACACAACTGTCTCTTTGTAGCCCCACTCCACTCATTCTAACAATATTCATTCACCCTAACAATATTTCACAAACAATTTAAACAATAATAGCACCTTTATTCGAATATTTATATAAAAATATATAAGAAAACAAAAGGTATCCTGGTTTTTACGCCACAATATAATATATATATATATATATATATATATATATTGTGATAAAAAAGGCGGATTTTGTAAGGTTGTGGCGTTATGAGGCGCAGTTCGGCCAACAACAATGGCTAGTCGGCCGAAAGATGGTGGTTCCCCACGGGGGAGGCCCGCCGAGCGTGTATAAAAAATGACGATGGTGAACCCCCGCGGGAAAATCCCGCCGAACGAGTTTAAAAAATGAGGGCGGGGAACCGCAAAATGTTGTGAAATAGGGGAATTCCCGTCGGAAGGTTTAAAAGGGAAGCCGATGGGTGGCTCGCGAGCAGAGGGCAGAAGGCAGGCGAGTGAACCAGAGACCAGACCCCAGAAGACAGGCGAGTGGAGGAGAGGAGAGGACGTGGTCCGACACCAGACCCCAGATGGCAGGCGAGTGGAGCAGAGGGCAGAAGGCAGGCGAGTGAACCAGAGAGCAGATAACCAGAGAGCAGATAACCAGAGAGCAGATATCCAGAGAGCAGAAGGCGGGCGAGTGGAGCAGAGAACGGACGTGGACCGAGCAGAGTGAACAAGGAAGAGAGGACGTGGCTCGACCCAGAAGGCAGACGATGGACGGACGTGAGCATACGTTATCAAATCCTGCAAGACGCCAGAGAGACGCACAAACATTCGAGAGGTGGATGTTTGTTGGCCCAGTATTCGCGGTAAGCGATAAAAAAATGTGAAACTTGCTCATTGCTCTGGATAAATAACATTCATGATTTTTCTTTCTATTTTCAGCTACTGCATACTCCATCTCTTGAGAGACCCAAAATCCCCTGAGATTAAGCCCGTGTCTTCACTTAAATTAATAAACAAAAATATTAAAATTGATCATATTTTTACTTTAAATTAATAAATGTTTTAATTCCCCAAAAAGTATATCACAATATATATATATGTAGTTTTTCTTACATTATAACAAAATGTGTGAATATTTCTTATACCTAGTGGCGAGACAGGAAAGTAAGGTGATGCGTCAGCTGACTCAGTCCTGGAATTTTTATATATAACAATATAAAAACATTAAAAAGTTTTATAATGTTTCAAAATATTTGTATTTTAATTGTGTAGATGACTATGGCAGTGCCGAAAGCTCTTAAAAAATTGAATAAATTTGAAATCAAAATTAAACTATAATTTTGGTTAATTAATTGATGTGACTGATAAACATAGGGAAATTTCTATTATCATACTAAGTAAAAACCAGTCTTTTATAAAAATTTAAATAAATTCCTTGAAGAAGTTGTAATATGTTTGTATAGCTCTCATTGCTTCAATACAAATTTGTTTTTTGTATACAATTTTAAATTTCGCTTGTCCAACTTCCTCAGATGAGCACTACTGGAATAAGTAATAATTCTACATGTCCGTATGATTCCTAAAAATTCCCTGCACTCAGTTGTCATTTTAATTACGTGTAGATTCTCATATCTTTCCACCTTTTTTTAATGGTATCATCATGAGGAAAGTGTTGGAAATGAGTGGCTATGAAGTACTATTTATAACACCAAGGCGATGTGGAATCTGGGAAGGTAGTGAAAATACTGGATTTTACCGTGAATAAACACAAGACGGAAGATTGTTGAACTAATCCCGGAAGACATTGATAAGTGGATGAGAAAAGGCCTCCGACAGCGAAGTGGAAAAGTGGAGAACGGCTCTATAGTACACATTTTGCATAAACTAAATCTCCATATAGGTAACCTACAATGAAACAAAAAGGTTTTGAAATTATTTATCAATAATTGAAGATTTTCATGTTTAATAATATATTATTATTTATTTATAGTAAGGTGATTTGGATCTACGTTCACCTAAAATGAGATTATAAAAACATTTTTGGGTCATGAAACATGTTATAATTATAAGGCACTTGTAAATTCTAACCCTTACATGTGACTAGTGACTACTTTATTTTAATGCTATTGGTTTTTATGTATGCACTTGTAAGTGTGCCCCATAATTGTTTTCCCTTTCTCGCTTAGATGCGAAGCTACCACTTTTCTCTCTTCTCTTACTCTATAGCTTAATTTTCTTTCTTCAGCTGGGGCGAGTTTTTGTTTGCTTTAGGTAAAGCAAAAATAGTATTAAGGGAGTCAGAACTTCATATTTTGCCAATGTTAAAATAGGTATCTTTTTTCAAAAACCATTATAAAATAAGCGCAATGAAATTTTCACAACTTATTTTTACCTAATGGTATGGGTATGGAAGCATAATAATGACTTGAGGTATTAGTTTTTGTTTAAAAAATAGATATTGATAAATAAATCAATAATTAAACTCCTAATTACAATAAATCGTTAAATCTGCTTTCATTTACATACAATAAGATTAAAAATAATCTGTTGTTGTGGGAATCAGACTCATGCAATCCTCCATGCTGACCTATGCTGTGCAAGCCTTTTTATTTGTACATAGCTATCACATCCCACATCCCCTCTAATCTGCTTAGCGTATTCCATCTTCGGCCACCCTCTTCTGTTCTTACCACACATAATTCCCTCTAATGCTAATTTTACAAGAACTGATGTCTCAAAACGTGGCTTATTAATCTATTTCATCTCTTGGTCATGGTCCTCCTTATAGTTCTCTCTTCCCCTATTCTAATTAGGGCTTCCTCGTTAGTTACTCTATCCACCCATCTGATTTTCAGCATTCTTCTATAACACCACATTTCGAAAGATTCTATTATTTTCCTTTCTGCAACTCCTATCGTCCATTTTTCGCATCCATATAATTCCACACTCCATGCGAACATTTTTAATAATAACTTCCTAATATTATTATTTATATTAGCCGTAAGTAAATTCCACTTATTTGCGAGTCTTCCCTACCTGTGCTGTTCTACTCTTTATGTCCTACTGTACTTGTACTATTCCTAGTTATTATGTTATTATGTTACCCAAAACTTTTATTCCATGAAATATATATAATACATAGAAATGGTAATCCCTGAGGGTAATTTCATGTTTATAATAAAAGCTAATACTATTCATTTTCAAATAGTCGTTAAAAATTCGAGAGATTCTTAGAATAATTTCAGGTTGAAGGCTTTCGATTCATAAATTTCGTTTTTAATTGAAGTATATCAAAAAATAACTCATCAAATAAGCGTTAATGATTTAAAATAACAATTTCCTGGAATTCATGTCCCATAAATACTTTTCTACAGACCTTAATTAATGAACGTAAGAGCGGAAGTTATTTTCTGAGAAACGGACGTGCCAGGATCCCGATACAGCTACAACTCATACTTGTGCGAAGAAGGCTTCGACTAAATCTTAATAATTTATAGGCTAAAAGTTTGTTTTGCGTCTTGAGAAGTTTCTCCTACCTACGCGCCGAACAAATCATGGTAAGTGAAATATATGTTTATTTAAAAATCATCCATTGCTAGGAAGTACTCAGGTCTTATTTCAGATGAACTAATGAATTTATATTTTGATTCCAATTAATCGTGTAGAGTTATACTCGAAAGGCAATATGAAAATTAAATTATCATCATATATAAATTATTATCCTTAAATTGTTTCATCTTGGACTGAATAACTGAAGTTCTCAGTTCAGGTGTTGAATTATTTTCATATTTCTTTAGCCGTCGACTCATAGCACAATGAAATGAGTTGAAAATATAAGTGGTAGAACAGTTTAAATAATTTTTCAACACTTCCTGAAATTTATTAATAGGTTTTGATTAAAGAAAGACTTAAAGTTCACCGTCCATATGTTTGATAAATGCAACATTTATTTGTTGTGTCGTACATTATTTAAAGTTTAGAGATTGCCAAATTAATATAATTTTTGCAATAGTTTGAAGATCTTTTGTTTATGAACCCCAAACCTCAAGGAGGTAACCACTGCACTAGACGCGATTTATATACCCAAGGGTCAATTATTATTTGTAACATGTAATAAATAGAAAGGTGAACTACTAATTTATTATTAATTATTATTTAAATTATCATATTCAGTTATTGGGAAAATGATATATTTTGAAGGAGAAACAAATAATAATGATAGAAAATGAATTTAAAATAAAAGTTGAGATTTATTTTAACAAGAATAAAATTTGATTATTGAAACTCGTAAAACCCAGAAGTAAAAAATAATTTACATGAAACAGTAGAGCATTAATAATTTACTGTCCTAAAACTCATTAAAATCAAGTCACCTGTGGGAGAAACCAAAATAAGCAAAGTGTCTATGGAAAATAGGTCAGGTAAAGTGAACGTGTTAAGTTTTATCTCAACGATACCGATAGAAGACTGCAGCTGTTTTCTCTGGTGTCTGCTGCGGGTTGACTAATTTGGACGCACCTCTCGTTGACCGCGTCAGTGTGACGCTTTGGGCCAAAATACTGGGCCTTCTACCAAAAACTTCTACACCTTCTCAGAACTGAAGAGAATTCTTCTCTGCACTCGCCAATGGCCAGATATTTTTAAAATTCTCTCTTCACCAAACGTCTATCCTGTTCCCATTGTATGGGCCCGAATTTTCCTCCTATCTTCTCCAATAGCCAATCGGCTGCAATTTCAAATATGATCTATTGTTTTATATTCGCAAAGTGGCATCCGATTGGAAAATTTTTAGCTTCCTGGTGTAAACAAGCGTCCTTTCATATACTATGCATTAATTACGCTGTTAGTTGTTTCCAATTATCTCTGCGTAGTTTCTGACTTGACGGAAGCAATTTTTTCTTGAATAAGAACGGATGACAGTTTTGTAATTTATGGTTACCTGTGCTCTTATTGTATTAATCGGGAATTTAACAATGTATTGACTTAATTATAATATCATATCGAAAGACATTATTAAAAAATACCCACTTTCTCTCATAACTCTCAAGTATTAATACCTGAGATTCGTTACTTTTCTTCCGATGCCGAATCTCTGTCCAGACACCAATTTTTCAAAAAAGTACATTTCTAAGATAGTTTCAGAGAAATTGTTATAGTTACCTGAGGAGTTCTGCTATAGAATTGAAGTTAAATCATACCAT
The DNA here is from genome assembly GCA_034510155.1 of Eucriotettix oculatus. Lineage (NCBI taxonomy): Eukaryota > Metazoa > Arthropoda > Insecta > Orthoptera > Tetrigidae > Eucriotettix > Eucriotettix oculatus. The sequence goes on from CM067377.1 coordinate 132,477,883, forward strand.
GTAGCAAGGCCATATACTCGAAATCGAGGTTAAGGCTCATCGTAAGAAACCATAGCAGGAAGTTGTTCCTGAAATAAACTACAGCTTCCTACCTAATCGCAGACAAAAATCAAACGGAATACATGATGAGAAAAAGAGTCTGTACTATATATCTGCTAAATGGTCCGCCATTTCTAACCCCGTTATTATGTTATATCATGTTTGCAAAATAAATTATCATTTATTAATCTGTATGGAATCCCTGCCCGTTTTCTGTCAATAACTATTAAAGGGTATTGTCGAGTAAATTTAATTTAAAAGCCAATTTTAATGTTTAATTATTAAACACTACCCATAAAAGTATTTATTTATTATATTTATCTACAAAAATTTGGGTACAATTAGAATCGCTATTCATCGCCATTGTGATTCGAAATTACGCAGGAATAACCAAAGATGAGACTAGTAAAAACCATACTGAAACTATAGTCGTGTAAATAACATGACGTCTAAAGCTTGAAATTTAATAAAAATTAATTATAAATTAATTCTTTACTAAATAAAATTTATTTTAAATTAATCAATTATCAAAGAAAAGTAATTATTAAACAGTAATTCTTATGTTGTTCGACTTATTTTTCCAACAATTTTTACTTTTAAAACTTTCTTCCTTCTTTCCTCCATGGCTCTACGGCCCATTGAGGGCTTGGGCCTACCGACTGCGGACTGTCACCTTGCATGACACATTCCCAATTTGGAGTGACACGTGGTCAGTGTATCGATCTTCAAACAGTTTTAATCCCGGGCTTTAAAATTGTGCATTTTAAAAATGGTGGTTTATTTGTATTTTGAATAAAACACACGGAACGGTTAAAAGTCAGAAATGGAATAATTTATTTCAATTATGACTTTTGACCATTCTTTTACTTTTATTTATAATATTAGTCATATAATCGAATTAAATTATTCATATTTGTGTTTTAATTTATTTATTGTCAACTGAATCGATTTTCGTATCGATAAAATACTGCTACAAGGTTTACAGCGATTTACTTAAATATAAAAATAATACATTTGATATGCATATGCGATATTTCTGTACATCATAAAATCTTCATATATAATTCAAGTCTACTTATAATATCATTTAGTTTGATTTTAGTACTAAAGTATTAAAGTAATCAAAATTTATATCTATACAGAAGTGCTTAACTTCTTCAATTGCTAATTAATTTCACGCTGTGCCTTATTTTTATCGATCTTATCATATTTTATTTCGAATCTACAATTCATTTCCTGCACATATCCAACTGACCAAAGTGAAAGATGTGTTTGAAGATAAATACTTGTGAGACTGGTTTGAGGCATAAAGAATGGAAATCGGAACCGAAGAAATCGAACACTCAGCGCCACTGGCTGGGAGAATGCGAATGCGATTCTGTAATTGGCGACACACTTTGTCTTCCTGAAACAGCAGCTTCGTTGTATTTGTAATCGCAGCCTCTGCCTCCAGTTCACCCAGGGCATAACAAGAACAGGAAATATGCTGAGTCTGTTTCGTAGTTAGGAGGGAGCTACAAACTTCTGCCCTTCCCACATGTCGAAGACAAATATACAGGAAAACAAGTCATGTACAGAGAATCAAATTAAATACTAAGAATCTATATCTCATCAAATCGTAAATCAAAAACCTAAACTACAGGAATCTATTAAAAATATTATTTTATTCAAAATAATAGGTGGAAGTAATTGCGTATATCGTAAAAAATCGTAACCTTCTTGACAATTTTCATCAGATTTACTAATTATATTAAATAATTAGATACTTAAACTTAAAACCAACATTATCTGTCAAATATTTATGCCTAAATCAAACTTCAGAGTCAATGGTAAAAATAATACAGATCTCTCAAAAAGGTAATATGAGTAACATGTCAGGTTTAGAATTAATCAGCCCATTCTTCGAATTCGATCTTTCCCTTTACATATTTGTACGTAATTTTTTCCTAATACCTTCGCTCATTTATTAATTAATAACAATTTCCGCAATTATTGTTATTTTAACATATTTTCTTCTGTCACTGATGTTTATATCAAAATTATTTATCCATTTTTTCCAAGTTTGTTTGTTTCTGATCTCTTATTTTCTATATTACTTTGTGTATTGTTGTTGTTGTATTCATTCATAAGACTGGTCTGATGCAACCCTCCATGCTAACCTATCTTGCACAAGTTTTTTGATATAACTACACATTGCACATCCTCACTAATCAACTTAGCGCATTCTATTCTTTTCCTACCTCTTCTGCTAATTCCCGCTAATGCTAATTCTACAAGTTCCTCGCGTCTTGAAAGGGGGCCTATTAATCTAATCCCTTCTCTTGGTCAATGTCCTCCATATCGTTCGCTCTTACCTTATTCTGTTTATAACTTCCTCGTTAGTGATTCTTTCTATCCACCCATCTGATTTTCAGCATTCTCCTATATCACCATATTTTAAAAGCTTCTATTCTATTCCACGTTTCGCACCCATATAATGCCATACTTCATACGAACATTTTTAGCAATTATTTCCTAATATTCACACTTATATTACCCGTAACTAAATTTCTCTTTTTTTGCGAAATACCTCCTTGCCTGTGCTATCCTGCTCTTACTGTCACTATGCCTCTACCACCCCTGCTGCTCAAGTAGTATAATTCCTTCACCTCCTTCAAAATATCCTTTCCCAATCTAACACCCTTTGTTATTCAATTGTTTCAACTGTTTCCCTCTATTAATAGTCATGTTTTATTCTTCCTTCAGGACCATTTTTATGCCATTTATAGTTTCCGAAGCCTTCTTCTGACTCCCCTAATACTATAATATCATCTGCAAACCGCAGAGTTTTTATTTATTCTCCTCGCAATATGATTCATTTTCCATATTTCGTTTTAACTTTCTTCATCTCCTGTTCTATATATGCGTTAAAGAGCATGTCTTACTCATTACTTGATTTCTGCTTTCTTTTCTTGCTCTTCAATTTTAATTGTCTTCTATGGAGGATATAGATAAGCGTTCTTTCTCGATGTTTTATTCCTGTCCTCTTTAAACCCCTTAATGGTGTGTTCCAGTTCACATTATCAAACGCTTTTTCTAAATCTACAAATGCCATGAACGTAGACCTGTTGTTTCTAATACTGTCTTCTATAATTATATGAAGAATAAATATTACTTCTCTTGCGTATTGTATTATATTGTTGAATTAAATGTTTAAATCTCAGGTGTTCCATTTGCACGTAGTGAAATTAACTATTTACCTAAAAAACGAATCATATTCCATTCCTGATCCAATTTTGATGAATCTAAATTGTATATTTTTTTTAATATTCGTTTTAAATTTTACCAACGATATACAAAATAATCTACACCAATAAAAATGCGTCATAAACGGGATTTAAACGGTCAATCCACCAATCGGAATTATGTGAAGATATTATGTGGCGTTCTGCGTGTTGAAGCCATTTACCAGAATATTGCATTAGGTGACACTGGCGGCGTAAGCTAATGCACTTAAACGCTGTGGTATGTAGTACTTTAAAATGACCGGCTGCCTAAAGTGGCCAAATAGTGCATGTCACTCGTCCGCATCTAACGTACTGCGTGATGGTGATTTATCGACTTTCTGAGCTCACTCGGTCATCACGTATACAAGCTCTCTGTCAAATAAGACGACGTCGTGGTTCCGATGCAAGATGTAATAACTTACGATACAGTAAGTTAATGTTATTTGGCATAATTTTAAATTCATATATTAACACTTCAGGATATCTGACATTATATATGAGTACAATAAGGAGATTCCGGATGTAAACGTATTTCCGAAAAAGGTTTGGTGGATAAAATTGACTTAAAGTCGACAAAATAAATGATTTGAAACATTATACCTTTTTAAATAATTTTTCTGAAAATTAAACAAAAATGAGTATAATCAGCCACTTTGTCAGTAATTTATAGATTTAAATATGAAATGTTACGACGTTTCGTCTCTGATTTGAGAACCTCTTCGGCCGGAGGAGTCATGGAGTGAGGTTCCATGTACAGCAAAATTTTTACCTGAAGAAGTATCAAATAAGAGACAAAACGTCCTAACATTTCATATTTAAATTTAAATTACTGACAAAGAGGTTGATTATACTCATTATACCTTTTTTATTTCCTGCGATTGAAATAGAATAATACACTGATTTATTTTTTTTTAAATATCCATGTGTTAGTTTACTGCACGTAAAAGAAATATGGTCCAAAAGTTGATATTTCCAAATAGTTCATTCATTTAGCTTTCATTTCCCTAGGCATATCTGTAGTACAATTGTTAGAAATGGAGATTTTCTGAGCTCATAGTTGACGGCATTTATCCACTTATTTACAGATGGTAAAACATGAATTAGGGATTTATAAATTATCATGAATGTGAGTTCGTTTATATGTTGAAACTGATTCAGGTTCTGCGGATTCTAAGCAAACGCTTCACCATTCAGGATACCAAACTAATGAAAATTCTCAAAAATAAGATTGTACGATCGTTGGTGACAGCGGTCAATTCATTCCTGGAATTGCTAGCACACTTCTGCACCAAAATGTGGTCGCCATATGTACTGCATATCTGCTCAAGGTGGGAATTTTTCAAGTTCTGTAATAATCGCGTGCTGTACAGATATTTGTTACCATCGCAAGGCTTACAAAATATAGGGTCCTACGACACCTCCACCCCAAATGGCGTAATTAATGTTCCTTATGCGATAATTTCAGGTAGATGTTCACTAACCCAGTATATACAATAGATACTACTCATTCAGTCGTTATCTGGAATGTACTTAATTATATTCCAAAACTGTGATATAATTATGTCTATATATGAAAACATTCGCAAAACTGTAAATGGCGATCCGTAACTTTATGTAATTCTTGCAAAAGTTTCGGTGGACGTGATCTAAATTTCAAGTCGTGTATTGTGCATACTATGTGGATATTATCAATACTCCGTTCGGGTGGACTATAACTCAATCCCGAATAAGCTCGCAATCATCGGTCGTAGATCCATAATGTAGTCCTGTCGCTCAAATTGCTTAGTTTGATAGCAGTTGAACAACATGTAATATATTATACTATATTCAACAGGTTCGTCAATGGAGGGGAAGGGTCAAAGGAGCCACCCGAGGTTATTAGAAGCCTCAAAGAACTCACTATCCTCTGGCCAGATTACAAAAACTCACCGTTGGCTGGACAGACTCAGTTATGAGCGGCCAATATCAGTGGCGTTAGTTTTAATGATTGTGAACACGAGGGTGATACGGCGTGGAATCGGAGAGTTGATCGGAAGGTCCGCGACGAGAAAGATGTCAGCCGACTGTAGACCATTGCCAAAATTCAAAATTATTGAAATATATTTCAGGTATGACCGCTGTAAATATAAGGTGGCCCTAGGTCACTACCCTGTGGTACTCCAGAGGCAAATGGATGAATTGTGGAAATATCGTTATTACACTTAGTTTGAAAAAAGCTATCACTTAGGATTTTAAGATGAGGTAATAATCAGTGGGAATGGTAAGTTTAAGTTTGTATAGTAATCCGACGTGCAACTCAGTCAAATACTTGTGCAATATCTAAAAAAGCGGTAACACTAACTTTTTTTTCATACTGATGAGTCGGTAGTATCTCATTCAGGTTGATATCAGTCCCTGTTCCGACAAATATTTGACATTGATTTTATTACTTAGCTGTATTTATATTTTTCGTGAAATTAATTTTTATTATTTCAATAAAAATTATAATTTGTTATTTCATTCTATGAATTTAAAAATATATATATATTTACTGTCAAAATATTTCGTGAAACAATAAAGGCTAATAACGCCAGAGCTACCGAATGGCTTTAATTTACAACTAAATGATTTTAATTAAATGTGTTGTGTTAATAAATAGTTCTTTTAGACCTAATGAATGTTATAAACAATAATAAGTATATTCAACATTACTAGTCAAAAGTAGTTAACCAAAATAGTGCGTATTATTATTTATCTAAATAGTTTTATTTTTTAAAAAAATTCTTAATATGTATCTAAGGTGATTAACGTGCTGCAGACATAGCTTCAAAATGAGAAGAAACTTGTTCCGTTTATGGGAGAGACAGTTTCCCTACAGATGACACTACTCCCGCAATACATGCGCCTCAGGGTTTATTTTGTGTGTTCAGTTCATTTGGCCGTATTAGCTTGGAAGTCCTATTTGCAATGCAAATATTATTCTCCGATATATATTCTAGAATAAACACGATTAGAGAGAAGGGGGATTCCAGGTAGAAACTACTCTGACTTTGTTCCGATTTGCAATCTAATTTTAGGAAAATTTCTCCAGAACATATAAATACTTCAAGCTCTCTAGATATCATAAAAATAATATACACACATATATCTTTTACACTCATAACAATCTTAAAGGAAGTTTCTGTTGCTTGGTAATAAGACATGTCATGGCTTGAAAACTGTCTGTAATATTTTATGATTGTTTTACTCAAAAATTTTGTCTGAAGTTTAAGCATAAATTTAACGTAAACTAGACACCCCTTGTCAGTTAAATAATATTTGATTACATAAAAAATCCGCGGGTTGGCACCCGGGTCAAACGAGTATTCAAACACGACGTTTCCTTGGCTGCCATCTTCATCAGGTATGCTGATGAAGATGACAGCACAAGCCATGGAAACGTCGTGTTTCAATTCTTAATTGACACAGGGGTGCAAACCCAAGAACAGCTTATGTATCATCTACACCGGGAGCCTCCTCGTTCTCTAATATTTAATTACTTATTTCAAAAATTGTAGCTAAACAATTTAGGTAAATGAATAAAGGAATTAAACCTTTTCCTCTCCCTTCCGCATCCCCCCTTTCAAATTCCTTTCGTAATGTGTTAAAGGCGAGTTGCCCGTTTCTGTATCACCCTCATGTAGGCTGACACCCAAAAAACTCCTCAAAAATGAACCGTTTAATTGCCGTACTGATAAGAGATCGTGGGTTAGGAGATTAACGCTTCCCTAGTTTAACGCGATGTTAAAGCAGCAATTAGGAAAGCGAAAGAACTCTCACAAAGAGAATAACAGGTGCAAGTAGAACAAACCAATGCTGAGATCCTTTCACCTCGTCCTTTCATGAGAGACGAAAGGGAATTTATAAATTACTTTATCATAAAATATGTAACTTTTAAGGCTTAATATCCTCTGTCAATTATTCCAGACTTCTGTTTATTAATCCATAAACACAGTCATGATTTTCATTTATTTAAAAATAATTCTTTTAAATCCACTTAATAAGTCTTAAAAATAAAGAAGACAATGATATATTAAATCAGCAACATAAAGAAATAACTAATCAGAAATAAAAGTAAGTTTCTACGTTTACGAAACTATTAACTACGTTTGATCGGTGACATGCCAGACAATTTACATGATGAAGAGAAACTGGACGTAGAAATATTCTACTCAGTCCACGCCTTCAGTTGAAATATGGTAAAAGTGAAAATACGTCTGAAAAGAAACTAGAATGTTTGTGGTACCTACTTGTGAATAGTATAAAAATATTAATATGAATAACATTATAAGTTGTTTACATTAATCTAACTGGTGTCATAATGGGATGAAGTTAATGTGAGTACAGAAAGCATCCTATATCTGAAATGTCGTTCGGAAAAGAAAATGAAGCGTATTACCGGCAATTTAAACAACTTTGGAACTTTTTAATCCACTACACCAATTTAAGGTTCACACATTAATAATATTAACGAGTAGAAATAACTGTTTTATTTGATACTTACGAATTTTCCTCCCTAAATCATTTAATTAGAGTTTAATAAGTATAATAGTTCTGATTATTCTTACCTATCTTTCAACGATTATGATGTGGTACAATTAGAAACAGACCGGAGTAGTAGCAATCCATTACTCAGTTTTAATTAAACATTAATGTTCTAATGAACGAAGACCGCGGTGCGTTTTAGAGTTGCCCTATGTTCAGTTGATTGCGGAAAGAAGTTCATAATAATATTTGCAGCTGGCTTCCACGAAACTCATCGTCTTCAACAGTTCCCTTCAACACTCTAAAACTAAAATAAACTTCTGCCTCCAATATTTAATCATTTTAATTAAAAATAAACACAAACTTTTATCTAGCTGTTTTCTACGTACCTATTGTTGTTAGAGGGTGTTTTAAACGTTGGATACCTTCTGCGATTCTAGAATGACTTTTTAAGGTTCGAAATCTAATTTGAGTCTCAAAGATGGTACTTTGGTATAATTGTTTTTTTAATATTTTGTGTCTTTAGATATTGTCACGCTTTTAAGGCACTGTTATGTCGAAGCTCTTCGTCGCTCCACTACATCAGTATGTCTTGTTCAACTTCTCACAACGCTTCAACTTGTCTCTAGCATCTCGAAAGAACTGTCTATGTTCACTGCTTGTATTTTGTGATCAATTTATCGTTTAAGTCTGTAATGACAGTATTAACTTCGTGATTCCAAAAGGGAATAATGACTTCCAATACGGCGTCCACTAGGGAATATCAACTGATAACGGGTGTTAAAGTATACAAAAAATATATATGTTATAGAAATTGCAGTCGATATAAGAGATGCCTTCGGCAACCTATGGTGACAGTTCCAGAGGCGAAGAGTACTAGATATAGACTGTCCGACAACATTATACATCATTATTAAAGATTACTGTAAAGACAGTACAATTTCCACACGACCTGATCAAGAAGACGACCACTAAGGAGTGTCCACAAGATTCCGTTTGTGGTCCGGTTTTCTGGAATTTACGAATGGAACACCTTCTGAAACAAATGACTCAATCATGGGAACATTGTAGCATATGCCGTTCACATTATGATAGCTATAGAGGGGGACTCCAGGTCAGAACTTGAAGCTAAAGCAAAAACAGTCTTGCGAGTTGTACATAAATGGTGCAACCAAAATAAAATGAGCATAGTATATAATACAACTAGTTACCTGTTGACGAAAGGAAATTTAGCCCCCAGCCCAGTGATCAAAATAAGTGACATAAAAACGTAAGGTGTCCTAAACTTTGGCTGAACGACAAAAATATACCATTACAACTAAAAGCATAAAAATTATTAATCAAATTACACGAGTAGCATCAATGAACTCCTAAGTTCCTTTTAACATTTTTAAATTATACCACAATTTAATATTGGCAACAATCACGTGGGAGCATAGATTGAGACTGGTTAAGGAAGATTTTGTTACATTTTTGCCTTCAGTACAACCCCTTCCGAAGCACTAACAGTTCTCTTTAGCTGTTTTCCCACTGGACCTAGAGATAAGAAAAAGGGGTTCGCAGTACTGGATCAGAAAAAGGAAACAGTGCAGTCATAGAAAATTTAAAGCAAACACCAAAATAGAAATTAAAGAAGAAATACGAAACATTTGGCAAGAAAGATGGAATTCATCAAATAAAGGAAGAAGGGTGGACGAAATTTTACCTAACATAAGAAAAAGATTACACTTAGACATCTCAACCCATCAAGTGTCTCATACATGTTCTTACCGTTCATGGTCCATACGGACAATATCTTCTTCTTCTATGGCTCTACAGCCCATCGAGGGCCTCAGCCTACCGTGTACTCTTCTAAATACAGTCACTTTAAGCAATTAATATCAATAACAATAAACCACTGTTCATAAATTACTACAACATTAGGCTCAATCTACTCATCAGCGGACCGGACCATCAAATCCTGGAACCGAATGAAAATAAAGACCAAAGTATATAGACATAATAGCATAAAATAGAATATAAGCTATAGCAATAGTAAGATTAATCAAATAATTGTCTTCACCAAAGACATACCTCTCCTAATGAAAATTATTCAAAACCAGATTATTAGAAATTAGATTAACATTTTTAACAGTAGCAATATAATAAAAGCATAATTAATTATAAGGAGAGTTTATAGACTATAAAACTCAGAATAATTTTTGAACATGCAACTACTCCACCAACGTTTCATGGAGATCCGGAAACGTGGGTCGTAACCGGAAAACCGGAGTTGTTTGAAAAACGAAATATATCAAAGTGGAAAGGCATGAAGGAAGGATGGAATGTATTTCGGACGGTTTTGCTTCCCAAAATTTGTAAGAAAGATAAGGAGACAAGGAAATTCAGAAAGCTTTCCTTCAGTCTCTCCACTAAAATAATAATAATAATTACAAAATATGAATATAAATCACTATTATCTTACATGCTAAAATGAGTTTTAAAATGTACATGTATTTTATTATAATTATATGTAAATAAAATTGAAATGTATCAACAAAAGAAAAACATTGATAAAAACTACCTGTTATTGAATCCAGAAAACAGGTCAATTAATTTTTAAAAAGTTTGATGAAGGCACAATATATTCATTTGCACGTTCTGTATGTCTCTACGGTAGAACATTTTAAGCCGGAAAGGAGTGAAGGAAAGAAACTAAATCTTAAAAAGATTTACCAAAACCTCTTTGGTATGATTACCGCTAAACACAATAACTTTTACGGCAATCGGATGAATGGTATACGAATAATTAGGGGCAAACCTAGTATGTTATGAAGAAGCCCGGTATATAAATACAGAAGCGGTTTGCTTATGTTACATTTTATCACTGAATGGCCAAATTATTATGACCGTCTGGCAGCGTCGTAGATTGCGAGATAGTTTTAAAATTGGAATGCAGAAGAACTGAATCGTCATTTGTACTGTGTTTTTTGCGGTGGGTTTGAACGCGGGATGATCGTAGCCGCTCTAAACGGCGGAACCAACCAGAATCAGAAAAATGGCTGCACTTGTGATGAGTTCGAGAGCAGCAGTTATTAATTTTCACAGAGAGTGGACTAACAACCAAAACAGGGACCTTAAAGTCAGGCTTGTAGTCGTCACAGGCTACTCGATGCTCGAACTAAAAGAGTTGTCATGTTTAACAGAAGAGCAGCAGAGCGTCAAATAGCAAAGAATCTCAATCAAATGTATTATGCAGATATCAGTGTTCGAATATTCAGGAAACAACATTAAAGCATGGATCTCAATTGCATTGCCACAATACTTCAAACTGATTACGTTAATGGTGTACTCTGCCCAGTTGATCCAGTAGCTTTCAGAAAGTTGGCATTGTCTTCGGATGTTCCGAAGAGCATGACGGAGACTTTAACTTGCTTCGTTGGCATGTAAAATTCGTGGGATTAGATATAACTAGCCATCCAGTACTATCAAATCTTAACGAATTGAAAACTGCAGTTCAACAGATTCATCCTATCACGTACTAACATCGCATAAAACCTATTCCCATTCAAGCAGTATGAAAGGAAAAAAGTGGTCCAACATTGTATTACGGGATGGTCATAATAATTCGGCCACTTGGTGTAAATGACTTAATATTGTACACATTTTTAAGTATGTAATTGCAAGAGGCGCTCAATATTAAGACACTTACTGTCTTCCAGACTACCAAATTATGAGTGATGTATCAATTTCTTAAACCGGTTTTTGCCTCGTCCAGTTTTATTACAAGGACTTTTCAGAAGTATTACCTAGTTTTTATATTTTCATTTTTACAACATAAGAATTGGAATTATGATTATTCACTGGAACGAAATAAAAAAATGAATACTAAAAATTAGGATTATGCAAATCATTTGTAGCGGATTCCATTTATTCATGTACATATATACAGCAAATTTTTTCTGGGCTCAACGTATGCTCTCTTTTGTGGAAACCAGAGGCGGCTGTAAAATCGATGTAACAATTTAGTTGTCGTAAAATAATGGACTCGTATAGAACAAGAGCTATGAATAATAATAATTTTATTGAAGCGCTAAATAGGCAGCGGACACAAAAGGCCACTTAAAATTAATAACAAAAGTAAATCCCCCTGCGTGCAATAAAAAATGTTATATTACGAGCCTGATTGAAATGAATGGGACGACTGCTAAAGCACGTTACCGATATTGCGAAATCCTGGTGCTGTTAATAGCGCGAGGTACAACTCCTCGTGCATTCAGGATCTGGCTGTTATTAAAGCAGAGCACAGAAAACTGCAGCTGTCACAGCCGCATCGATATTCCGTCCCTATTCAAAATACTCCCCACATCATACCAGTAAAATATTCAGCCCATCTATCCGATTTAATAAAACATGATTAAAATTGAGTGCTGCTGCGGACAAATAGAATGGCTTTCTGATATGCGTCCAGCTGGCGTTCGTCTGTAAATCTGCTTTGCTGACATGAATATGCAGTGCGGAGACTCCCTCGATCGATCACTCGCCTCCCCTGTCAACTCTATCGATGTGCATATCGAGCTTGGAATAGACACGAACAAATGGTGAGAATTAAAGTAATAGTACTAGTTACGTGCAATATCAGGAGGGTAAGCGAGGCAGGAACTGGAAACAAGGTATGTTGAAATGTTTCAGTTTCGACTCCACTTGTATGTTACTTAATACGTAGGGGGAATAGTACGAAAGTCGTCATAATTTTCAGAGGACGGAGGAGTAGGGCGATAGGGTTAAAAATAATAGTGTATAATCTGTTTGATAAGTCTCCTTTCATTGGAGTGTAATGCGTTAGATTGAAATATATTATCGCTTTACCCAGAAAAATTCCTAACTTGAAATATTTCACCCGTGAAATATAATTAAGTATTTCACAAAATCTGAATATGTAAAAAGACTTCTGAAGGGTTTGGAGAATAAGCTAGATTTCACTCTAAAATAGTTTTTCCGAGTGTGGTGAGTTATGAAACAGGCTTTAGTTCAGGAGAAATGATGAAGAGACTTATTCTTAAAACTAGGGCTCGTTTTAAGATAAATACAAGGAAATCGGAGCGCAGAGTGGCATACAGACGGCGTCAGTAGGTTATACAGAGACACCTAATTTCCCAAAATTTGGAGGTTTTATATTAGGTTCTAGCAATAGGGATTCAGAACAGTGGAATCGTGAGGAGGAGGAAAGGCCAATAAAAATCGTTTTATATCAAGACTTAGTAGGGATCACTTCTATAGTATATTTGGATGAAGAAGGAGTTTTAATGTTTGGAGTGGAGGGAGAAGTTATTGTTATTTATAATAATAGCCTCATTTGGGAGAGGTGGGGAGCGCACTGTCAGGAAGGCTTGGTCGAAAGTCCGTTCACGTGTGCAGCAAAGGACTGATTACGCTGGCGTACCACCTGACTTCCTGTCTCGCCACTTAATCATCTACTTCTTCTCCTTTGATTCTACAGGCCTACCGGGTCGACTATGGACTGTCATCTTTCCATGACACTTTCCGAATTAGGAGTAACACGTGGGCACCGTATCGATTCTCCAGCAGTCTTAATCCCGGTCTTGTCGGCCATGGCGACACAAACATCCAAGCCCATGCCAGGATTCGAACCCGGGATCCCTGGGTTGTGAGGCAGCCACGCTAGCATATGTATTACAGGATGACCAACATTCACCTGCGTAAATGAATAATTCATAAGTATTTGCTTTAGGCGTTATGATTCATTGCGTCGAAGAAAAAATAAAACCATGCATATATGTATTTTATTTCGGGATTCATGAATCTTTGAGGAATGAAAGAAACTTGTAAATAATTGTACTATTCAAATTAACTTGTGGTGTATGTATAAATATTTTCTCAAAAACATTATTTTCGTTAAATTGTAGTAATATTTTCTTTGTAATTTTAGAATTTTCATCTTTTTATCAGACATCTCTTTTGTATACAGATTTTCATTCATAGACTTAAAACATGCATACTTATTTTACAAAATCTTTTGAAACGTTCGTTTTGAGGCTTTTTTCGAGTTCCTTCATAGATACATACACCCCATCACAGTATAAATAAGTCAGCAAACATTAAGAATATTTAAAATTAATATTTTTTCTGACGTATAATATATACATAATCGCTAATAAACAGATTAATTATTATGGTTTCATCTTTGCAACATTCATTATGTTCACCCCATAGTAACGAAACCTAGTGTCTATATTTTTTACTTTGATTACTTAAATGTAAAGATAGAGAATTTCTTGAATGAAGTATTTTCCATTCCCTTATTTACACTTTCATAATTACAGAAATAATTAAGGATTTTGAAGAGGACAGGAATAAAATACCGAGAAAGAAGGCTCATCTATAATATAGATGGGCAAAACCGTTCTTTTCAGTGATCGGATCGAAACTACTCGCTCAGTAGATGATTCACCGCTCTTTATGTGTATATATATATATATATATATATGGATTATTCACTGCACCGAATTTACCAATATGGCTCTTACCTTGTTTCCATGAATGTACACATGATTTTTTAGTTAATATGAGTTTATAATTTTTGACAAAATTTATATACACTATTCGTTATTTATTAATAAAGAAATAAACTGCCTCAAGGCAGTAAATGTATCTTAATAATTGAGGTATTTGGATGGTCACTAATGGATTTCGATTATTCTTAAAAAGAGGATCAAAATTACTGGCAAAATTCATATACATATGCTTTTATTGTAATTTTTTTGTATATGAATAAAAATTATTACGCAACTTTACAGCAGCCAGGCAAATAAAACAAAAGTATTTTTCCACTTAGAAAGTTTAATTTTTAATTTTTTATACACACGTCCTTTGTATTAATATTAATAATAATTTAACGTAATTAGGGCCTTGATCCAAATTTTACTTCTATATTATAAGAAATGAAAATAATTACTAATAATGTTACTAATAGCATAATATAGTGTGAAAGCGATCTTGAGAGGCTAAAGTGATAAGTGTAGGATAAGATTTAGCCAGAATAGGTATTATATTTGCACAATCAGATTATAGAATTTAATATTAGCGTTCTGTTACAATATTTTGTTCATATGCCACTTAATTTAATTTTACCCCACGAGAACGTATCCAGAAAGAAAAAGATTCTGATGTCCGCGATCTGATTCCTGAGTTAATGATTCAAACACTGGGATCGCAAGCCCGGTGATCTGATTCGTGAGTGATTCAAACACTGGGATCGCTGGCCCCGTGATATGATTAGTGAGTGAATCCAATATCTGGTTGCTCTCGGATCGCAGGAACGTAGTGAATCAAAAGAGCTACCGCTCTTCTTTTACGATTCAATGATCACTCACTCCACAGAAGGAACTAGTTCTTTGAATCAGACCTTGATCGGATCACCCATCTCTAATCTATAACCTCTAAACCAGGGGTGCTCAAACTTGAACGGCTGGAGACCTACCTCAATATTGTTGGACTCAGATCGATCGAATCTGAGAGTCTGCAAGTATATGTGATGCAGGATTGTCGTCTAGTTCGTCTAGGTAGGAAGGGTATATCGTGGCGCAGGTTTATGTATATTATATATAGGGTCGTTGCAGAATTTAACGGCCGTGTATTCACGTAGAATTAGTAGCAACGACAGAAATTAGTTTTCCGGAATATACATTTTTTAGTCTAGGTGGGCTCTAACTAAAAATTCAATGAAAATCTTCGTACTTAGTTTAATGGTTCTTACAAAACAAACGAGTTCTAGTTTATAAACTTAACTAAAGAATTACTTTGGATGATGAAGCGTGGCACTGCATGTATTCAGCATACTTTTCATCAGATGATACGTAATTACCTAGTGCTAATCTCAAGCACGATGACATATTTTCGTCAGTTAGTCTATTGCGATATTTTGACTTAATTATCTTCATTTCAGACTCGCACAAGTAAGTTGACCTAAACATTGCCGTTAACTGAAGGGCGATTCGGATATTTATTTTCGGATATAAAAGACCAGATGCTGTGGCTTTGAGATGTATATCTGATATAATCTGCACTACCTCATTTTCAACAGAAGATGAGTCCACGTTAAATTGACCTGCTATTTCAGTAACACATTCCTCAATGTTTTACGCAAATAAACGATAACTCATAAAAGATGCGATACTTGCCAATTTACTGAAATCATAAAAACTTCTTTCGGATTCGCCCAAAATATTTCATAATTTTCTCTCATTAATATCAAAATTTAATTAAGGAATCCTCAGATCATTTCTTTTCAGTTGATCTATCATAAGTTGCAATTTAGTTTTGAATGTGTTTTTTGCGCTAATCATTCTTTACCTTCAAGCTCCTAGTTAATTGTGTTTAAATTCATTGTGATGTCTGCCTAAAATGCTAAATCACTCAGCCATTTTGCGTTTGTTAGCATCTGAGTGTCATCACTTCTTTCGTCCAGAAAAGTTATTATTTTCGGCAATAATTCTTTAAACCCTTCTAGTAATTTTCCGTGACTCAAGCACCTGACGTCCGTGTGAAGAACTAAATCAGTGTGTTCAGCAGATTCACTATCTTCCTTCTGCAATTTGAAGAGCCTTCGTTGCAAGCTACGAGCACGGATGGAATTCACAATTTTTATTGCAATGCCCATAATCTCCTCCTTCTTTAGAACTTTGGAACACAAAACTGTTGATGGATAGTGCAGTGGAATGAGAGAAACGAATGGAAATCGTCATTAGCTCGACACACTGTCACAAAACTAACTAATGTTGTTGTTTTTTTGTAATCGTGCCGCCAAAAACTCCGCCCGAAGTTTATAGAAAAATCGACGGGAATCAAAAAGGTTGCGTCTCGGAATTTCTTTGACAAGTACCGCGCGTTTCTCTGATAAAGCCGCCTTTCGCCTCTAGCAGGGGATAATTACGATAGAAGACAGTGTTTTGGGGATTATTCTGGCCTAATTCAGGATCAACTAAAACAAAATCTGTGAATAGATCTGTGTCGGTAAATTTTTCGACTTAAAAAGCATTCGCGATCGACCGTTTGTGCACCTCTGCTCTACACAAAGCAGTCAGCAGTAATTATAATTGAAGGGCAAGGAAAGAAAGCAGAAATTAAGAACGGAGTAAGACAACAATGCAGTCTGTGGTCCATGCCCTTTAACTTATATATATATATATATATATATATATATATATATATAAGTTAAAACGGAATCTGTGAATAGATCTGTGTCGGTAAATTTTTCGACTTAAAAAGCATTCGCGATCGACCGTTTGTGCACCTCTGCTCAACACAAAGCAGTCAGCAGTAATTATAATTGAAGGGCAAGGAAAGAAAGCAGAAATTAAGAACGGAGTAAGACAACAATGCAGTCTGTGGTCCATGCCCTTTAACTTATATATATATATATATATATATAAGTTAAAACGGAATACAGAAAAGGAATCATATTGTAAGGAGAAGAAATAAAAACCCTGTTGTTTTCCGATGATGTTCAAAAGATAGTCAGAAGAAGATTGGAAAACATAATAAACGGCATGAACGTGACGTGGTCCTATAGGAAGGGTACAACAGAATTAATAGAGGGAAAACTAAGATGATGGAATGTAGTATAAGAAATAGTGGAATAACAAAGGCTGTTATATTTGGAACAAATATTTTGAAAGAGGTTAAGGAACTATGCTACTTGGGCAGCATAATAACTTGGGATGGTAGAATTATAGTAGACATAAATTGTAGGGTAGCACAAGCAAGGAAGACTTTCGCAAAAAAGAGTAGTATTTTTCCGGGTAAAATAAGTGTGAATATTAGGAAATCATTGCTAAAAGTGTTCGTATGGGTGCGAAACGTGGACGATAGGAGTTGCAGAAAGGAAAATGTGGTGCTATAGGAGAATTCTGAAAAGCAGATGGGTGGATAGAATCACTAACGCGGAAGAATAACACAATAGGGGAAGAGCGAACAAGATGAAGGACGTGGACCAAGAGGAAGGATAGATTAATTAGGCCACTTTTTGAGACATGAGGGTCTTGTTAAATTGAAATTAGTAGAATTAGAGGGAAGTGTGTGGGGTAAGAACAGAAGAGGTAGTTAAGGATGGAATACGTTATTAGGGAGGCTGTGGGATGTGCTATTTATGCGGAAATGAAAAAGGGTTTCCCAAGATAAGTTAGCATTGATGGTTGCATCAGGCCAGTCTTAGTGTTGAATACCACAACAACAACAACAATTGCAGAGAAAACAAGAAAATCAACCAATTCATTGAATTTTTCTGCAGTTTATAAGACTGATATGCAATGGTTCAATATGTCATCAACCTTGCCCAATATAACTACGGCAAACTCAGTCCTCAATACACAGTCTCTCCAAGTTAGGACAACTGGTATCACACTCAAGCAGTGTTTTGAATAGTATGAATGCTCACGGTTTCTTGGTTCTTTTTTGGCCATACACCTTACTAAGGATTTCCCCATATTTTATATGAATTGCAGATGGGTGGCAGCGGCGAGGTCAGTCAGTTTATACCACACATAGAAAAAAATTTCCTTTTCTCCCTTTTATTGGTCTGGATGTTTGTGCATTACGGGTAATAAGGAGAAATTTTCTATTTTGTAGTAATACAAGTATGTAAATATATTAACTGTGTATTTGAAGTTCTAATATTTTATATTACAGCCACGTTCTGACACCAGTCAACCACAGAGCTAAAAAATACAGGAACGAAGGGAATGTATTAAAAACTGATAGTAGGCATTGATAGCAGAATATGATCCCCTCATCGAGCTGTGTGAATTTTACATTCGTTTTCCGTGAATATGTTCTGCATTAACATATTTTTCCTCAAACTATGAACGATAATACGCCGAAAATAATATTTATGCATAAACGTACTTAGATAATGAAACAAATTACCAATTAGTTAACAGTAAAGTCATATGTTTACAATATAAATACGTTTGTCGCGAATCCGAGTCAGAATTCACTTACTTTTGACTCAGCATGCGGTTTGGTGAGAGTCGAGCAAATCTTGCTGCAGTCCACACAACGGCTATTTATCTTCGTGACACATTGTTCAGCCGTACTCCTCATATCGTATACTTCTAATCGTTTTGCAGTGTTAACTGAAATATGAGTTTTTCAATTCAATTTCGAAAAACGAATCAGTATGTGTTTGGACAGATCCACTACATCACTTCGACCTGTACTTCTGGGGATTGAAATGCGCCTTTCTGCTGTTCTGTGCAGTAGCATTGCAATATTAATTTACCTCCGAAATTTTTCAGAAACGAATACGTTAAATTATCATTCCTTTATTTATTGATCTACATATACATTAAATTAATGTTGGCTATTAATACGCGCGGTCGGATATATTGTCCAGAGAATACGTAGAGTGGTGAATATTATATTTATCAACTATCGAACAATTGTTGGCGATATGATGAAAAGTTAGTTTGAAATGAATATTAGGTGCTGCAATTATTTTTCAATGATTAATTATTATATAAAATGTGAATACATAAAATTTACATTTATTAAATGATATGTTACAATTTATTATCCAATTTCAATTAACGAAGCCGACCAACGTTTTGATTAACACTACATACTTTGTACAATATTTACATTTCTTACACTCTAACATTTAGACACATGAGACCTATTCTGGAGTCCTATTTAAGGGCCTCCTCAAAGAAATCGATTTAAATATATAAACCCTAATCGGAATTGGGAAATCGGCAAAAAGGTTACAAACAGAGTAATTATTTTCTTCAGCTTTGCCTTATCGTTAATCTTTTGGAGGAGCCATTCACCCCACTCCACCGATCGTTTGGGGAAAACACCATGTCTCGTCACAGCCAGGTGTCCCGGAGTCACAATGTATTTAGAAAACCGGCGCCATAATATACAGGCTATCTTACCCTATCTTCAACCTTCTTCAATTTCTTTCAAGCGGCCTGCCTTCGATTTTGTACCGAAAAATTCTGTATTTCGTTGTGTTTTACCATTACAAGTTCTAATTGTGAAATTGAAGCTTTCTCTAGAACCAAATATTTTGCTCTCAATTCTCCTATTTCCAGCCTTGTATAATGTTTGCTGTCCCTAGAATTAGAAATATTCTATCTTTGTGAACCGGAAGGTCCGCAGAATAATTTCCAAATCAATGTCAAGATTGCCTTCCTATGACATGAGTACCGCCGGAGTAGTTTTAATTATTAACATTTTTTGTGAAATTTAAGTGAATAAAATTAAATGTTTGCGGTGCATGTACCGTATTCATCACTGATATTTTCATATATATCTCGGAAATTTTATAACCTATACACAAATATTCTTTATGTTTTTCACGAATTCGCATCACATGTTTCAGTCGGAAACTAAAAAAAATTTATTATGTTAAAATTAAGAAATGAAACCTTATTGCAAACAAACTTTACATGGAGAAGTTTTTGCAGAGGAAATTTCCTAGTCCCGGAAGTTTCGATGCAGCTTAGCACCTTTATGTAACAGCGAAAATATAGGGTTTTGGCCGTCAGATAAAGACGCTAAGCTGCATCGAAACGACGGGCACTCCTAAAGGTTTTTTTTGTTTGTCAGTCTAAAGTTTATATTAAATAAGGTCATACAGTCAAATCAAATAATTTTTGTATCATTAATTAAGAAAAAGTAAGTTCAGATTAAATTCTTGGAGGGATATTCAAATAAGTATGATATTTCAAGAGTTGGCCTTTGTAAGATAATTTTCCAAAACTAATTGCATTCATATACACACAAACAAATACATACCATATTCAAATATATAAATCCCATTCTTGGCTCTGCTCTGAACGATACTTTTCGTAAAAAAAAACTTTTTAGCCATTATAAAAAAAATTAATCAATTTGCATTGTATCTACAATTTAACAAAATGAACAATATAGGGTAGAATGCTTATCACTATTCAGGAACTGCATTCGTAATATAACAAATAAATAATTATACATTGTTTGGTATCGTTTTCCTTTTGTAGTGTGTAGAGGTTATATATATATATATATATATATAATATTTTGGAAAAATATGTTAAATAAAATAAAACTGAGTTTTAATCTGCAGAAGTCTGTTTGGTGAATATGGCCTTTCCTAATAATCTTGGCCAGGCCCAGAATTAATCGCTAGGTGGTATTAGCTCTAGAGCTAAATAATTCGACCTACCACTCAACTTGCTTTCACAATAAAAATTTTATCGTTATAGTTTCTTAAGATATCAGTTAGTACTATTGGTAAATGAAATTAGATTATTCATTTAAATTAATGGGAATAAATTGAAACTTCATTTATACTTAATTACGTATGCTACTATGGAAATAGAATATTTATTAAAATAAAAACTGTCTTTAGTATCGTGGTTGGGGAACCTTAAGTGATATAATCTACATTTATTTTACAGTAAAAATATGTAAATATTTACGTTTAATACAATTTTTTTAAACGAAGAAAATAGAAAAAATATATGGAATCTTAAAAAACACGGCGTCCTTGGGGTTTGGGGATTAAGTGGCAACTATTCCACAAGATCCAGATATTTACATTAATTTAATTCAATCTGGACAGTAACTTGTTGACCCTGACTGATCTCTGGATCCCGCTACAGACTGCCGGCGTGATGTTGTTGATTCCGTATTTCTCCACCCACTGTACAACACATGTATGAGGCAGCGCACTTTCACAAACTCTTCACGACTTATATACGACTGACTCACGGCCGTTCACTACCAATACGTGACTGTTTCAGGACTGTTCCGAAATTCGTTTCCTACTCCCTCTCCAGCTAAATTTCCACCAATAATAAATTTAATACCTTGGTGCGTCTTCCTAAAATCTAGCCACATCGGGGTTTACTCAATGAGCTGCAGGATTCGCGGTCAGCACGTCCACATTATTCTGGCTGAGTGAACTCTGTAATTCTGAACTTTCTGGCGCTATTGTGCTTGTCTAGAATCCCATCGTCTAACAGTTATGAATCTACAGACTTGTATCGCAAAAGTGCCTTTGTAAATTCCCTGCCTCTACCAGCCGGTCAATGCTAAAACCAATTCATAATAAACGCCTCGAGAATACACATTGGGCTACTACAAGATTAAGGCAATACCTCTAATCATAATCCGGAAAACAAATTGAGTCTTTGTTTTAAAATGGATAGCAAAAATTGGAAAAATATGTGTACGGGATAATACAACACTTTAAGTAACAATCTTAAAACTAAATCAGTAATATTAAATATTCTGTAAATAAAAAACTGCACAAATGAAAATATATTAAGAATAAGTTTAACAATATTTAGCACTACGACTCACATATTTAAAAAATGTAAAGCACAATTTTATATTACAAAATTTAGAAAGAGTACTGTTATGATCAAAACTACATAAAAAATTAAACGAAATATTATCTTAAAGAAATAAGTAATGTGATAAAGGAAGTAATAAACTTGTCACAATTTAAGATCGGTACACTCGATTAAAGAATCAACAGCTTACAAAGAAACAGACACTTGAGTACGGAAATTTTTGTGTTGTGACGCGTGTAAATTTTCGAGTTAAATATTTATTTTTAATCCATCTAAATTAATTTATAATATTAAGAATTATGTACGAAGTTTCCAAAGTAAACAGTTTCTGAGATGTTCGCAAGGCAAAAAATGTCATAAGCTTGAAGCCTGACAGCAGGCGCCAGACGAGTCTCAGTTCTTTGTCCGGAAGGATTTTGCGACTCACATAAAACCCATGTCAGCCAAGGTCAACAAGGTAGTTGACCAAAAAGATGGCTGGGTGTGGTTTCTCTCAAATTTTTAATTTTTGGAGGAAGGATAGAGACGCCAATCACATTAGAGAACCTGGGGAAGATAGAAAGAGCGTAAAGACCGATGAGGTATTGATGAGAGATGAGTTCAAGATGGGAAGGACCTCGAAAATACATTCTAAAATGCGAGTCGGAAGTGAGAGGTCCGAGAAGAGCTAGTGAAACTGAATCTCGGACTAGCTGGCTTCAATGATTCAGAGAGAATAAGTGATCTGGCCTCATATTTCGCGAGGAAACGAAAGTTGAGACACGTTTCCTGAACCACATCAGAAGTCTACCGCTTCATATGCCACCCACAAGCAACCTTTGCGTTGAATCCAGGATTTCCGGTCAACCAGGAAACTAGGGTAGGATGAATGCAAAGTAAAAAATAAAAGGAAATAATCTCTCGCTCTGCTATGCGTATAAATACGTCATACAACCCTTAGTAAAATATATTAAATTATTTCTTTAATTAATTCTAAATATTGTAATTTGTTGAATTATTTACATTTGTTAATAATAAAACTGTTTAAATTTTAAAGTTGAGAATTATTGGAACCCGTCCATTTAAATATAAACTCTAAATTCTTTAATATATTTATAAATTTAAAAAATAAAAACCACATCACATTATAAAAAGGAAAAGCTAATTGTTAATTAAAATTGGTTTATTAAATAATCTTTGCATTTATTAATGAATAGGTGATCAATATTTATTTGTTTAACGTTTTTATTTTGTAGTATCAGATTTTTTGGAAAAAGAAACAACTGCGTTCCTCCATTAATAACAGAGAATAATTACGATTATTGTAATCATAACTAAAATAAACGAATGTTTGTTAGCGAATGTCTGTAGTTCCATAACAAACAATGACGATTAAATTAAGATCTTCATAATTATGAACAGAAGTTTGCTACCAGCACTGGCAGCGTCTCGAGCTGTCCCAGTTTGCTCTCCCAATGTCCTTGAACATCCATTTGAACCACATATAAAATAACGTTTGTTTTTATTAATGCAACGTTGGGTTATGAAGGCATGGGTATTCGCATACCTGTGGTCTGTGTCGTAGCGATCCATCAGTCATCTGACCCTGTCGAAGCTGACGCGTGACAAAGGCATACCTACTGTTGGCGCCACGCTCGCCAGCGTTTGGTCGTGCTGCGGCTTTGATTTATAGTTGCTTTAGAGACATATCCCCGTTGACGTCTCAGAATTAATCCGTAGCGTACTCTGCAACAATAAATCTATATCCTCCTGAAGGGATGATCACGGATGTGCCGCCTTCGGAGAAGCCATCAGCAAAATTGCGAGGGTCTTTTGCTTTCCAGTGATAAATTTTCCTTACTGGTACAACCATTTATACAACAAAAGCCTTGATTTAAATACGAATTTACACCCCGATGGTTAGAAACAGCATAAAGCATCAATGCAGCACCTAGACGTTCGTCCTTCATGGATATATAGCTCATAAAATAATTTGATATATTATGTTATTTCAGGCGAATCATCCTTCAGAAAAAAATTTATATGTATAGAAAATCAATATATTATATTAATATAAAAAGAAAATATTATATTGCCGAAACATTATACAAAATCTCGTAAATACATTTGTTACTTTCTATACATAATGGGGAAGAATGTTTGAAAGAAGCAAAAAGGGAAAGTTTAGGGTTACGCTTCCCGCAATACATTTTCAGTTATTCTTCATGTTATTATTGGAACTAGACGGAAGTTATTTTTCAAATTATATAAGGACAAATTTATTACTTTAAAATTAAAACAAATTGATTTATTAGCACAGTTATTTAAAAACAAATTTGGGGTCCATTAATCTGCAACAGCTGGATCAGATTTAATTTAGCAAGACTAAAACTATTAAAGTGTTATTTATGTGGTCTTTTAGTGGAGCAGGAAATCAGTCATACGCAATTTTGATATTGGTACTGACACACCTGAGATTGTTGTGGGTCGTAAACAGCTGCGTCCTTTGTCAGCGCCGGTAACCTGAGGTCCGCCTTCCACGAATTCTGATCGTATTCGGAGCTCGTTCCTCGTCTGTGGTAAATTACATGGACAGGATTCCACCTGCTGCTGCTTGGAGTTAACCTTGTTGTAGGGACATCCTTCGTTCCTTTAATTACTCAAGTAATATTACTCTATGCCTTCTCTTTGTTACTATGGCCAGACTCACTTGTCGGGTCTCGTGGTCAAATTCCTACACTATCTGTTCCAAGACTCGAGCCAAAACCTATCCTCTATTTCATCTCCTCTGATGTTCTCCTTATTCAAAATGCCACTCCATACTGACTAATTCTCGTTACTTCATCTTCCTACTTCAAAATTCCATTCCTGACTGACTAATTTGTCACTTCTCCTTCCTAGGTCAACTCTTCTCATGCTCCCACAATGATCAAATATCCAGATTGTCCCGCGAGTGGTCTTCAGATCTCGCGAAGGGAGAAGCGACCTTCTAAATTCCCGAGAGGTGAACGCCCTGGGAAAATAACGTCCCCTAATCCCAGGAGCTGAGGATTTCACACGGACTCGTCTTCTTTTTATTTAATATTGCTGTCTGATTGGCGCCAATGGGGAAATTTCCAACCAGAGTGTGTTCAGTATCACCATTGATTGAATAAAATGGCAATCGCCACCTTAATTCATTACAAGATACAGAGAAATGCACACACAGAAGAGCTAAAATTGTATTGCGGGGAACGCAGCCCTAAAATTTTATATTTTTGTCTCTTTATCCAACCTATCTAATTAAAATCTGATATAAATTACTGTAATAACACAGACAAAACTAAAACCTTGAAAAACTCTAATTTCGTCTCACGTCTGAAATTATAATTCGATTTGAATTTGGCTTTGTTAATTAATTCTATCCATACTAGTCCAGAAGAACAATTGCGTCAGTTTAAGAGACATGATTTAGAGTTTTATTAATGTAGTTATTAAATTTGATGTAATAAATAATTGTCTTACGACAATGAATGCACTTTGGACTAATTATAATTTTCAGCCTTGAGCTTTATGTAGGTATCGAAGCTATAAGAAATCTGCTATAATATTTACGAAAACGAAGATAATGTTTCATCAATAAATTTTATACTAGCGGACTAAAAAATTCTTTATTCTTAAGGTTACCTGCCGCAAAAATTTTCTTAGTCCACTCTATCCATCGATCTTGACTCTAACGTTCTCGTTTCTCTAGAGCATTATTTTGATGCCCAGATTTAGACGTTTTAAACACTTTTTCTTCCCATCACAGCATTAATGTTTTGCCTCTTGTTCGTAATAGAGACATAAAAGTTTACTCGCTGGTAAAAATGTTTTCTTTCCATCACATGTACCCCAACAATGAAGCTGAAAACGGATATTATGATCTCTTCACTACGGATTTATACCCTCTCAGACGACTTTACGATTTAATCGCGTACAGTAAGACATAAATATTGAACACCTGCGTGATTAATTCATCAATATTAGAGCGTCAAAATTATTTCGTATATCTGTAATAAAGCTATTTCATAATATTTTGCACCACTGCACGTCTTCTTTAAGATATCCCTATTACGGTTTTACTGTGACAATAAAGTTAGAAGTTACAGTATCGAAATGCAGTAGACTTCATAGAAAGTAACGGGCGTAATACGTTATAATTGCTCCTACATTGCGAAACCTATTGAATAAACTTAAATATAATTTAGATCAAAATGTGACTGATCTGATTATTAGCGACAATTAGGGTAATAAATCATAATTTTAAGCTACTATAATTTACGTAATAAATTGTTGAAAAAGCAGTAACAGTATATTAATTCGAAGATTATGCGGTGGAAGCTGAAAGATTCAGTAAAACTTCAGAAAAAACTCTTTACCGGCAGTTTGAGGGTTGCCTACTTCCATTTAATGAAATTAATATGTAATATGATAATACCTATGTATATTATACCACTTCTAGCTCCACGGAACTGTTCAATTTTCCTCGTAGTAACCGAGAATCGATATATTCGCATTTTCCTTTTAGTTCCAGATATTGTAGAGAAAGTCATTGTTATGATATTATTATTATTGTTATTATTATTATGAAGGATAAAACTTACATTGCATAATTTGTAATATATTAAAATTAAATAATAAGTCCGGCGAAATGTTGTTGTGTGAGTTGGTGTTAATCAGCGCTACTACCTTTTCCGGGCAATGGAGCACACCCTACTTCATTCAATAATCAAATAGGCAAGAGACCTTTAATAAACTATCGATATCCGTCTTTTAAATAAATGGCGGATTACTACCTAATTCAGCAAAAATTTTCTTCTGTCTACTTGGAAGCTACGCACAGATAATTCGAAACAGATAATGCGTAATGAACGCAAAATAAGAGCGAAGACACTCGTTTACATCCGGTGGCAAAAATTTTCCTATTGGAACAAATTTCGTAAATTACTATCAATGCAATTTAAAAATGCAGCTGACTGGGCTTTAGAAAATGAAAGGGAAGAATTCGGAGCCATGCGAGGCGAAATGGAAAGAAATTTTGGGGAATAAATTGCGGATCGCTAAGGAGAACAGAGTTGAGCTCTTGAATTTTGAGGAGATATAAAATGTTGGTAGAGGTTTCGACTATTTCGGCCCATGGCGTCATTCATGAAGCCAGACCATCCCGACACACAGACAACGAGAAGTTGATCGTTTCAAACGGCGTCTCCAATGATTATCAGCTAGAAGCAGACCGTCACAATCAAAGCCAAAGAAAACAGCCGAAATCTTCTGTCGGTATCGTTGAAATAACATTTCTAAGGTTCACATTGTGGTCCTATTTACCAAATAAACTTTGCTTCATTTTGGTTCACCAAACAGGTGTTCTGATATAAAGGAGTTTAAGTGTAAAGTCTTAATGCTCTACCGTTTATAATTTTTAATTAAAAAATCATGTATTAACTTTTTAAATCCTACATAAATTTATCCGTTATGACCAGTAAATTGAACATTTTTTATTACAATTGTTGCCCAATTGTGGGGCATGATAAAATAAATCATAAAAATATAGTCTGTTTATATTAATACAATTGGCTTCTACCAACGTGAGGAATAACTTAAGTAATAATTAATTAAATCCTTTTTCACTAAAAACTTAAGATACGACCCTGAAAGATATGTTGGAAGTACGTTTAATTTAAAAACTCAATTAAAGCATTGCCTAAATTGCTATGATTGTCTTTGCAGTTGTTCTGTGTTTTAGAAGGACAGTATTCATTCTTCAGTGAAATTAAGACTGTTAAAGTTGACAATTCAATATTTTTGAACGCGTTAAACTTTTTAACGCCGCAGTTGACAACCTTCGGTCGAAAGACACTTGCACTTTTTACTAAACGTCCTTAGAATATAAATTCAGGAAAAATTTGTATTCGCAGTCTAAGAATGTGACGAAATGTGAATCGGTGAAATTACCCAAAAAAATATGTTTTCAGAATGTGTAAGGAATATTAAAGTTTCTTTGTTTCCATAATAGTTTGGTTTTAGGCTCTTTAGAAATCAAAAAGTGCGGCCTTAAATAAATTAGTCACGAACATTACTCAAGTAGTGAAAGTGCCGAATTGTTGTTCATACTTCTGACTGGCCGTCCGAAGCTACAGATATTTGTGCGTTATAAGAGGGAACAGGGTATTCAATCGTTATATCCGGATCAATTTATGAGCAAAAAGTGATTTTTTTATTTCTCTAGTTACAATTTTCTTGTTTTAATAGAGCTAAAATATAACCGTACCACTATTAATATTGTCCTTACGAAGGACAGATATCAGCTGGTAACAAAAATATTAAACTAATTTAAGTATTAAATTTTATGTGTAAATAATATTAATATTTGCATTAATTGTTTGAAGAATGGCATATTAATTAAACGAATCCTATTTGAACTTGCCTCAATAAAATTGCACTAACCAAACTGGGGTTGCCAACGAAGTCAGTGGGCGTCATTTGAGCCAACTATGCACGGGCAAGCAGCCATCGCACAATTACCTCAGGGTGTATCGTGATGCGTATATATTTGAGGCAGTGACTCACCAGTTTCTCATAATTTCCTCATAGTCCAGGATCCGCTCTCAGCCTTGGCAACGGGGTCCTTCCTGACGTTCACTCGTGTATTTTCCACTGCTCAACAAGCTCTCATTTCTCTCTCTCTCTCTCTCTCTCTCTCTCTCTCTCTCTCTCTGTGTGTGTGTGTGTGTGTGTGTGAGAGAGAGAGAGAGAGAAATAAACTCTGTCGCTATCTGACTGTGAATTTTCAGCATAGAATCACTGAATTCTATTTCCTGTCTGAATCCCTCCACTGACATTCTTTTGAAATTATTCCCACATTCCCTAGAAACAAATTGTATGTGTTCCCACAATATTCCGCGCTCAAATTATCTGGCTTGTGTCGGTCAACCATAAATCCTTTTGTCCGCCATAGTCCGATTTGAAGTCTGCTCACTCTCCGCCATCCAACCCAATAAAATCCGCGTTCATACACGTACTCCAATATTACGACTTCTAAACTATTTAATAGTTATATTGTATACTAGATAACCCCCGCGACTTCGTTCGCGCCGAATTAGGTCTTTTTTGTTCTGTGCTTGCACAGACTTGCCTCGGACTATATAAATGCTTACACTTACCGAATTTGATACTTCAGTCTGAAGATGATGGAAGAGCAAGCCAGTGAAACGTCACTGACAATCTCTTTGACCCGGTTGGAAACCCGAGAGGATTTTATGCATATAAAAAGTAAGATATCATCGATTTATGATCGCTTCAGGGCAAACCTTATTGGTTTTGAACATGTCCCGCTACCATACGTTTTGAGCAATTATTAAATATTAAATTATTAAATTTTACCTGACGCGACAAATAAAACCAATTTACGATCCAAAGAAGTTTATTATTTCTCTGGGAGTTAGCTCTCTGCCACTAATAAGTTAATAACGGCGCGAATCCTACTTCAACAATAGACGGACTGCTTCGGAGCATAAATAGGTCAAGATTATAGGCAATTCTTTGGAGACTTTAATACGTGTATAAGAAATATTTTTTTACATCCGTATATTTTATTATATTAATATATCCCGCAATATGTTGAAATGAAATATGCACGAAAATCCGTTGAGCCGTTTCGGAACCTATTCGAGACAAGCATACAGACTGTCATATAGACAGAGACAGACAGACAGGCAAATACTTCAAATTTTTTATTGGTATAGACTATTTAAGTTATACAGTAGACAATCGGTGCCATGGAAACAACCTACATTTCTACACATTAATTCCTAGTTAAAGTTTTTCAATATCATATTTATATGTTCACATGGCGCTGTATTACAGTTAAACGACAATGATTAGAGAACGTGAACAAGGTAAAATATTAACGTGATTAAACAATTGCTGTTTGGTAAGGATGATCATATTACTATTTTGCGTACCGGTAATAGTTTCCTCCCTTAAAGGACCAGTAGACTTGTTCTCTATTATAAACTCGGAGTACCATACATTCGACTCTCTCATGGTATCGGGAACATTTTCGTCCTTTTTAACATACAAGAATGAGATAACCGTTTCCTTACACTCTTTTAAGTTATTGTGCTTAATTAAGGTCCCAGAAGATTTATTGGCTCGATTATGGTACTATCAGTCATCACGCCGGTTTATATGAAATTAACATTCCACCAGCTTTAATAGGTAGAGGGTGCGATAAGGTAAACATGTCGCTCTCGATGCCGGTTTAATCTCGAGTTGACAAAAATGTATCGAATTAAGTACTGTGCCGGGATAATATATAATTAAATATCCCGGTAACGCCAGGTACCCAGCTAAAACAAAATATTTTTTATTGGGAATCGTACCGAAGATAATTATAGTGTTGTAGTAGAATCTTGAAGTGGATATAACACACGAAATAATTAACACCAAAAGGTGGAACGCAACGTGTAAATAGTGAAATAACAGTTGAATTCTACGGAATCACAATCAATCATTCCCGCTGACAGTATCAAGTGCACCATCTCCGTAGCAAAGCCAAGGCGATGCCGTTCGTTTTCTCTCACTGATGTGGTGAGGTGTAAAACGCTGCAATTAAAAATGGAGCACCAATTTGCTACGCAAACGACTGGACTCTGTCGAGATATTGAACCACTCATTCTTTTTAGTTTTATCAGCCGTTTATTGCTAAACAAAAAACTGCAGTATGATGCATTTGCCTCTTTCCCCAATTTGTTCATATTAATAATTATGCCAATTTCTAATGACGCCGTTTGAAGACGTGCGCATTCTCAAGGTGACAACTTCGACAATGGTTAGAGTAAATTTTTGTTGCATGAATGAATCAAAATGTATATTTACTGACTAAATGTACGATACTTATAACATTATTTACTCGTACTACAGCGAAGAATAAGTGAAATATTTCCACCTCATCAACGAACTCCTCACCAACAGTTTGGGTTCGTCAGAAACACTCTCGTTTAGTCCCAATATCACCTACTATTTATATTTCAACGAAATATTCTGTATTCCAATTTATAATTGTTACTTAAAATTTCGATTTGGTTACTTGAGAAGATCTTCAAATATGGACAAAACTTTATACAGTTCTTAAATAGATATCAATATTGTTTGTTGACAAATTGGTTGGATTTTTTATTTGTTAAATTCTATTAGTTTATTGGAAATTATGGAATTTTGATGCATGTTAAATTGTTTTAATAGAT
Organism: Eucriotettix oculatus; assembly: GCA_034510155.1. NCBI lineage: Eukaryota > Metazoa > Arthropoda > Insecta > Orthoptera > Tetrigidae > Eucriotettix > Eucriotettix oculatus. The sequence continues at coordinate 132,509,278 of CM067377.1, forward strand.
TTATAAATATCTTTAAAGAATGTAAAATTTCAAAACCACGAATACGTTTTACTTCTTGATAAAAAATACTACAATAGACACTTTTCGCGTACATAGAGAGAAACTGTTTCCTGTGTTAAGACGAAATTTTCCAATTCACCAAAAGCATATACCTTTTTTAAAATAATGCATTTTTATATATAATAGATTGACAAGTTATTTCCCGCTCCCCCAAAAGAAGATAAGTGTTGCTAAATTCTACAATTATTTTATAATATTGCAATATATTCTAGCCTTAAAGAAGTTTTAACTCTCTGAAAACGACGATGGTATAGAGCTTGCTGTCGAAGCGTGAAAGCAAATTTTGACCGAATGAAACCCGAGAATCGTATTTGAAACAATTTAGCCGGGAAACCCTTTGCTCTCTAAGATTTAACTAATTTTTCAGTCAATGTACTTCAAGTCCTGAAGGATCTTTTACGAAATTAAAGGCAGGCATACCTTCATCCGTACATTGAACGTTGTTTTAATATTTAAAATGTGGTCGCTATTTAAGAGTTACGAAGGAGCTATTTCAATTAAACCCTCAACATATATAATACCAACTACGAATTTGATGTGTTTATGAAACGCAAAGCTTTTCCATCTCCATTGATTCAGTACGCTAATCCATACCAACGTTTTAACATTAACGACAATCTCTTAAATTTCAGACCACTTGCTCAATGTTTTTATCGTTACCGGGAACATGGTAATATCGCGTTCCTAGTGCCTGCTGCCACGATTCCAGTACCGTTTCTTACGCCTAATAGAATCCAGAACAATACAAGTTGTACAAGCTGCAAAACAATAACTGGCACATTAGCTCAGCGAACTGGAATACAAAGGGTGAGCAGTGAATCTCAGCCTCAAGATACCGTCCTTTAATTTCCAACAATTCGAGAGGAATAAACCTATTTAAGTAGTTCTAAAGTTTGTTTGAAATTCGAAGCGTGGGAAAATTTAATATATCATTTCAGATGCTTCAGAATACTTCGTTGACTAAAATTAACTTCAATGGTTTGAATTAACGAACAATATTGATCGTAATTAAACACGTGCAAGCATTGTATCAATCCCGTCTCACGTAACACTGATAATCGAAAACAATCAGAAAATCGTACTTTGCATTTGAAGAATTTCCACGTGGCAGTAGAACATTCCATCATAATATTTTCTGAGGAATGCCCAAGCAATTTAAGACTGCTTCATTACGTAACTCATTTTCTCAGCAAAGTCAACTCGTCATCTTCTCTGAAATCACGATTATTATGAGGAAGTATAAAAAAAGAACTTCGTTAGTAATAAACTATTCGATATATTTTTGAAGCATAGTCTATTTCAATAAATATAACTACAATAATAAATTTTGTGACCTTATTTTTCAGACAAATTTTAATATGGAAACTACACATTTTTTAAAAAAAATACGGCTAATCGTTTCGAGGAAGATTTGCGTCTTTCTCGAACACCATTTAAACATAAACTGTATAGTAAAGCAAATATATTAAACCACAGTAAAACAAAAGAACTTCTAATAATAAGACATACAATTTGCTGTGATGTTTGGTATCAAGTTGAATATTAACAGTATTTGGTTGATTATTAATAAAAAACATTTCTGAAAATATTATTTCTCAAAATAAGGTTCCCTGTCTAATATTGTGGCGCTATCAAAATAAAAATTTTGATAATATTTATGTTTAACTTTTAAATTAGATATTTTTTAATCCTTAGAATTAATGGCTTTTTGGTTTGACTGACAAAACGAACAACTAGAAGAATTGATTTCATAAACAACATCTGTTGTGGAGAAAAGATTAGTAGATCTTAGTTTTCTTTAATAAACGCAGAAAACAAATGTTTAGACCGGTGTTTCCTTAGGTCTCACGACTGTGGGCAATTTGGTTGTTCAGGGAGGTAATTGTGTAAAGGAATAGTTATTGGTATCTCAATTAGAAATAAGCGTTTGTTAAGTGTTGCCCTTTGCATAGAGTTACGCTTGAAAGTTTGGACTAATATAAACTACAATTTACTCGGTGAGTATTGTTTACTATATCTAATAATTGCTATAGCATGCATCAGTAAGCACATCTCATTGTAACGAATAGGGGAAATTTGAAACTGCAGCTAACTAATATAATTTCTCGGCAGCAAGCTAAACCAGTCAGAAGTGAACTCAAATTGAATGTTGAAATTAATTTAAAAATTAAATAATAATTACTAATAATTAAAATCGTTCATAGGAATTATTTTGTACATAAATTTTAGTTCTCTATTGTATGTTTCGAAATTTAAGTATTGATTTCACTTAATAATCTCTTAGTGACTACTTCCTAAATCCTGAAAAGATTGTAAGTAGGTTTCGTTTAGGGAACAATTCAATTTTTTTAAATAAAAAACCTATACGTTATATAGGGGCCATCATAAAATTTAGGTGGGGCATGGAACAGAAAGAGCGACTTAGGTGGCGCATGGTATGAAAAAGGTTGGGAATCACTAGTTTAGACTTAGAAATAATAGGAACATGTAACCTTTAAATAAATGTATTAGAATAGTTGACTGACCACTAGAATAAGCTTAAAAAATTAAAGCATTACCTGTGTTAGTCTGTATAACTTTTTTCTGGTTCTAACTGAAGTTATTATTAGATAATAAGATGTTCATATATTCGGATATGTAGTGTAATTGTTTAGCATATTAAAATTTGTCTAAAAACTAAGGTGGTATACTTTATTATTAATCTATCAGACGTAAACATTATATGTATTAAATACCAATACGTTTGAATTTTGATTTCCGTATACAAAAAGTTGTTCTGTTGTATTTATAATAAAGCAATACATTATCGTATTTGCTATTAGATTTGAGAAATGGAGTTACTTGCTTAACTGATCCAAACTGAAACATTTATCATCTTGTAATGTTCCCGGCTAAAAGTTGGTAAAATCAAAACTTAAGGAGAATGTTCAAATTTAAAGTTTTAGATTAGGAATTTAAATAGCAGTCTGTTTGGGAGTAGAACTCAGGAAATGTAGGATGTCGTCTCATATTCAGCGATCGATGTAAGGAGAATTCAGTAGAGAGATTAGAAAGCATTCGGTACGTGAGGTTCTTAGTTCTGAGTACCGTCCGAACTTAACGGAATCAAAAGACGCTAGAATAAATTTGAAGATATAGTTTAATAATAAACAGATTACTGAGAGGTAGAGAACCCAGGAGCTATGTTTCCAGCGTTGTTTAAGGTTTCGTCTGCTTCTCCCCTATACATTCTCCCACTGTGTTAAAGTGGGAGAAAACCTAATAAAACCCTAACGTAAGTCACGTGTTGTTTTTAGGGGTCTCCACTTTACTGGTTCTTTGTGGATTTATGCAAACTTTTCTTTGTAGCCAAAAGTGACTTTAACATTGTTAATGTCACCTCGAAATTTGACGCCCTTGTTTTGCTTATTCTGGCCTAACTCTCAGACAGCTACAAACTGCTGTCTTTGGAGTGGAATCAAAAGAAGTTAGAATACGGAATGTTAAAAAAGTTAAAACATTGATCACTGTATGAAAATGTAAATCAACGAAGATAGAATTAATAAAAACATTTTATTACATATGTTTTTACATCTTTATCGCGGTGTAATAATGGAAAATAAATAATTGTCTCCAACAGAATTTACGTAATTTGACGAAGTGACATTCAGAGTAGTAGAGTCGTATCTCACTATTTTTATTCCCTTTGGGCATAATTCTTACAAATTGGGTCTACTGGAAAATTCGTGCATCCTTTGCGATTCGATCACAGTGATATTTATTCGTCAATTAAACAGCGGTCACACTCACGAAAATATTGTAATAAACTATAAAGTGGGATGTTAAACTAAATGAAGAAAAATTTAGTATTTTAAAAAGAATAATGAAATTGATTTATTCAAACACCTTTAGATTTAATATTTTCTGGTTTGAAATAGTATTCACGAAACAAGATTTAAGCAAGACAATCAAACAATTACATAATGAAATTTATGCACACAGATTTAAGAAAGTTAGAACTGAACATTAGTCATAATCACTGGAGAACCTTCTGGGTCCCTTAGAGAATGCATCAAATGTACTCAGCTGAGAACAGCCTACTAAAATTGTTCCATTTGCACTAACTTCATATTTGCAAACTTTACAGCACCAAAACTCTGCATCTGATGACTGATTCCACAATGTCTAAAGTTTATAGTAAATAGAAAACTGTCTCTACAAGAATACACATATATAACATAAGTGAAAGAACTTCCACCTTCAGAACTTTACTTTCATTTTTACGATTTATGTGAGCAGTTTTTCCCACTGCCTATTATGTGGATTCCCTAGATCACTAGCCCGCACGTGTCGCTGTTTTGGTCGTTTCTTGTACCTTCACTATTCGATGAATTTAGCCTTCCTCACTCTGTTCAGTTGCACCTCGATTAGCTAGCCACACTTCACGATTCTAAGTCCAGGTTTTAATGGTCCATACTAAGTAACACACTAGCACTCTGTAACATATACTAAGAGAAAATGTAGCGTCCATCCGCCACGACCTTCCGCTGATTCCTCCAACCACATTCTGACGTCGTTTGTCGCACACAGAAAAATTTACCAATCAGTATGTACTTGTCTCTCTGCCATTTCCACTTTCCAAACCTGTTCCAGAAAGTTCTAGAACAATTTCACGTGATCAACAAACCGCAATCACATGAATTTCCAACTCGGCGCGCCTTTCCGTTTTTATATTATAGCCGACAAAGCATCAAAACTACAATGCTTTAATTTTTGTCGACTCATTCACCGGCGGGGGCCACAAATTTATTTCAAAGAAAAAGGAATAAGAAGGAAAAGTCTCCTATTTACATTTTAAAAAACTAATCTAAATGTCTTTTCTCTGCCACAATACTACACTTAATTCATTATTTACACGGAATAATTCAAGTTCGTATGGAACACGACCATTACAGGCAGCCAATTAAGCAAACAATATTAGGGGTGCCAATGTGTGTATTGAATAAGAGAGAGAGAGAGAGAGAGAGAGAGAGAGAGAGAACAATCATTGACTTATCCTAAACCGACAGTTGGCATCGGGAAGTACGTAAATATTTTTATATATTTTGTTAGTTACGTGTGTGAGAGAAATTAACAATTTATTAATACTTTTAATACTATTAATACTATTAATTACTTTTAAGATTTGAAAATTATCATCTTCAGCGGTACGTATGAATAGAAATAAATACTTTCACAATTGAACTTGTGTTTGTGGAATTGGTTGTGTGTGTTATATTTTATAATATTTATAATAACTGCTTTAAATTTGAATCATAAATCCTTCAGAGGTACGTATGTATAAGAATAAATCATTTGAGAGTTGAGAACTGCAAAGAACGATTAGTCTACTAACGCAGTTTTAACTCGAAGAAAAGGTTACCTTCATGTTTTACTATTCGCATTTAACGAATTATCGATCTTGTACCTCATGACATTATTACAGAAAATGACAAAATTGGTATTGACAGTCGAGTGGTTTTATGGATTAGGTAATTTTTACGAGACCAACAACAAATAATAAAAGTAAAGGTCGAATTATCCTAAGTTGTGAATGTTAATCGGGAGTGCCGTAGGGTTATGTTCTTGGTCCCATATTATTTCTAGTATACATAAATGACTTAGTTTCTGACATTAACTCCCTGGTGCTACTTTTTTCTGATATATCGGAAAATAAAAACTGTTATCGATGAAGAATTTCTAAAAAATATTTAGATGCAATAAGAGATTGGGCACTTGTTGACAAAATGAAAATAAATTCTAACAACAGCAAGGCAATAAGTTTTTGTAGGCGTCACGTTGAAATAATACTTAACTATAAGCTCAGAGGTAATGGTACAAGAGAGTAACTAGGTCGAAGCACTGGAAAGGATACAGAGGGGGGCGGCAAAATTTGTTAAGCGTTGTCCTAATCACGGAAATGAGAAAGTTCATCAATTAGGTTGGGATATGTTAGAAAAACGTCTCGGAGCCTTTTTTAAAGCGTATTAAGGGCAACATCCTGAGGATATTGCTTCAAAGGTTTTAGAGGCAAATTATTACAGTAGAGGGAATCATAATTGTGAACTTGGCAGATCAACTTTAAAACCTGACTATAAGGGATTGAAACAATTTACCTGGAGAAGTTTTTAAATGATTTCCTTCCAATAGCAGAGTTCTCCAGGGAAGAATTAGGAAGTGTAAGTGATCGTGAAGTGCTAGTGTAGTGAAATGTAGTGCGGCTAAATAATATCTAAACAATAGGTACTTTAATTTTATCTTTACAATATAATTTATTATTTACTATTTTTGTTTACATTATTATTATAGTTATTTATATTCCTTATTTTTTAAGCTCATTTTTAACTGCTTTCGAGTTTAACTCATTTGCAGTATAAATAAATTCATTCATATATATATATAGTTTTTATAATTCTATCTACTAAAGAAGGATTATATCTAAAAGTAACAGTTTAAACAGTAATTAGTGCAATAAAAATTGCATAAAATTCTCATCTCTCCTGATTGTGTTGAGTAATGCAAGGATAAATCCATTTAATCTCATGAAAAGCAGGATTTTAATACCCACAGTTAATATTTGTATAAGCATCTGAATTTGACCTGTAAAATCAAGACCGTATGGTTATGGAAGCAATATTATTTATTGACGAGAAACTATGCATATAACGCAGTTTTAATTAAAATATCAGTAATTCGTTTCTATTAATCCCCCTAATATTTACGGGTATTGGCGTACTCTTTTTCTACAATTCTTGTAAGTCTTGCAATCATCGCATACGTATTAATTTTACCATATAACCAAATATTAGGCATTTCATTAATATTTCGACATTTTTGTTACGATTTATAAACATCGATTAACCACGTTCATAATTAGTCATGTGTCGGTTAACTTGTAAACTAGTATGTGTGATATGATCGATTTATGGGTATGATATAAAAATTTAATCTAATTTTAACGTGATATATATGCCGAAAGCTACTCTCTTATAAGGAAAGTGCAAAACAGTCCGTTCTTTCCCACAAGAACAGACTAACGCTTTTCCAATGTCAATGCCGCCACGTGCAGGCGACATCGAGGGGGACAGAATCGAGTTTACGTGCTCCCCTTTTTTTAATACCTCACCATCCCCAGAAAAGAGCTGCCAAGTAATTTCCTTATCGTGGCATCCAGAATCACAACTCGCCTTTTTTTGCTTCCAAGGCAATCTCAGACTGGGAAGCTGCGGCACAAATCCTATTTATTGACGTTATAAGATTTTCAAAATTATTTTTTTCAATCCAGTGCAATTTCGTTTGATATTTGAAATCCTGTCGTATAATATATTTTATATTTTCTTCTCATACCACAAATTACGATAATACAAAGTCTAACATTAAACTCACTTCCAAAAGTAAAATCTAAGGAATCCTTAACGTAGTGAACTCCAGAATAAACAAATATTTTAAAAGATTCATTATAAGCTACACACTTGCTTTCATCATTACGTATATTCAGTATTACACGTGAATAAATCTAGAAATGAGGGAAAATATTATAAATCAGATTTCGTACATTGTAATAAGATCAATATCAATATTCAATCAACGAGGTGGATTTAAAGAGCGTGATTGATGCATTTAATTCAGAGAAACTATTTATTTGATGTTCAAACGTCTGAGCTGAACAAAACTACGATTGCGAGAAAGATAATTTAGACCTAAACGATAGAAGAAATAGTGCTGAAATTAATAAGTAGGATAATATAGGTTTTATAATATATATATATATATGAAAATGGAAATAAATTAAGTCTACATATATTAATTACTATCTTACAATTTACTAACCAAATTATTTTATGAAACAGGCTTTTTGTTAGGATTAACAATAAACTCCATAAAAATATTTACAAAAATTAAATTACAAAATACCATTTTGAAACATGAGATCTAATCTCCGGTCGTATTCAAGAGCTTTTTCATAGAAGAAAATTTAAAAACAAAGCCCTACTAGGAATTGGCAGTACAAGGAAATATTAAGAAAGGTTACAAACACAGTAATTATCGTCTTCTGCTTTGCCTGGAACTTGCTGCCCGTTCTTAGATGCGTACCTGTCCAATCGACTCCTTAAAACTTCCTTGTTGGAAAATGAACACCTTGCTCATTTAACCTTGTTATATATGACACCACGATCAAGAGCAAGCAATTCGCACTGTATCAGCCAATTCAAGACCATTCCACAGACTGAAACATTCTCTCAATCCTGCTCCTAATTACCATACACATTAATCACATTCCTCATCTCTATCCTTCCATCATCATAATCATGTAGCCCATTGCCAATCTCCAACTAACAAATTCTTAATGTCTCAAAATCAATTTGCGTCTGTTTTCACTAACTTTTTGGATTGAAAAAAACAGATCTCGTCAAGGCCAGGTGTTTCGGAGTCCCAAAGGTTTTAGAAAACCAAGACCGGCGCCAAACTGTTTATGTTTTATTACCCTGTCTCTAACCTTCTTTAATTTCTCTCTACCGATTGCCTTTGATTTTGTAACTCCAAATTTCGTATTTAGTTCTGTTTTACCAGTAGAAAACAGTGAATTTTTATATATTTGATGAATTTACCCCATTTTTACAATCTTCACTGAAACCCTTATTTGGTTTTAAATATAAATTTAATCGTTTTGTAAACAATTTTCGTTTCACACCATAAAACATTACTTTGTATTTACTATTATGAATTAATATTCATTTGAATTTGCACTAATTAAAATCTTAAAATGTTGGAAGTTCTTTAGAATGATAATTACAAACATAACCAATCAGTATTATACACACCTATTATTAAAATAATGTTTTTCCTGGTTTTAAGTGTCCATATTTATTATTAGACCAATCATTTCTTAATTTATAATTTGTTTCGTATCCACGATTTAACTCGTAGGTCTCAAATTGTTATTTAATTACATTATACGCTCTTAGCTACAAAAATTAAGTGCCTCCTCTTAAATGCTATGCGGAACACGCATTTCATACCATTTGTTCAGTTACAATCCGTATGATAAAAAATAACTCCCTCCCCCTCCCTTTAGACGGCGTATAACAGGTATGGTTACTTTTATACACTTCCTCGCTTAAAATATTCACTTATTCGTATTTTAGACACATGAATAATTAATACCCGGAAATACTGTATTAAAAATTTAAAACGTTAACCTTCATCGAAACAGCGATTTGAAAAATGGATATTTGACAATTTGTATGTGTGTGGGGTGGGGAGATTAACGGGTTACATGAGGGTGATACTGAAGCAGGCAACTTCCCTTTAATAGCATAGGAAGAGAATTGAAAGGGTGGGAGGATGTGGAAGCTTGAGACCGGGCTATTTTTAAGGGGTTTTTTGGGTTAACAGACTACATGAGGGTGATCCTGAAACAGGCAACTCCCCTTTAATAGCATAAGAAGGGAATTGAAAAGGGGGATGCGGAAGGTAGAGCAAGGTAACCAAGGGTTAACTATGGCCCCCGGGCTATGGTTTAAGGATCCTACCCAGTGTTTCACCTAAAGAGATGCAGGGAAACGCCTAGAAAACCTGCTACAGGTAGGTCGGGCATTGGGTACAATTCTCACGCCCTTCCGAATGACGGGAGACGAGTTTGCTGGATGAAGTGCTATCAATATAAGTCTCAGTCGTTTGTTATTATAACAGCATGATAAAAGGCAAATAGGAGGAAACTACACCTCCAGTACTTACTGTGGATTTATTTGATCAATGGTGAATATAAATTTAAGACTATTCATACTTCTTTAAAGGCAAGTATTGTCACATTAGCGAAAATAAATTTTCAAAGGAAATATATATTCTAATGTTTACATAAACCGAAAAAATTCTCCTGTTGAAACTAAATTTGGCTGAATCATTTTTTTTAATGAAAACATAAAATACTTTAATTATTTAGGCACAAGAGTTCTACGCATCTTATAATTCTTTCTTTGTGTTCCATATGTAATAGTTTCTTTAACAGGCGATAAACCCCATACTTTGACTTCTTTTAGTTTCGTAGTTACGAATGTTATAACATCCAAAATATAAATGTTAAATTTAGTTTCAGTTCATATTATATTAAATTAAGACTACATATTATTTTAAGCAGTCTATGAAGAAAATTTAATTTTCGAACGCCTTTGATTTTTATAAATTTTTAGGTAACTTGGATGTTGAAGTGAATTTCTTTGAATAAACTCAAAAGTTATACACATATTTTAGCCAGAACAGTGACTCGGTAACTACCCTACCACATACCTTGTGGTCGAAGTTTTCTTTGTTTTACATTAATCGATAAGTGCGAATACTGTGTACGATTCAATTTAATACCACATACATTATTTCTGGCATGAAAATAGTCTTTGTTGTCCATTATTTAAGAAAATCATCGTTGTCTAGAGCTTTCATTAGGAGCAGTAGACTGAATGGGTCTATTGGCATATTATTATTATTACTTAGCTGCTATTGGGCATTTGCCCGGTGGCAGCTATATACAAAGAAAACACAAATACAATTACAAAAAGTTTACACTAAGGAAGAATTTTGAAGTGTAGTTCTTATCTGAAAAAGAAAAGAAAGGAACCACACAAAAATCACTTCACTGCACTTCACTATTATCACTTCACTGATTCTAAAAAATGCTTCTCACTTAAGTGAGCCTATTCCTAAACTGATTTACGCTACCCGGAAAAGTCGTCAGTATTTCTGCAAGCAAGGAATACCAATCGCGTATTGACCTATTTAAAATGAAAATTTTCCTACGTCTGTGGGTTGCCCTTTTTCTTTAATTTTGAACGAGTGGTCATTTTTAGAAATATAATTTGGCGCCGTAAGATGGTTTGTTATTTTTTTCCAGGCCCTGTGGTTCACCCTTATAAGCTTTATATATTGCGCACAACCTCATATGTTTCCTTCTATTACTGAGACCTTCTAAATTCTCGTGAGGATTGTTCGCGAATCGACCCCCAAACATTTTTTCAGTCCGTTTTTGTATTTCTTTCCAACGCTAGAGAGTGTTCATTTCGATATGGATCCCAGCACGTCACCCCATATTCTAAAATTGGCCTGACCAGCGTTTTTAAGTATAAATCTTGGTTTTTCTCGTGCTTTTCCTCAAGGCCCTGTTTACAAAGTGAAGTAGCAGCAGCGCCGTCCACCCTTTACCTGCCAGGGACCTCGCTCACCTGATTACACTTTTTGTAAATTATATTACAACTGTTAATTGTGTATTAATAGACAAAGACTTCGTTTTAGCCGAATCCCCCTCATAAGCAAATAATACTAAAATTGTTTTAATACTTGCACACTATAACGCGGGGCAATTCTAAAAGATGTTGTGTTATTTACAATTCAATGTTTTTTCATTCATCACATTCATACTCAGTTAAGATATGCGTGGTGTGATTTCCACAGGGAATTTAAAGAAAGACAGAATAATCACCGGAGAATATTACGCAGAACTGCGCTTTGTTCTTTATCATATGAACAATATACAGCGATAATTTCTTGTTCCCTAACAAATTGGCTTATTAGACCATTTTCTTATTTTCAGAATTTGGAAAATCGTTTTATAATGGACACACAAACTGGAAAAAAATATACTAAGTGTATTGATTTAAAAGAAGACTACTTGATAAAATATAAAAGTAAGTAGTAAATATTATTTTCTCAATCTCTCTCGCTCACTCTTTCAGGGTCCCTCTTAGGCCGAGAACTTTTCTTTAATTGTTACTGTCACGATAATGTGAGACGTCCGTCATACTTGTTGCATAACCTTAACAAATAATAACTGTTATTACTAACTCAATCATTAAAATTTACACTCGTAAGTTTTTAAGTTATGAAGTAACGGGCGAACGAAAATTGTCGTTCACGAAAGATCATAATCAAAGTTTGACTACAAAGATAAAGTAGGTCTCCATTATAATAGTACAATTTCCAGGATTGTAACTCGTCTCTCTGCCATCAGATATAACCTCTTGGTAGTTCAGACAGACGTAAAACAAGAAACATGACTGATTTCTCTGTAACCTGTGCCGTCGCCAGACGTGAGGAGAACTGCGAGTAATTTCTCCTTCTCCTTTGTCTGCCGCCTAGCCTCAGGCATCGGGCGTCGTTGTCTTATTTCCCCTTGAGAAGCGTTGGTACGTGAACAGTCTAATTATTCTCAGAGAGAATTAAATCGATTAGTCACGGGCAGATTCTGGAATTAGGCGAATATCCTATAGCGCATGGAAAACATTTGCTACAATTAAACAATACTTTTTAACGTTGAAGAAAACTACATAATTATATAGGAAACTCCACTATACGTCAATCATTTCCATATCGCGTATTTATAATGCTACTTTAACCTATACCAATAAATAAAATAATGTGTCTGTCCCGGAAGTATTTTGGGTAACAGGCTACATAAGGGTTATCCCGAAACAGACAACTCCACTTTAATGGCATAGGAAGGGAATTTAAAATAGGAATATGGAAGGTAGAGGAAGGTAGTCAAGGGTTAACTAGGATCTCCGGACTCCAGTTTCCAGATCCTACTTGGTGATTCACCTAAAAGAGTTGCAGGAAAACACTAGAAAACCAACATCAGGTAAGTCACGCTTTTGCTACTATTCTCACGCCCTTCCGAATGATGGGAGATGAGTTTGCTGTGGGATCGCAGCATTCCCTTCTCCTTGTCTCTAAAAGTTATAGGAGGCAGCTAGCCGACTGATCCAATGGGATCAACAGAAACTCTTACCGTATGTTCAAGGTATTTGACCGCTGTAGATACACCTACTAAAGGTGCCTGAACATGTGAGAACCTTGAAATTGGTAAGAGAACAAGGCATCCCCGAAGGTAAATCCCATTATCGTTCTGAGGAGAAATACCTGCGAAAGAACGAGTCAACTGTTTTCAGTGAAAATTTTTGGTATTAAAACAGAAACTTTAACTCAATTTTTTGGCACGTTTCATTTTGATCACTTTCAGGGTTCAGAACATATGAATAAAAATATTTGTATACGCATTGAATTACCACGTCAAAGTCGGACCTGTTCAATACCAACCGCGATTTTTAAGGTTTGCCCGTAGACCAAAAAACAATGGACAACAGTTGGTGAAGTGCACTGTAAAAGGAGAAGGCCGGTTTGTAAGCTGGAAAGGGTATTGCCACTTTTTTTGTTTGTTTTTTATTTTTGGGGTACAGTATTCAAATATTTCTTGGAAAAGGGCACAACCCGGTCTGTTTGAAACGGGTGCTGATTGAGAAGCAAGAAAGTGCTGTTTCGCTAGGACAAAGCACCAGCACACACGGCAGCAGTCTCAATTCCCTAAGTGTACGAGTTGGGATACTTCTCATCCATTCGATACACCAGACCTAGCACCAAGCAACCTGTTCTTGTATCCGAACTAGAAAATTTGGCTTGGTGAGAAGAAATTTTCAACAAATGAGGAAATGATTGAGGCCGTGATGGAGTATTTTGCAGAGTTTGACAAAACCTTTTTTTGTGATGGGTTAAAAAAATGGATACTCGCTAGGAAGGAAACGATTTTCAGAAATAAAGTAAATTATCTTTAAAATTATTTGTTACCAAACTTATCGAACAACCCTCGTAAAATCAAGTATTGGGACGTTCGTCATGTAGTCTCAATGTAACGAAAATTAGTTTGGTTTTGGTTTATATTATAACCTTGATATGCATTATTATAACTAACTACTGTTAAACGTTTTCTGAACTGTCTCGACGAAAAATATATCATTCTTGTTTCGCCTTCCCAAATTTCAATACGACCAATTGCAAATTGCCTGCAGCCCTTGCAAGAATTTTCAACGCGTAGACAAGAGCGCTATACTCAGTTGTGGATGAAATTCTATTGGTTTAACTCCTTTTGCGTTCAAAGACTGAATAACTGCGGGAAGTTCGCACTTGGCGGTATCGTGAATGGAAAGGGCCTTTATAAACTGCTCCCAAACCAAACAAGACTGAGCATCCAATCATATAGTAATGCGGGAGGAACCAACACTATCATAAGGACCAATAATTTCCCCTGCATTCTCAAATTTTTTCTTTGGTAACAGGCTACATGAGGAAAGGAATTGAAAAGCGAGGAAATGGGAGGTAGAGCAAGGTAGCTAGGGGTTGACCAGAGCCCCCGGGCTATACTTTAAGGATCTTACACCTGAAAAAGGTGTGGGATAATTCCTAGTTATCCTGTACCAGGTAAGTCTCGCTATTTCCCTCCCAGGGCCTCGACTGGTTTACAAGGCAGCTGGCCGACTGGTCACATAGGATTAGCGTACAACGGTATGCCCAAGACTACGAACCCGGAGCATACACCTCATAAAACAGACCGAGTCACATCGGCACGTGAAAAGCTTGAAAAAAACAGAGATAACGAGGCATCCCTGAAGTCCCATTATCACCCTAGGGAGAAAAACCTGCGAGAGATAGGATACGCCCCCATACAAGTTCATTTCCATCACCTTCTTTCAGGTAACAGGCTGTATGACGATGTTCCTGAAACAGATAGGAAGCATAGGAAGGGGCTTGAAAAAGGAAGGTAGAGCAAGGTAGCCAAGGGTTTCTTTTAGGGGTAATAGGCTACATGAGGGTGATCCTCCCCTAAGGCAAGCCCCATTATCACTCTATGGAGAAATTAGCATTAACATTAAACTAGAATAGTAAGAACTAATATTTAAATGTAACAACGTTTTTAATTAAGAACAAATAACAGGCACAATCAATTTTTATCGTACAAATTGCAAGTTCTAATTTGCGTGCTTAACCTACAAGAGTTGAACTTCTTGACTCAATTTTCATTCATATAAGGAAATCGATGAAGTTCCCATAGACGGCCATTACTGGGCCGGGTAAAGGGGACGTTAAGAGAACTTTTAGTAGTGGCCAGGAAACTGAACTTGTTTCTGTAGAGGCCGTTATCCGGCTCTCCACCCGCCCCCGCCTCTCAGAAATTTCTCCTCTTCCCTGTACACAAGCGCAAAAGTTCCTGCGATGCAGTGGAGCGTTATTGCATCTTGGTTATTACATTTTTGAAGCAGCAACGGGCAAAAGTTCTTTCTTCCCTCTCCGGAGTATACTTAATGCAATTGATTTGTTGGTGAAGACCTATAGCGTTAAGCTTCCTGTTATTCGGGTAAATAACTGCAAAAAAATTCATTATATAAGAAAATAATATGCACTCTCTTGCGAAATTATGTAAGCAACGTGTTAATGTAGCTTATTAGTAAATATTAATGATTTCTGATTATGAAGAACCATTGAAAAGCTTAAATAAAAAATGCCCGTTAAAGAAGTAACAATCAAAATACTAAGGTCACTGATTTTATTTAAACCAATATAATTGTGCTTCAAGCGATTCATAAATTGGATTATTATAAAACTATGAGGAAAAAATTATCATTGCAATTCTTTTAAAAATTGGTTTATATTTCAGTTAATTTTTCTGTACAACTTTCGTTTCAAAGGACAATACTTTGCCACATAAAACTTGCAGTGGCAACTAAAATGATTTTTATAATATAATTAAATCATATACGTGTATAATATAATATAAGTACGTAAGAGCTGTATGCTCTTCCCATTAGAACAGTTGGCCAGTTGCCTCCTACAATTGTCGACGCCCGGAGTAAGGAATTCTGCGACCCCACAGAAAACTACTCTCTCATCATGCGGAAGGGCATAGGACAAGTACCAATATCAAGACCTACCTGGTGCAGGTTTCCTAGGGTTTGCCCGGCATCATTTTTCATATAAATACATACAAAATCAAATAGACTTATAAACTAAAGGATTAAATTAGTTGATTGGACGCAAATCAAAATTATCAATAACAAACAAACTGCTCATATATAAATCAGTGATAAGACCTTTATGGACTTAAGGAGTACAACTCTGGGGATGTGCAGCCAAGTCTCACATTGCCATTATACGAGTACAATCCTTCGCTCCCTGGTATGTACCCAACTTAAGCTTACATTCCATATGTTGAAGACGTCATTAAACATAAAATTCACAAACGTCATACGAACTTGAAGCCCACCCTAATCCATTACTAGACTTATTACTACAGCTTTTGCACAACCGAAGACTGAAGAGATGCTTGCCGATAGACTTGTATAGAAACTCAGGTGGCGTTGTTGGACCTTTACCTCTCCACATCAGTGAAAGCAACTTATAGGCATTGTACATGTTATCAAGTTATCTTAAAGATTGGACAGACCCTGATTGCTAATTAAATAATTTTTAAAAAATTCATTGATTGATAAAAAATATTAGCCAATCTTCAACCAATTTTATTTACTTTAATGATGGTTTCAACAATTGATACTAACAATTTCCAAAATAAAATAAATTATCAGGACTTTTTTGTAAGTGAACTATACATAGCTGATACAACATTTGAAGTGGTTTTTAACTTGATAAAGTGAAAATGTTTTCAAAATTTAAGACATAGGGTTCACGTTTGTCTATGCTGCATAGAAATTTAAAAAGTTTGGAGCATTATAATGTAAAATCTAAAAAATTATTTACTGGCGCCTTGGCCAACGCCTTGACCAACAAGGCCTGTCCTATCTCATAATAAATTCGGAACTGTTTGGAGTGGCACGTGGTTAGCGTAACGATTCAATATCAGTGTTAGTCCCGTTTTCGAGACCATAACGAACATAAACTTCCTTTACCATGACGAGATTCGAATCCGGATCTCTGGATTATGGATGGATGGGTGGGTGGTTACGCTGACCTCTACACCACATCAAATCGGTAATCTTCATAATAACAATTTAAAAAATTACAATTTTCTTCATATTAATAAATTACTGCG
This sequence comes from Eucriotettix oculatus, assembly GCA_034510155.1. Lineage (NCBI taxonomy): Eukaryota > Metazoa > Arthropoda > Insecta > Orthoptera > Tetrigidae > Eucriotettix > Eucriotettix oculatus. Next base: position 132,526,217 of record CM067377.1, read on the forward strand.
ATATTATGACTGGTTTGTCAATTCCCCGTCACTTTCAATTTTTATATAATATTTTAAGTTTTTGTTGGCAGAATAAAATTAAACTAATCCCAACCACTCTTTAATTCAAATTCTTTAATTTAAATAAATCCATTAGCTTCCTAGATGTTTTGATGTCAGTTAACAACAACAAAAAAGTAATCAATTGGTTCCAAAAATCTATATATTCTGGCAGAGTTCTAAATCAAATGTCCGACCACCCACTTTTTGAAAATAAAGCAATGGTTTATAGTCTAATAGACAAAGCTATCAGATTATCTCTTGTTATATTCAAAGTTAAGGAAATTCTCTTACTTAATGGATATCCCACAAAATTTATTAGCAAGCACCTCAAGATCAAATTAGTAGAAATTTATAATGTATCAAGGACACTAATAAAATTTCTAATTTCATAATTTTAACCTACATATCTTGATTACAACGCAAAGTAATAAAATAATTCAATAAATATGATATTAGGATTATTTTCAAAAGCAATAATAATAATTATTTGTTGAAAACTTTAAAGACAAAGATTATACTTTATATAAGCATAATGTTGTATATAAAATTAATTATTTGGATTACCAGGCAACATATGTAAGAAAACAAAAATGTAATTCAAAATACACATTTAGAAGCAGATTAAAGATATAAAAAGCGGTTCACAACGGTTCCGTATTAATGAATAACCACCCAATGGATTGGAACCATGTCGAAGTTCTAGATGAAGAACAAAATTACTTCTTCAGAATAATGATCGATATGCTACACATTAGAAAAACCATTAATCGTATTAACATAAAAAGTGATACCAACAACTTCTAAAATATATATAAGAAAAATATGTTATTATTTAATGTTGTTGTCCATTGTTGGTTTAAAGTTGTAACTTCACTCCAAACCTTCTAAGCCGGGTTTGATGTACTTTCTTGCATTTCGGCCAATGGAGTCATGGATTGAGTTCCATCTACGGCTAGATTTTTAAACCATGTATTGTATTAAAAAAATATTTTTTGTAACATATTACTTTTTGTGAGATTCTATATGGCATATATGCATATATGCGCAATAGGGAAAGGAGAAGGGGAAGGGGAAGCATTGTAATTAGTTTTTATTTAGAAAGGAGCTTAAACACAAGCAGGATGCAATATTATCCGGTCAGTTTGTGGCGACGAATCGAAAACCTTGCAGTTTCAACTTGAATTCTGTCCCTGGCGTGAGAATGCAAGTCAACTACTTTTTGCAGCCATTTATGTATTCTAATTGGAACCCCACTTCTAAATTGGGTGGGTTTGATGAATGAAGATTTACCCCTTTCTTGGAAAGCTCTGAAGAATCTGGGCAGTCGTGCTATTATTGTCGTCTAGAGCGGAGGTCCTGGTGTTTCCAATCTATCTTTAAATACACTTTCATTAACTTTCGAGTGTTGCGTTATCGAATAGAACACCTCACTCCGAATCTGATTGTCAAGGCAATCTATCCTATCTTCCTTAAATTCTTCCTTTTCATTGCAATCGATATACGAGATTGTCTCAACAAAAAACGGAGTAATAGTGAGCTCCTGTGAGCATCGTGTTGACATAGGAACTTGATTGTTTTAGAAGTTAATAAATATCGGTAATTTATTATTTTTTCAAAACAGTCTTTTATTGATTACCCCATTTGTTAATATGAATTATGAGAGAAAAGTATATTTCACTATTGAAAATAGTTTTAAAAGATTCATTTATTCCATCGCGACATAAAGTTAAAAACAAGCCAATTTTTTTTCTAAATTTAGATTACATTTTCTTAAATAATTCTTCCAAAATTATAAAATTGAAACTACGTTGTCACAGTACAATAAAACATTTTCTAATGTTAAACTATTTTTTTGGTTTCATTCCTGCTGGGATCGTTTACCGTAAAAGCAGCATTTTAGATTCATCGGTCGAATATTATGAGAACAATACGAACCTCTGCACCTGAGATACAAATGAACAGCGAAAACGATGATGGTAAATAAAGGCTTTCCAGCGAATTTCACTTCAATTAGGTGGCTGCGTGCGTGCAGCGTTTGGAATATTTTAATTGGCATTTCATCACGAACGCAAAGCCCGAACTCTTGTGCCGTTGGAGTTGCTGATGAATGAATATTACCCCAATCTGCCTAATGAGACTGTTTGTGCTCTGTGTTTCAATGAGGTGCTCCTATCTCCTAAGCGAAATATCATTTCCCATAATGATTCGCGTTTAAAAATTCTACGTAAAATACGAATTCCTTTTCAACGAGCAAGGAACAGATCTCCGTAATTTATTCTCTTATTCCATCTGATCAATTAGTAACTGATTACCTTTATTCCTTGAGATCCCTTGGTTCCTTCTGTAACGTGAAATATTTACACGGTACCGAGGATATCTTTTCTTCTTAAATATCATATCTTTTCGCGCGTAAGCAACATCTCTGGTATGTTAACATTTCCCTGGTTTTAAACGGACATATCTTTGGGTTCGCGAATGTTCATTTATATTTATAATATTTTGCGTGATCTGAATTAAATTATTAAAATAATGTTAAATTGTTGACCAGAAAGTAAATTCGTGAAAAACAAAATAGGCTAGTTTTATAAATTCCTTGAAGAGATCAGCTTAGTATTATTGACTGGTATTGCTTGATTTGGAGCAGATGGTCCACGTTGGATGTGGTTTGACACATCCAAGGGGACTACCACGTAGAGGACGCAGCGGTGTATTCGCTGCCTGTACATTATATCTAAACAATCTTTGCAGTTTGTTAAATAAATCATTTCTAGCTTAGAGAATTTTGGTGAGATTCGGCGGCATCGGCTGGTGTATTTCCCCAAGCGTAACCATAAATGTTATTTGTGAATAACTATCCCTGCCACCTTTGTGATATAAAGTAGATTTTGATATTGGGGAGTAGATTTTAAAAAGGCTTGCAGCGATACTTTTGGAGGGCGGTAGTAAGACAGATTTTGTGAGAGATTTCGAGAGATGATTGTAAATTTGGTGGAGAGATTGTTGGGCAGATTATTTGCATTATTGGACAGGTAGTCCAAGAGAAGGAGGATAACCGAAAACTGTCCTGAACCAGGGATAAATAGCGGCGGCGAATCTGAGGAGAAAATTGCTACGAGGAAGGAGCTGGAATATTCACTAAGCTTACACGGTAAATTACACCTGTAACCGTTTCTGCTGACTTCCTATACTGCCAGGTAAATTTAGTATGATTATATTCTGATCTATGAGAAGGTCCATAAAGTACGACCCTGAGTTTAGAGTTAAAAAATTGTGAGTTTTAGGAATTTAATTTGTATAATTATTTATGTAAATATATTTCTAGTTTTAATTAAGAAAGAATTGTCGGCATAAAGATTGAAAATAGCAGCATTGTAAGGTTAATGTAAATTTTTGAGGATCAAGTAAATTGTTTTCCTTTTTATTATAAATTTTATTATTAATATACTAATACTAATTAATATCCCCCCATTCATGTCAGGGTCAACTACATAGTTACACTTATTTTAAGAACTTCGTAAAATCATAGGTTTCGTTTATATAAATTTTCAGTAGAGACAACTGGAAGAGTAATGTACGATTCACAAAATTATTAAACTTTTTATAGACCAAAATTAACAATAAAAATCTATCTGCAGATGATTTTTGTGTGTAATAAAATTCTTAATATTCTTTTGAAGTTGGATTAGTGTGCTGTTAAAAACATTTTCTTAATTATTTTTATCGTTATCAAAATATGTCTAATTTAGGAGTAGTTCCTTCTCGGCGATTATTAGCAACTTTATTTATTTGGCTCTGCAGCCGACCAAGACGACTTCGGACTGTCAGCTTACATGACATATTCAGAAAATTGGAGTGATACGTGGTCAGCGTATAGACTCTCCAACAGTCTTAATCGCAGTCTCCGTGACCATGACGGCAGAAACATCCAAACCCATACCAGGAGTCGAAGATTATTGGCTACTACTGACTTTGAAATGATACAGAATTTTTTTTTGTAAAGATCAAATACATCGACGAATTGCGTTCGTATTCAGCTGACACATTTGGCCGTATTTTTATTTCATTCATTTCACTTAAAACGTAAATAAAAACATTTTGCTGTGATTTTAATTTCACTTCATTTGTATTTACTGGCCTCGTATATATACTCGTCACACAATAACTTCCTCCCATTCATCTTATAAGCCTATCAAGTAGCTCCGCGGTAGTATCGCAGCCACTTACAGCTACTGTCTCGCCCTAAACCATTTTGTTCATTTCCTCAAGCGCTCATGACTTCTCTACATATTACTCCGCAGACGACTGAAGAAATCTGAAGAACCAAACTGTATCGGTCGGTTTCCGCTCAGCTACTGTGCGGAAAATATCACGGACAATCGGCAAAAGGTCCCCCGGCAATAAATTGTGTCAAACTTTTCCACCCTCGGACACCCCTCTTTAACGAGACAGACCACGCAAGACTTGGCAAAATATTCTACTCTGACCAGTCTTGAAATTCCAAACAAAATCTTTTCGATTTGGGCTCATTACACAAATTTTGCATCAGATATTAAATGTCATTATTCTGAGACACTTAAAAAAACAGTTGAAACTCGTCACTAATCTGAATCGGAAGGGCGTACTCTCCATTTAGTCGCTTTAAATTAAACATTTTCCCTATATGTAATTTAATTCACAACCCATACGTACATACTTGAATTTTGTTGAAAATTCTGTATAGATACGGTAATGTTCGCAATATACCAAAAGTAAAAAATCATCTTTTATACTCAGACGTGAATTTTCTTAAATTTATCGTTTTACGATGGTTATAAGAACTGGCGACTAACTACAGGACTGCGTAATGGTAATATGAGGACTTTTATTAAGTATCTGAAGTGCAACAATATCATTACGCGCATAAGAGGCATAAGATAGCATCTAATTACCTGCTCGAGTATTGAATTTGCTCAAACTATGACATTGCACTTTTGTAACTGACGTTTTTCAATTGAGAAACGCTTGTCTTGCAGTCGTGGAAATAAGCTGGTTCAATCCAGACAGTTCGCTTATTGCCCATAATAACAGTACTTTACGATCAAATAAAACATTAAACCTAGAGTTGAAGTGCGCTGATTTCTCTTTCTTGTGCGCATAAAGGGTAATCATGAACTTATGTAATTATACAAGCTCGAATGTATTCAAAATATTTGTTGTTTAGAAAAAATTAACAAATCTGGCGTACACCGGTTTCCAATGAGATACGTTACTGTAGAACCCAAGATGATTTTTGCGAAGAAAATATTTTGGGGCACATTGAAGTTTTGGGTATATATACCCACAAATCCTTTTCATTATCATAAATGATGAGAATTCTCTGAAATTGAATTGTTAAAAATTTATATCATTTTTTCTACTGATTATTATGTCGACAGAACCGACATGTCAAAGATAATTTCAAAATTTAATGTTTTAGGAAAGTTTGAATTCGTTTTTTTGTTATAAATGTGGAGCGTTGAAAGCATTGATTATATAATAAAATAATAATAAATTTAAATTTCTGGAAGGAAACTTTGAAACTATTTTCCTGTCATAAATATGTCAAGGCAACATTTGTGTATCAGGATTGGTATCTTAAATAGAAAATACAAATTTGTAAATATGGATTGGCAGGAAAGCAAGTAACCCGAATGCGCGTACTATTTACAAGTACATCGCTCAGAGGATTAGCCACTAACTTCGTTGACCTGAGCGATGGGAAATATTCGTTGACCTCAGGAGGAAAACTAGAAACTCCACCGAAGCGCCAATATTTCACCAATAATGTTGTAACTGAAGTCGAAGCAATTTCATTTCACAAAAATGTTCGAAGTGGCGGGCGCTAGGAGTTGAGTTCGGAAAAGGAGAAAAATCAGAGGGACAGTCTGGGATGAGCTGAGTAAGCGAAAGGAGCAGTCTTTAAGTTAGAATCCTAACGTAAAGTTCTTCAGTTGTACCCTAGACGCAAAGACGTTCATCAACCAACCACGAGACTTACGAGGGGTGCCAGCGTAGAAAAGCTCGTCGCAGAACGTCACTTCCGTTAATCTGCGATGTTCCTCACCCACGGTACAGCTTGCTACACTATCGCAGACAAGGGAAATAGTATGTATAATCGAGTCTGGACTATATTCTCTGCTGCACAACCCGCAATTTTCTGTTTTTTTAAACAAAAACTTTTAGCAATGATATCTCGTGTTATATTTGTAAATATTTAATAAGTACATCGCCAATTCAAATTCGTTTCAAATTCAATTTACTCATCATTTAATTATCAACTACCAAATAAAATAACTTTGCTGTATATAACCTTATAATTCTTATTCTGTTAAGAATGAGCTTGAAAAGTGTCTTCGATTATTTTAATGTGTGACACTTCTGGTAGATTACATTTAAATAAATTTTGTCCTGTGGCTGCGTTAAAGGGTGAGTCAAATGAAAACCTCAAAAGATTAATAAAAAATATAAATTGGGCGCCAGTGGCCAATAAGTAAGATGGCTACCCGACTAGCAGCATACACCAGAGACAGTGTTCGGTGATTAGATTTTTGTGAAACCTGTAGACATTTATCACAGAATGAAGGCCCAGATTGGGGTATGTCCGTTTGTCACAGCACCAATCTATTAATGGGGTAGGAATTTCCAAACTGTGTGACGTCTGTCGCTGATACTCCTCGCCCGGACCAAACACATCTTTTCGAGACTCCCGAGTCCTCTTTTGAGATGAAATAGGCATCCGCTTGGAGCACTGGACGCCGCAAGGGACCACTGTTACGAGAAACAGATACACAAACCTCATTACCTTCCATTAGAACAAAACAGCTTAGATTGGTATGGCATGTGTTCTTCTGCAATATGACAATGCAGGGCCCCATACGGCTTCTGCGACGGTTGCGACAATCGCATTGAATGTGGTTTGAATGTCTGCCTCATCCACCATACTCGCCCGACAATACCTTAAGTGATTTCCATATATGTGTACCCCTAAAAGAAGCTTGTCATGGGGCGAAATTTCATTCCGATGACGGGGTGCGCCAGGCGGTACACGAGTGGTTGCACAGTTTCCCAAAATAATTCAGGCATTTCGGTAGCATTGTCGATATACATGGAACACGGAGAAGACTGATTCATACAGGTTTTTAAATTAAAAAATAACCAAGGTTTTCATCTTGTGTTATTCAAATTAGTATAATGATTTTCTTCTAATGTATGCCGTTTACAGTCCTGTAATGAATTTTATATGAAATATTCTACCATTGTTATGCATTGGCTTTTACTTGTATAGTATGAGAGCTTGAGATATTTAATTTTTTAATTAGATGTATTTAAGCAGATGTGTATAACAATTTATAACACATATATAAAGCTTTTATGTTCTGTAAGTGTGGGAGTCAAACAAATTTTCTTAGTAAGGAGACTGAGTGAACGTTTATAATTTTAGGGTTTTCAAAATTTTACTACTTTCATCTCATCTAAGTTGCAACCTAAAGAAGATATAAATTGGCAGTGGAGCGTTATATTAAACTTGATTTTTTGAATAACATGTCTGTTATTTGTCATGAACTACACTTTGTTTTATTTAATTAAAAGCGAATGAAAAACCAAAAATATTAGTTCTGTTCATAATTATTTCGATGCATCAACATATCTTTAAATAGTATGAAAGGACGACGGTGGTGATAAAATTTAGGTCTAAGTAAGGAAGATGTCTGAAAAAACCTAAAATTGACATGTCTCACAAAATTAATAATTTCCTGTTCAACACAAAAAAGCTAGTCATTATGCCGTCTATCACAGTTTGGAGACTACTTTAAAAACGAATTTTGTGTGTATTGTGTCGTAATTACTTCCTACCTCATGATTCCTGCATTGTTGTAATATTGTGTAATAAGTACGAATTGTTGTTTCCTATTACATTCAGATTGTAAAGAGGCAGGAAAGAACGTTGTCTTCACTAAGTGGGGATTTACTTTTACTTATTTAATTAGATAAAGTAGTGGTTAAATGTTGGCTCCAGTGAATAATTCATGGACACTTTATAATTCTTAAAGTCTACTTTATTGTACACAAATTGCCTCCTTTAAAATTGAAATAAATATTTATTCCTTAATTCTAATTAAACCTTGACTTCGTTTTAAATTGGCAAGAACAATAAACAAAATCGGTTTTAATTTTCTTTATCAAACGGGTTAGCATAGCAGAGATTTTAAAGTCACAGAGGTTCTAGAATATAGGCATCAGGCTGAGGAAGGTAGGATCGGAGTCTGTCCTAGGAATTTATGTCCTCCTTTCTGCGACGGCGTTTGGCAATTAGTACTTCAATTCCGTCACGATGTAACAGGTTCTCCAGGTGTTAGCGCTGTTAACTGGCGCTTACGTTTGCGAGCGATTCTTAACGGTTTTCCGAACTCACACCTCTGATTGCAATATGCATGAGCTGAAGGGAATAATTAAGGCTTCGGTCTAATGCTGCTACGATGTCTTCCATCGAGTGATGGATCAGAACTGTTTTCTTCCTGATAGCTGGATCCGAACTGCCTCAGAAAAATATGTGCTCCTCGGAGCTTGACAATTTTCTATGTACTTTCACTGGACGCTGAATTTATATTACACGATCAGCATCACCAATGAACAATTTGCTTATTATATCTGACCAACCTCAATAATACTATACAAATGGAATTTAACAATAAACAACAGGTGCTAGCCGATAGCTTCGATATCGAGAAAGACTACGATAGAGTATGGAGAGGACACATCTTAAACCAACTACAGCCTGGGAATCATAGGAAATATATTCCATTTCATAAAAAATCTATGTTCCAACAGATATATAATAACTAGGGTCAATGGACATATGTCATCAGAATTTACAGAAGAAAACGGAATACCTCAAAGCTCCTGCCTCAGTGCCACTCTTTTTCTGTTATCAAAAAACGAAGTAGACAATCTCAACCGTCCACCGACCCAAATCAGAAAATATGCTGATGACATTCTACTCCTAAAATTAAACATCACTTATCCCAATATGGAAGCTAAGCGATTCTGTAATATTCCTCCATGGGAACTTCACCCAATCCAAACCGATACAACACTGACCAAGTTTTCTAAAAACTCATTATCAATAGAAGAATGGGGAGTAAAAGTCAGCCAGGTTACAAAAAATACACAGGATATAATAGAATTCATACGGACTGCTCACAATGGTGCAGGCTTATATTCATGAAATACCTCCACTTCCATGTCACTAAACCCTACATTTTCACCCTTAACCACAGAACTGCACACTATCCTCTTAGCCTTCAAACATATCAGCTCCATCACATAAACCAAGCAATTAGTCTTCACAGATTCACTCCTCTCCATACAGAAACTAACTCAAACTGAAACCTTTAATGAATTTCAAATGCAAATACACGAGAAATTTCGTGAAATTGCCGTAACTGGAACAACAATAATAATAGTATGGATTCCGCCGCTCAAAAACAACATTGGAAACGCCATTGCAGGCCAAGAAGCCAAGATCGCCACAATTAACTCAGACAACACAACAGCAAAGCAAATAAATACCGTCCGGGATAGCTGGAAACATACACAAGCCAAGCTTCAACAGCACTGGCAAAACAAATGGAAATAATGAAATATAATAATTATAACCCACACCTTCAACTCCATAAGAATAAATCCCTCCTTAAATAGAAGGGAGCAAGTATCTATCACAAGGGTCCAAAATCATCCACGTTCATGTAATCACAAAAGATCCATCCCTCTCCTGTTCCAAATGCAACACCATAAAACATATCATACATGACTGCAGCAGATTCCAGCCAGAAAGAGACCAAATATTTGGAAGCCTCGACGAAATGGACTACTCCCCGAGACATCAAAGAGATGTAGTTAATTTTTTTTAAATGACAAATTTATATAATGTAATTTAATGTAAAAACTCTAATAATGTATAGTCGCTAATAACCTGTTGCTCTTAATATGACTTTAAATAAACTCAATTAAAAATTTGCTTATTCCCTCGTTTTTTGCCAGATATGCAGATGGACGGAGTCTTGTGGTGTAGTTTATAGAAGTTTAGTGAGGTCACAAGTCGCGGATTCTCAATTTCCCAGGTCGCCTTCTGATCGCTCGGACAATGGAATACACACGTCACTCAGGCGCCTGGTTTAAAGAGCGTTACTTCCCAGCGTCGCATCAAATTTCACTGCCGTGCAAAAATGTTTGACAATAATACAAGCTTAAAAATTTCCTACAAGCGATCCCGCCATTAATTCATCACAATTTAATTATAAATACATATGCCCTGTATTATATTACGCTTCACAATATATTAATTAAATGAGAGATTTATAAAGAATCGCTACTTTTATTTATCGGCAGAAGTAAAATCTTTTTTCTATAACTATATTGAGACCACTGTGATAAGTGACAAAAATTTTTCGCCTATGATTTGTAATCCGCTTTATTTTTCTTCAAGTTTATTTTGTGGAACATTTCCTCATCAGCTGTTGTGAACAGTTTAGGTTATAATCACATTCACATCGTTTTAAAGCTGGGATAGCATCTATATGAATGGTATTGTAACTAAATTCTTATTATTGGCCCAGTAACCGTTATGCAAAGTTAACAGGCTAATAATATAAGATTCAGTGTCGATGTATCACTTCACTGGAAGAGAATATGATTTCTATGTGAAATAATTTTACCAAAAATGGGAGTGATTATACTCACTTATCCAGACAATCGTTGAGATCGTATGTCCCGAATCAGTGAATTCGTGGATCAGAAAATTTGATACTAGGGCTCAGCATACAATCACATATCCGAGGTCAATAAAACAGACGAAAGAGTTAGTGAAGTTGGAGCTTTGTGCGGCAGGATCCTGGCTCGACTCGTCAGCTAAGCTTTCGGCGTTATAAATATCATTGCGACTTATTAAAACAGCTTTAAACTTTACCTTATAACATCAATGAGTATAATAATTACAATCAAATGAACATAATTTATGTCTAAACCGTGTTGGAGCGATTTCAAAATTTTAAAGCATGTTATTTTTATACGAAGATTATTAATTGTTAAATAATTATGTTAATTGACAAAACTCAGTATTGGTCTCTAAGTCGTATTTGTAGGATCTTATTTTCTTTTTTGTATTTAATAATGCAGAAAACAAAGTACTAGCTACAAGGACCTTCGCCCATAAGGTCGGAGCGGGTGTTAACGTCACTTTATCTGGTATTTAATGTATGTCCCAAGGATTCCCATATGAACGTTAAACCTAGACTGCGTGGGTTGTGTGTCTTTTTTTTACCCATCGTATTACACCGAAATGCGTGCAAAACGTGTTTCCACTTTGTCTGGCCAGAAACAGCGATAAGGGAGAGATTGGTCTGATGGTGCAATTCGCGACGCTTTTTGCGCCTGCAAATTACATATTGCCACGAGATATATCGCGGCACGTTTTTTCTCACTCTGCCGACTTGAGGTAGTCTGTTCCCTTTAACGTGTCACAAAAATCGTTGGGGCGGTGGTTCATCTTTTAAAGGAGAGAACTCTTCAAGAACCGAAACTTTATACAGCAGTAAATCTTAATCTTAAATACGATGCTACCGTAAAATGTTTATGGTTACATTTTTTCAGTGAATAAAAACAGTTTATAAATTATAAGAATTAGTAAGTTATCGATTTCCTTTTTCCTGTGTACAGGCTTTTCTAAATTTCAGCCTTACTCTGTTAATCAAATAAATTTATGTATTTAAAACGGTACTTACAACGATTCTTTCTTCAAAATGAAAGGAAGGATGTTGAATTGGGACTACTAAACCTAGTACTGCGGCTTTATTGAGACCTTGACGAGAAGTTTTGGAAACAAAACAGAAAGCAGAATATGATAAAAATAAACAATAAAGCATTACCTTGGCGTTAATAATAATGAAATGGACTTGTGAATTATATTTTAATTTTGGTTGGTTTTCAAAAAATTTTCTTCAATAAAGCCGAATGTCCAACTGGCACATTGTATCACTCTCGTGTCGTGTTATACTTCCAGCAACTATTCAAGTTTCTTTGTCGGCTTGGAGCTCAAAACTTAATGTTTTCTGATTTCACGAAAATGTAATCTATGAATAACAAGAGAATAATTATATTTAAATTATTTATTTACACATTCACAGTTTGCCTCATTCCATTCGATTGAAGAAAACATTTTTTAAGAGCATGTGAACCTCCGTCCAATTACCAGCGACGTTTCTGCGTTTGTATTATTTTTGCTCAGAATCTGTATCTAATGCTAATGTTCCAGAAAATATGGGACAGAATACAAATGTTCGCAGCTTATGAGTCCAATAAAATTTACTTGAAATTAATGATAACACGATTTATATTTTCATGGCGCTCAAATCTTTCTAAATTGGGCATAATTTTCCTCCTATCTTATTAACACCGGTTAAAATATAACGTTTTTATAATCAGTAACTTTCTTGTAATTCTGAATTAATAATCTATTTTTAATCAGTGTCCCTTTTAAATATATTAATAATCTCAACAACCTTTACTTTTTCTTGCTATATATAGTGTAATAGTAAGACAGAACAAAATACGGAATTTGGCGGTACAAAATCAAAACGGCCTGAGAGAAATTGAAGGGTACAGACAGGGTAATAAAACGTAGACCGTTTGACGCCGACGATGGCTGTGGCGAGACCTGGTATCTTCCCCAAACATCGATGGTAAGTGGGTTGAATGACTATGATCGGGCCCCCAGCCAGGGAAGGAAATAAAAAGATGGAGTGGTGAGAAATTGTTATAAACGGAGGAAAATTGATTAAGCGGTGATCATTAAGCAGTGGGCATTAAAGAATATGAAGTTGGAAAATAAGAGATTGGAGATTGTAATTAGCTATGAGCAATTGGATAATGGTGACTGATACACAGAGAGAGAAAGATCTCTAAATTGGTCTTGAATTTGTTGATTTAGGGCGGAATGCTTGCTCTTGTCCGTAGAGGCATATAAGAAGGTGGCCAACTACGATGTTTAAAGGATTCGGTTGGGACCGGTACAATGTTTATGCCCGTGCAGCGAATTCCAGAGTAAGATGAAAAACGGTAATTACTCTATTTGTAACCTTTTGCCGATTTCCTCGTACTGCCAATTCAATGTACGTATCTCTGTTTCTATGAGAAGGTCGGCAAAGACGACCCCAGTATAGATCTCATGTTTCTAGTTTGTAAGATATTTATGTTCGTGAATAGTGTACAAAGTATTTAGTGTTAACCTTAAAAAAGAGGCTGGCTTTGTAAATTAAAATTGATTCAACTAACTATTGTACATTTAAATTAATAAATATTACATTAATGGATTCCCCTTCTTACATAATAATTCTTTTTTCTTAACAAGTAATAACACTTAATAAGCTTCCCGAAATAACTGTTCACTATGAGGAAGTATTCTGAGAATTGAATCTTTCCTTTCACCTCGCTCCTTGCCTTTTCGAAGCCTGTGTCCTCCAACAACATTACCTACTACTTTTCCCTTTGTGCTTAATTTGCATTAACACTCTCCATAGTATCCTTGAAATTGTATTTCTCTTTCCCTTATTTCGGATTCTTCTTCGTCAACTGGGTTGGTAAAAGGAAGACTGTACTTGAATTACTTGCATTCTATACAGTTATGAATACTTAAAAATTCGTTGAGATTCTTTGTTATAATGGTGTTTCTTTTACATAGACAGGTGAAATTCTTCAAAATCATGTGTACTCCATGCTACACGGTAGTGTGGGACTTTTACCGCACTAAAAACACTTCTCTATTGCCCCAATACAAATTACATAAAATTAAGTACTAATATATTTCAATAATAGGGAAGTGTCAGACCTATCCAAATCACGTCGTACACCCAATACATCCGTTACTTCAATTAGGCCTGTAATAAATACAATGTTGGTAATATATATGTAGTGCAAAAATGTGCTAAACAAACAATTTTGCAATATACTTTTAATGTTTTGAAAAATGTAATAAAACTTTAATTTATTTAAACTTGAAGAAAACCTTGACATTAAGAGATATGCACCTTCTAACAGTTTCTTCCCTGTCTCGTTGATAAAGTCGTCATGCGTAATGTTACTGATCTAGCGGATAGGAAAATGGTTGTATGATAAAATTATTAAGCGGCTTAATTGATTCAATCTAATTAACCATTTTATTTTCAAATATTCAAATAATGCGAAAATTACTCGTGACATACCATACATGAGAAATTATTTGAATTGCGTAGGACACGTTCATGTTCGTTGTAGAAATTATTCATACACAAATCAAAGCACTTCATTGAACAATATTATTATAAATGTTTACTGTAGGGCATGAATCCTTTTTTCTTTAGGGATATTCAAACGTAATATGGGCAGATTACGAAAGACAAAAGAGTCATTAGAATAATTTCAAGTCAATTCAAGAACATCTTCTCGAGGACTTTTCAAAAAATTAGGTATACTTACCTTGGCAACTCAGTACATTTTCTCATTAATGTTCTTTGTGATTAACAATAAAAATTAATCACTACTAACGCAAATGTGCATAGAATTAACTCTAGAAATAAAGACAACCTTCATATAACACAAAAATATGTACACTATAAGGGAATAAAACTGTTCAAAAAGCTTCCCCCACACATTGAACAGCTCCGAAAGGAACCTAACAAATTGAAAATTGAACGAGCCACTTTCTTATTTAGCCACTCCTTCTATTCTGTAAAGGTATTTGTGAAACTATGTCATTATTGATGTAAAACTAGATATACGATTATCCTAATAATAATATAATAAATTCATGTAAAACAATTGGGCTCGTTCCATATCCTAGAAGCATTGCTTTACTGAAGAATCCACGGAATATGACTTATGTTATGTTAAAAGTGTATGATGCAGGTAATAAACAAATGGAGTCTGGCCAGCTGATAATGAGTTTAATTCCAATAAACATGTGCATGTGAAGAATTTAGTGTCCCGGACCATCTCCGCCTACGGTTACGGCCGAAATGAAAAATAACTAAATAAAAAGACGGCCAATAAGTCAGCATATAAAATTATCACTATTTATTCAAAAACAAAGTTTTGAGACTTCCTCAGGCGTAAAATTTAGCAACTCATCATATTCCTGGACTCCCTCAGGAGCTTAATTCCAATCTGTAATAATAATAAATTACCAATTTTATAATTGTTCTGACTGTACCTCGAATAATGTAGGCGAAAAATTACGGCCAAAATAGCTCTGAATTTAACGTTATTTATTTATTAAATTATAACATAAAGTTTCGTTCAACCTAAGGTGTGCAAACAATCTACAAAAAGTAAGTATAATTGAAGT
This sequence comes from Eucriotettix oculatus, assembly GCA_034510155.1. Taxonomy (NCBI): domain Eukaryota; kingdom Metazoa; phylum Arthropoda; class Insecta; order Orthoptera; family Tetrigidae; genus Eucriotettix; species Eucriotettix oculatus. Next base: position 132,541,653 of record CM067377.1, read on the forward strand.
AAATTTAATAAAATAAAATATGCCTATATAAAAAATACATTAAAAAGGTGGGTTTGAATATATTTAATGGATTTTTTGATGTAATATAAGTGTCCAGGCAAAAAAAATGAAATACTGACCATGTAGTATAACATTGTTACTTACATAATTAAAAAGTGTGAAGTCAATGTCATTACAATTAATTATTCATTTATAAATACAACTGATGAGGTCCTTTAACTGAAGGATGAAACGTATTATTTTATTAATAATTTTAATTTGTAATAAATTTAGACCATAAATAATCCAGAAAGTTGTTATAATCAAAAATAGCACAAAGATTTATTAACAAATTTGTACGTGAAGCACGAACTGTCTCCGAGGCTTGTTATTGAACTACGGACGAGGTAAATATAATATTTCCGCATTCCTTTATGGGAAGGGGAACCTTTAAAGGATTATGCCGATTGGAAAGGCCTTTGCTTTTCGGGAGAAGTTCGTGTATCCTTTACAAATTTGTTTAACAATAATATTTAACAAATATCGATTTACATTACCAATTAGTTCTTCTTAAGTTTGGACAATGAAAAATTAAATTTAAAAATTGAAGTTAAAGAAGACAATCATAAGTTTTATTCAGGTTGTGGGTATCATTTTTTGCATTTAAGGAGGAAGAATGGGATCTAATGTATAGCATTTCACTAATAAGTCGAGAAAAATGGTTTATTTCTGTGTCTAAAAGTTTTAACGTTGGACCAATCTAAATTGTGGTTCTATATATGTGTGTGTTTTGATACCACAGTATCTTTGTTGTATTTTATACTGTTTTTATGTTCACTAATTTTTTGTCTTTATGATATTTTGGTTTGGCCAATGTAACAAGCAATAATAACTTACAGTATACTGGCCAAAGGTCAGAAATTTATTACAAATTAAAATTATTACTAAACAAAACGTTTCATCCTTTAGTTAAAGGACCTCGTCAGTTGTATTTATAAATAATATAATGTAATGACATTGACTTCACACTTTTTAATTATGCAAGTAACAATATTATACTACATGGTCTGTACTTCTTTTTTTTGCCTGGACAAAAAATCATTCAAATTGCATTCACATTATATTATCGTTAGTATTCTTTGCGTCTAGAAGTCGCATATTCTCATCGTATTGTAACTCACCCTATTTTACATCTACGCCATCATGGAAACCAATAGCACTACTGTTCTGGTGGAATTACATGTTTCCACACTCCCTTTTGACTTCATTAGCAAAACCAGAATGTGAGCTCTTGACCGTTGATGATGTCATGGCGCTTCGAAGGTTCGCCTCTAGCGGATCCAAGTGAGTAGCAATTACGATTCTCGCCATGAAGGTGACTTTTGATTTATCTCTAGGAGAATCTCACATCCGGTATTTAGAATAATTGAAAACGGCCATATTGGGTAATGGATCCAGGTTTCGTTTCTAGTTGACCTGCGTGTGTCCAATGGTCAATTTTATCTAGAAAAAAATGCTGTTATGATCGTTTTGTACGAGCGGGTTCGAAATTATAGATGGTACATGAGCGCCCATTATGCCTCCAGATGAAATTGTTGCTGAAGCAGTCACGAGCTAATTTACTATGCATGTTTTCCTGGTTCATTTCATACGACCTTCCACAAGTGACGAATACCTCTTTCAGGTTTCAGAGTGATTCTCAAAAATCACCTCTCGACCTAAACCCTTTGGAACACCCCACACCTATTTTCAAGGTTATAGCTGGGAACATTTTATAGTGTTATGACGTTCAGTAATTTTCATGAAAGCTTTGAGCTTCGAGTCAAGACAGTGACAATTTTGTCGCGTTAGGTTTTTAGAAAGCAGGCTCATCTATAGTCTGAGGTGAACTCAACTCCCTGTGGGATCAGTAACGTTAGAAAAGATATGCCATTTTGCGGTCCATTTCTGTTCACATTTTGTGAAAGAAGTCCCAATCTAAAAAATAATCATAGTTCTTTAAAATTTCTATACCCCTGAAAGATAAAAGAGGAACACTACAAACAATTATTATAACACTTCACGTCACTTTGCCTTTAACATTTAAATTCGAATATGCATTTATATTACTCAAAATAACCATTTCATTTAACACGCTTTTTGAGATTTGTCCTGAATTTATTTTCTTGAAGAGGATTTCCTCCAAACACTCCCACAGGTAAATTATTCCAGTCGTTGATGGTCCTTTACAGGAATGAGAATTTGCCAACATCTGTTTTTTGCTTTCTACATTTTACTTTGAATTGATGATCCCATCTACCTATATAATGTATAACTGGGCTTTTGGAGCTAATTCCAATGCATGGTATTTGCCCCGTATAAGCTTTGAATATCAAATGCAACCTTGCTTTCTCCTCCTTTGTGACAAGATCTCCCACCCTAGTTGTTCTACTTTGTCGTCCCTATGACCCGGCCCTACTAGCTTTTTCTGAACTTTCTCTAATGATTCTATTTTATTTTTCTATAGGGATCCCAACAAAATTGGTCTAAGGATAAATATGCTGCCTCCTTTGATTTTGAACTTCCCTTTTTTAAGTTCCGCGTTATGAAGTATAAGGAATTTCACGCTTGGAGAAGGAAATAAACCTGCATCAAGTTTAAGCAGATACCGCGTATTATTCTTAAACTATAGCATAAGGCTGTAGTTAACCCTCGGTTGTCTTGTTTCTTTTATGCATCCCTTCCTATGATATTAAAGGGGAGTTTCATCATGTAACCTGTCACCTTAAACAAGATCCTATAAGTCTAAGCAGTATACTTTTGTCAAATATAAATGTTCCATGACAATCAATATACAGCACAATTTATTCTAATACAATGTGTTATATACCTGTAGCGACATTCATTGAAGTGCAAAGAACTTCAGTGGCTGACGCGCGGTGTGGCAGTTCTTTTACCGCAACAATGACTCTAAGTTTTTAGTAGTAGTCTCAGATAAACCAGACGCGTAACATTGTACAGAAATGCGCGAGAGTTAAATAAAACGTTGTAGATATTATTGTGCGTAATTAATCACATAGCAATATACCTTTAAAAAAACTGTCATTATCTTAAAATGCTTGCATAGTGCCTGTTTATCTAGGTTATTAACTCTGGAAATCATAACTATATTATTATTGTTTACTCCAGTGTCTTACTTTATTATATACTTTTCTTTATTTAATATAAAATATTTTGATAATTATTGATGATTGGTTCAATTGATGTAGGGATAGAATCATATTAGTTTTTGCATTAACTAATTTCATTTATTCTTACAGAGTTGAACCCAAATTTTGTTATTTTAGATGCAATTTTATCTATATACGTTAATGATCGATGCTTTACATTTACTGATCAATTATGAAATATTTTCATTTATATTTTAATATTAAAAGAATTTATAGCATTATTGGTTCCAGTATAGCAATTCAGAAACCCTTTAGTATTATAGCCTTCTTTTCTCATTAGTTTCTCTATAATGCTTGAAGATTGTCTAATTTATACCATCACAGCAAGTAACGCATTAATGTATTTATTTTACATAAATAGAGTTTTAATGATTACCACTTATATATTTGTGGACGTACACAGGGAAAGAAGCTGTAACCCACTGCGAAACAGAATAACTTAAAGAAGTTCTTACCCTAAAGAGAGAAGATTTTCCGGGTGGAGAAATTTCAAATGTCAAGGGAGCGAGTTAATGGAAAGCTTTGTTGCTGGTTTGCGCTTACTGAACCTCTTTGGACATTAAATTTTTCACTGCACAAGGTCCGATAAAGTTCAAATATTAGCTTGTATTATTCCATACCTTATGGCCGTAAAATTACTTATTCGTAAACCTGTTCTTGGACTCAACAAACCCTTATTTAAAAATTAATAATAGGATTAAATATTTAGTTGAACTGATTAGAATTAATTTAAGGGAAATAGTACTTCTATAATTCGTTATAGGTTAAAGTAATTGACTAACACGACACATACTGTCTAAACAATGCTAAGTTCATGCCTTGAGGACGAGTCGGAATTGTTCAATTCTGGTTCCAAAAACTGTATTGTACAGCCTCAAGGTTTCTCCACACACTTACGGGAATTCCTGGAGTATTTCTTCCACATGTACGGGAGGGGGCTTTACACTCACAGAACTACGCATTGATTCAAGATAACAATTATGATAAATCATTACAAATCCGACTCATTTTGGAACAGCTGAACTCTTTTACGTTGGAAACACAATCCAACCTTTATTTCCTTTCAAAAATTTGCCATGAAATGCTTCGACAGTATAAAGCATTTCATTCTGAGGAGAGAAGTACAACGAAGGTACTGACAACAAGGCTCCAATGGGAAATCGCGTATTTAGGCCAACTGTAGAAAGTGCCAGGAAATCCTCTCGGCATACCATAACCGACCTTGATACTTTTATATCTAATATTATACATTTCTGTATATTTATATTCATACATTATAAGCCTTTACGATGCTGAATTCTTTGCCATCTTTTACTCACGTCTTATATTTATGGGAAATCGATCCGGGATCGCCCACTGCTCTCATTTGAGGACACCATTCATTAGCCACTTCCTGCATTAAAGAAATATAAAAGGGGAAAAAAAGACATTTACTGAAAAAAATAATGGGCGTTAATTGGTGAAGATAAAAAGATATATATTATTTATATGTTGTACTACAAATTTATAGCCCTTATTCTTAAATTTAACTCATTTCTCGTGAAATGATGAAACGTACCGCCATTTGATCTCGTTTCATGTGTCAGAGATTTACTGTCGAGTTCCCTCCTTTAAAGAGCAATTATAAATTTCAGTCTGTTCGGCCATGTTGGCTTTTAGATTATCTCCGCCTACTCTCATTACAAAATTTGCACAAAGAAAGAAAACTAGATGAAACGAAAAGAAAGCACACCTTTTTTTTCAGGTGGAGAAATGAGAGGATGTGAGCTGCACAGGCGGTTGAAGAACCGCGGTAGTAACAAAAAGGTACAGTAAGGTTGTAGATTTTCTTTTATAATTATCTGATTCATTCGTTAATTATTCTTTTTAAATTGAATTTAATGTTACAAATTTTTATTTAAGATTCTTAAAATTATAATTTACTTGCTGCCCGCCCCGGCTTCGCACGGGCGGTGTACCTAATGAAAAAAAAAACCGTTTACAGTACGACCACGCAATGAAATAAAATTACAAATAATAATTCAACCGTACTTTATAGTAATGCCTTGTAATGCATATTATTATTCGTTTTTCCTTCCGGAGAGAAAACAAATAGCGCCGATGGTTTGCCGACTCTCGAGCACGCAACGTACAACTGTCCATGCGATTCCACACACTCGGATTGACCTTGAGTTTTATTAATTGTAATGCGAATGCAAGGCGCCCCAGAAACTGGACACACTTAAATTAAAAAGAAAAGTCGGTTGGTATTAGTGGTATTCTTGGAATAAGTACATCGTCGCCTTTTAACTTTACAATGATGTAGTAGCTTCAATCAAAATTTTTATCATTTTTTAACAGCGAGTCTTGCAACATTGACAAATTTATCGCCGGCTTAATCGACTGTTGGACCATATCTAAACACCAATCGTTCATAGGAAAACATTATAACTCGCAGTTTGTTTTCAACGCGCGTTTACAACAATAAATTGAATGAGAATTCTCGTCCTCCCTCTCGTTCTCTGTCTCTCTCATGCTGCCAAAATTACGCTGATTATGGGATGGATGGTATAGGAACGCCTAATAGGATTTTTAACTCGCAGTTTGTTTTCACGCCGCCTTTCAATGAATTTATAAATATTTATATTAATATCTTCTGAACTCTGCAAGATATTGAAATGAACCTACACGAAAATTTAAATTAATTGCTGTTTCAATACCTGAAATTTTCATTAAAATCCGTTGAGCAAATCGGAGCATAAACAGATCAAGAGTATAGGCAACCTGCATTCACTTTTTGGAGATTCAAACGCGCGTACGCCAAGATCCCTTTCCGCATAATTATTCATACTTTAATATTATGAGATTTTTTCGTAGGATTTTTTAAAAAAAATTCTGCTATACAAACCTTGACCTGACAATAATGAACACAGCAAAAAAAGAATTATCCAAATTGGTGTAGAAAAGCGTGTGTTATGGAGTGATCAATCCTGTAAACATTGTTATCTGCAGATCCGATTTAAAGTCTACATCTCCAAAGTAGTTTCGAAGTCTCGATTACTTTCTCTGGTGCAACCGTTCATTTAATTTAAAACTTGTTCATGCCAATAGTCACGTAACCTAATTGAAATGCGATTAACCAGACTTAAAAATGCGTTCTTTTCTTCTCCATGGCGAGTCAATAACATATCTCTCGTTCCATTCCCATCACTTAACTTCAACAATGCTGCAACTTAATTATTGGTCATTTTATATCGTGTCCTTAAATAAAAGGCGATTCCTACTTGACATCCGATTTTGATCAAACTTTACATATACATGCACACTCATGAGCAAAATTTTTGCTGGATTGTTACTCTGGTTTCCGAAGCTAGATCCATCTGTCGAGAAGCGCGCGGTGCGAACTATTTGCCCAAGTTTGATATGTTTTGGAGATTCAAATAGGATATATTTGACCCGATAGGTTCACATTTCATAGTTTTGGTTTAAATAATTTTCACGAATCAGATTTAAAGGTAGCTCTGCGGATTCCTTTTATACGCTAATATTTATAGAAAATATTCGATTGTATTATACTTGTATACATAATTTACGTAGCTTAATAGAAATTTATAGATTCCCTACCTTTCCATACACTGTAAACTAAATGATCGCAGTGAGGTAATATTAACAAATGTCGTGTAATGAACAATTATCAATCCTGATTTTGGTAGATTTATGAATTATTTGAATACAAATAATTGCGTCTGAAATTATGTTTTATAAATATTAACAATATTTTAGCCTCCCTCTGCAATAATATATTCGATTATAAGACTATGATTAGATGTTAAATGCTTATATTTTATTTTTCAGAATACATTTGAATCATCAAATATGAAATACTTACAAATTTATTATACAATTCAGTGGCAGTTTGGAATTGTTTTATATTTTATAAAATAAAATTCCCAAGTAACATACAGGGGCTGGACAAAATAATATGAACACCATGCAATATGGTACTGCTTGTTGCAGGTTGGCACCACTGTGTACGTGTAAATTCTGCGACGCGGCTGCAGTGCCCAGTTGATGTGCCACGTTTTGAGGTTATCGTGCAATATATTAATTGCTTTGTTCTACGATGGTTAACACGAGTGATCGGTGAAATGCGTGATCTATTAGACTTCGACAGAGGCCAAATCGTTTGAGCGTCTGTGACGGAAACGGCTCAACTGTTTAACGTTCCACGAGCGACAGTATCCACAGTAATGACAAAACACGGTAAAACATCGTCAGCGAAGAGGAATAGAGGGCGAAGGCCGAAGTTAACTGACAGAGACAGACGAGAATTAAAAATGATTGTGACCAGACAACATAAAATTTCCACGGCAAAAGTGACTGCAGAACTCAACACTCACTTGAGCAATACTGTTTCGACAAAAACAGTGCGGCTTCGCAAAGCTAATATTTATTGAAGGCTGAAATTTCGAAGAAACCCTTCATAAGGCTGGCCGCAAATTGAGACGCACTTTACACTGGACCATCGCCGACTTTACATGTGGATTAGAACAGTCTTTGTTATTTAATTTGAGCTCCAAATCGGATTCAGATGATGAATTAAAAGACCCCATGCTCATTTCGTTGATTTGAAACGAGAAAAGAAAAAAAACGAGATAAGTATATTATAACTGCCCGTGAAAGTTACCCAACTAATTCACGGCAGAGCTCTCAGGACAGTGTGTTTTCGACCTTGCAAGGTACACAAAAATAGTGGAAAACACTGATCGCGGCGAAACGAGGATGAGGAAAGTGAAGAAGGACAAACAATGATAACATACAACTTTAATTTACACAAAATAAAAAATATTTGGATTGAAAATATGTTTACAATTACACGATTTAACAAAGGAAGATGAATGAACTGTCCTTTACATTTACGCAAAGCTAAGAAAAATTTCACAAAAGTTACTGAATTTACCAAATACACACATCTTAATCGAATATTCACTTTGAATACCTCGATGGACTCCACCAAGTTTTGTGTCAAAAACTTGGAAAAGAAATTCTGTGTTGACGTCAATATATTGAGAATCTATTAACACTATTAAAATGGATAAATATTTGATTTTGATTTAATAGCATACATATATGCTTAATTGCTAAGAATAAATAAAAATTCTAATACGCTATTTTCAACGTAAACAAATGTTGGATGCGCACTAGGTTACTGCGCGAGTGCTGATGACACGGATGGCGCAAACAGCTGATGTGTGTCTAAGTTACTAGATAAAAGATGGGCCTAAAAATACGGATATATCCCAGCGTCAAACACAATAACAAATAAATCGTAACCTTACGTAATAACAACATGAATAAAATGTAAACACAGCTAAATAGATTTAAATATAATATCAATATTAGTGTCATCAAAAGTGAATTTCGTGTGCACAACAAAAGTTTAGTCACTCACGTTTTTTTGGAAAGGTTTTAAATTATTGTTTTTACGTAAAATTTTACTTTCTGACCAAATTATTGTTCGTTATATCGTTGTCAGCAATACTCAGTGTTTAACGTTAACTTTCGAAAGAATAAAATTAAATATAGTAGCAAAATTAAAAAACTTTGGTGTACACGTATGTAATTGAAATAAAGTTATTGTTTTCAGTACGTAAAAAGTAAAAGTGTTTGATGAAAGTTATAGTCACGATCGGTATAAAGTCACAAATATGGAATAATTCCACCTTTATCAGGATTAGGTGGTGCAGAGTCCCGCGAAGTAGACGGCAGCTCTCGCCGGCAAGTCGATAGGTTTGCTTTCAGTAGTCCACCAAACAGAGTCTCGTGGTCGGCTGGGATGTCGCCCTTCGATGTTGATCAGGAACGGGCCAAACTGAGTTTGTAGCCGACTGCTACTTCGACCAATCTGGACTCGAAATACCTCCCTCAGCAAGATTCTGAGCTCGTATTATATGTGTCGTAGTCTGTAGTAAAACTGTATACAGTATTCTGCCGCCTGAATTGAAAAGTTTAAGTGAACTCGACGTGAATTACTCTAGAAGTTTATACTCGGTGAAGTCTCAGTAATAAGTTTTCGTTACGGTTAGGAAAAAAAGAAAATTAGAATAGAAACCTTTGAAATGTGGTGTCATAGGCGAATGTTTAAAATTAGATAGGTGGATAGAATCACAAACGAGGAAGTTCTTAACCGAATAGGGGAAAAGTGAACAATATTATTATTATTACTTAGCTGCTATTGGGCATTTGCCCGGTGGCAGCTATATACAATGAAAACACAATTCACACTAAGGAAGAATTTTGAAGTGTAGATTTTTTGATCTGAAAAAGAAAAGAAAGGAGTCACACAGAAATCACTACACTGCACTTCACTGATTCTAAAAAATGCTTCTCACTTAAGCTTTCTTAGCCTATTCCTAAACTGATTTACGCTACCCGGAAAAGTTGTCAGTATTTCTGCAGGCAAATAATTCCAATCGCGTATTGACCTATTTACAAGTGAAAATTTTCCTACGTCTGTTCGTTGCCCATTTTCTTTAATTTTGAACGAGTGGTCATATTTAGAAATATAATTCGGCACCGTAAGATGGTTTGTTATTTCTTTCCAGGCCGGTTCACCCTTGTATGGAGGACGTTGACTAAGAGAAGGGGCAGATTAATAGGCCACGTTTTAAGACACGATGCTCTTGTAAAATTAGCATTAGAGGGAAGTGTGTGGGATAAGAACAGAAGAGGGAGGCAAGGATGGAATACGCTAATCAGGATGGGGAGGATGTAGGTTGTGCTAGTTATGCGGAAATGAAAAGGCTTGCACAAAATAGGTTAGCACTGGGGGCAGCATCAAACTAGTCTTAGGATTGAATACCACAACAACAAAAGGAAAAAAATCGCCAGCCGGACTTTCTCTGACATCACGCTCCACGGAAAAAAAATTGCGCATAATTGAACATTATAGCGAAACGAAATAAAGAAATAATGCTTAGAATAATATTCTTGAATTTCCCCGGCGGAAAATAACGAGAGGAATAAAATTTTTCTACAATAATTCACAGTTCTGTGGACGTTGGCGAAAACCGTTACGGAAGCAACAATAGGAACGTCTAGTACAGTCGTTACACAAAATCTGCCTCACAACAGACTACCATGATGACAATAAAACGTGTGATGTGGTTTATAAATAAAATATAAATAATATAATAAAAATAGAATAATATAAAGGAAAGATGGGAAATGAAGTTAGATGTAACGGGATGTTACAATATTTTGCGGGAAAGGAAAAAGTGGGTTCTGCAGCCCCCTTATTCCTCTCCGTTCTCGTTCATAAATTTTATTTGATGCAGTACATCATCTTGCATATATAGATTTTGCCTCTTCCCGTGAAATAATTTAACTGTTGAGAATAGGCTCAATTAAATTTGAAAATTAAGCCGACCTTCTGTGGTGTAGCGGTCAGCATCACAGAGTTTCTGGATTCGAATTCTGGCAAGGGTATGGATGTTGTGTGTGTGTGAGAGAGAGAAACAATTACAGTTAACAAAAAACGAGTTTCCCAATTGTATTCGCCAATAGCCATAGTAGTTGATGCGAATCAAATAAAGATAAAATAATTAGGCGCTGAAAAAGTAATAATTTTATTTTGTTTAAGGTTATAGTGAAATGATCCTTGTAGGGCAAATATCAGTGAAAATTCCACGGCTTATTTCCGGGGTGAGTAACCCGTTTCATTTGAACTTCTGAATAGTTCCAAGAGCTTTACCAGAAATATATCTAGTAAGGAATTTAACTATTTTTTTCGTGTTTGTAATGTTTCCACCAACTACGATACAGAAGCATACATAAAATATTGACTCATGACAAAGATAATTGATTTTTTGCAAATGAATTAGTTGGAGAAGCAGTATCTTGACAATATTTACAGTTTGTAGAAAATCGGGCTCAAAGGTAATTCTGTTCTTCAATTTTTGCTTCCTATCAGCTCTGGCTCAGACGTCACAATCTCTATACCTGGGTTTCTGCGCTGCCTCGCGGGACACCTGCAATATGCGCTGATCCATTCATTCACGAGCGCTTCAGGAAGTCTGCTGTGCTGCGCTGCACGCGCGTCTCAATTTGCCTAACGGAAGCCAACGCAAAGCTGCGAAAGAAGTGATGCCACGGTCAAAAGAACTGGACGACTGGAAGAATGTGGTATGGTCCGATGAATCATCATTTACATTGTCTCCTACAAACGGCCGGGTTTATGTATGGAGAACATCAAAAGAAGCCTACGATCCGGCCTGCCTGCTTCCTACAGTCAAGCACAAGGGAGGTTCCTTTATGATTTGGGCGGCTATATAGTGGTATCCAGCTGGTCCAATCATTACCTTTACTGGCCAAATAAATAACTCAACATCCTCAACAATGAAGGGCTTACTATGACTAGCATATTTCTGACAGACACTGTCTTATTCCAAGTTGATAATGCACCCATACACACAGCCAAAAAGGTTCAGGCGTGATTTATAGAACATCAGAATGCCATCAAACATCTTCCCTGGCCAGAACAATCACCAGACCTCAACATCATTGAACCATTATGGGGAGTTTTAGAGCAGATTTCCACTTCCAACATTGTTGCAGAAATTGGCAGATGTTTTGCTGCAAGAGTGGGAAGACATTCTGTTTGAAACTATTCACTCTATGAATCTATTCTGCCACGAATTGCAAATTATCTCAAAGCAAATGGTGGTTTAATCCTTATTGATTAATAACTATTGTGTAACATATATTATAACATATTATTCTGTTCAACCCCTGTATTTAGTTCTTCTAAAGATCTTAAAGCCTTGATAATTTATTTTGATAAAAATATTAATATATTGTTTTTTTTTAACATTGGTCCCTTTATCACTATACACTAATCCACCCACAAAGCAGAAATTGGGACTTGGTAAAGGAGGGACTTCATATCCCAAGATTATTCAGTGTAATCCACAAGATTATCCTCATAAATACAATTTCAATGATAACTTCAATTTTTCTTATTGCTTTATGCAGAACCAAATTAAACTGTGCAGTGGACAGCACATCACCTTGATTTACTCTGGAATTTATTGCAAATGGTTCAGACATCAATTTCCCTGACTATTGTTTTTGTTTGGTTATTGTCTAGTGTCATTTTTACCAGTCTTATTAATTTGAGTGGTATACCAAATTCTTCCAGAATGTAGTAAAGTTCTCCAAGTTTTAAGCTGTCAAAATTGCTGAAAGTCTATAAATAACCTGTATACATCTATATTATATTCATAACATTTTTCTAGGCTGCCTTAAATTATGGATTTGGTCTAAAGTACTTCTGTTAGGTCAAATCCACATTGGTACTCTCCCAAAATCTCATCTGCTTATATTTTAATTCTTCTAGATATAATTAATGATAATTTTATAGGCTATGTTTAAAAGTGTTATCCCTCTGTAATTCTGACCTTCAGTTTATCCCCCTTCTTATTAATGGGGCATATAATTCCCATATTCCAGTCATTCAGCATTTCTTCAGTCTCCCATATTTGTTTTAATAAGTTTACATTTCTCTTTCAGCTCATGTGTTCTTGTAACCTTCCCCGGTGTTTTATTATTTTTCATACTTTATAATGCTGTATTCATTTCTTCAGCTGTGAATGGGTGGCCTACATTTTGAACATTCTGATACCTTGAAGAGATTGAAATCATTATTGATATCCTTATTTAATAATTCCTTGCAGTATTCTGCTATGTGATAATTTCCTTATTTCCACTAATTAAATTACAATCTTTATCTTTACATAGGTTTAGCTTAGGTTGGAAATATTTCATTACTTTATTAACCTTTTGATACATTATTCTGGTTTACTGTGATATGTTTACTTCCTCTATTTATTTTATTTTCTTATTCATCCTTTCCCCTACACATTTTGAAAACTAATCTTCTACTTTCCTTATAGAGCTCAGTTACTTCTGGTCTCTCTCTTCAATAGCCCTTCTACAGTCCTCAAACCAATTTTGATCTCATGTAACTTTTTTTCTCTCCAATCACCTGCTCAGCTGTGATTAGTATGGCAGATTTGTCCTCCCATTCTTGTTCTAGTCCTATCCCATTAGCATTATTGAGTTCCAGTTTTTCCTTTACTCTATCTTGATAGGCTTGCACAGTTGGTTGTTCTTTTAGTTTCCCTGTATCCCATCTTTTACTCTTTTCTTCTTTATTCTTCATGGTTTGAAATTCTATTTCTAAGAACTGCTTTAACAATAAAATGGTCAGTCACAGTTTGGCCCTCTACTTGTTCTCACATCTATAATATTTTACGCGTGTCTTGAAAATACCAGGACATGATCTATCTGGTTCAACCTCCCCCAGGTAAAGCCCACGTTCCCTTATAAATTATTTTATGTTGGAAACAGGTACGTTTTATTACTATCATATTATTCATACTAGCAAACTGGCCAAGATACTTCCTATTTCTATTTGATCTTTCATGAAGGGTAAATTTTTCACTACAGTTTCCATAAAATTTCCCTTCCCGATTTTTGCATTAAAATCTGAAACTATTATAACATTGTACTTTGGAACTCCTTGACAGACCGATTTTAATAAATCATAAAACTGTTCTCTTTCCTCCTCCTCTTCTGTTGGTGCATGAGTTGATATTAGGCCAATATTTTTAAAGTAATTTAATTCTCAATCTACATATTCTGTCATTTATTGGGATAAAATCTAAAATACTCGTTTATTCCTTATTGTGCACAAGATTTGGACTTTCGCAGACTTCAACTTGAATTTTGCGTTGGGACTTGGGTCTACACCCTTACCAGATCCACCTGGCCCAGTAGCTCATAGACCTAGTTAACCATAGACAACACTGTTTATTTGCTGACTGGGCTTAGGGGCATTTGGAAAAAAAATCAACATTGGCCAAAAAATAATTTATTGCAACGAGGCACAATTGCCGTATGCAGGATAACAAACACACGAGGTTAATGCAGGTACCAATGCATCCACAAAACCTTACTGTTTGGTGCAGATTTTGGGCCAGCAGTGTCACTGGTCAATACTTTTTTTAAAACAAGGCCATCACTATCAACGAGCGCTTCAGAATGATGCTAAAAAATACCTTCCGGCCAAAATGGAACGATATAGATGCAGACAATATGTGGTTCCACCAGGAGACCACAATGAGCATTCTGAATGAACGAATTAAGGTTATCTCTCACAGAGGTGGCGTGAATTGGCCAAGATCGTGTAATTTGACTCCATTAGACTTTTTACTATGGGGCTTCCTAAAGTTGCAAATCTATGCCAACAAGCCGCAATTGAGCAATGCCCTTAAAGTCAACATAACCCAGGCCATAGCTCAAATTCAGTTGGGTCTATGGGGCTGTCATTGAAAACTGGGCCAATCGGATCTGCCCCACCATGAGAAGCTGTGGCAGACATTTGAACCATGTTATATTTCATACATAATGACATGCATGGGTCTTTCAAATAAAAAATTAATTTCATTAATACCTCACACACAGCTTGTTTTATTCCAACATCAACCTGCCCTTTAAACATGTTCCATTCACCCAAGTTTTAGTTTACGACTATTAGTGCATGATTATAACTGCTTTTAAAAAATATTCCTATCCTCTCTCATTTAAGATTTGAAATGTGTTTCAATCCTCATGTCAATAATTTCCAAATCTGATACAAGCAAGATCTTGTACTGAGCACAAAATAATTGTATAACAGCAATTTTCATTGAGATTTATTTTCTGATATAAAGAAATTTTGATTTTCAATAAAAACAAACAAATGCATTTATACATATCACTTGCACACATTAACATATTACTTTTTCTTTGGTTTCCGGAGTGAATGACCTTCACCAGTGAACACCTTAAATTCTTCTATTGGTTCTTTATTCTGAAAAAGAAAACATAATGGTTAATAAATTGAAGCAATCCAAGAATATCACGTTATAATTGAAAATTGTACTCTAAATAAATTATACAACTAATAAAATCATTAACCAGGAAGTTCTAAGCAGAGTAAGAGTAGAGATAACAATATGGAGGACTATGACCAAGAGAAGAGATAGATTAATAGACCACATTTGCATTACAGGGAAGTGTGTGGGGTAAGAACAGAAGAGGAAGGCCAAGGATGGAAACACTAAGCAGATTGAGGGGGGGTGTAATGTGGCTGTTATGTAGGAATGAAAAGGCTTGCACAGAAAAGATTAAAATGGAGGGTGCATCAGATCAGTCTAAGGATTGAATACTTCAATAACTAATAAAATGTGTGACAACTTATTCATGTATTATAAAAATACATTTAAAAATTGTAATTTGCCATGCATATTTCACATTTGAATCACAAATAAAAAATTAATATAAAAATTGAGAAAAATGTTCATTTCACAAAACATAAATCATGCAACAGATATGTTACCTTAAGAATTAAGCAAAAATAACATTTAGATGAAAACTAGTTATCTTAGTCCTATTTGATAAATAATGAGACTACTGACCTCTTTAGAAGGAGGGCGAGAATTACGGAGGAATCTAATAGTTCCAATTTTGTGATTGTAATCTGGAATACCACGTTGGTAAACAAGTTTATTTGCAGAACTTTCAGATACTGCTGATTCCTTTCGCTTTTTCCCATCTAGTCTGAAAAGTAAGTTTTTAAATTTTACTACCAACATTATGTAATTATGATAAATGTATATGAATCAATATGTAAATTTAAGTAGGAGCAAAATGTACAATAACTTGGATATTTTTCTATTTCCTTTAAGAATATGGCAACTCAAAATGACAAATTCAGTACAGCATCTGAATTTCTGAAATATTAATATTATAATATCAGTGTGACAATGGTGGAACCAGGAGTCAAATTTCCCTGACCATTTCTACAAACAAGGACAAATAAATCTGCTCAAGTTGTTAAATGTTCTGCCAATAAACATTTAATCTACATTTACGAAAACACAGCATTATCACCTGTTTCCTTCTCCCATAAATGGTATGAATCCTTTCAGTTCTGGCATAAGTTCAGCAGGGTCAACAGCCATTTCTTCATCAGCTTTTGTAACACGTTCAGGTTCTTTGTAACCAACTGGAGGTGCAAATTCAACCTGATAAAATAAGTGTATAAAGAAGTAATAATTTTCTCTGTTATATAATTTAATGAATGATAATTTTAGGTTAATGTTTTTATTTATGCATAAGAGCTGATTACAGTCACAATATATAGTCATTCTCATTACTTATTATATTAGGATTAGCAAGAGCTTTAATCTGCATTTTCCACAATCATTCTAGCAATCCATAAATAGTAGACAGAAATAATTACAAAATTTATTATATCATTTGTTGATAAAATACATTTTTTATATTTCCTTCTTAACCATACATTATTTATGTAATGGCTAACCATAAAAATTATTAGTTGCAGTTTTATTATACAATCATGTTCTTGACTGGAATGAGATACTGTGAGTCATTGTGCCACTTAAGATGTAATTAACACTGTCAGCTCTCATAGGGTAGGGAACGAAGACAAAAAGAGATTTAATACTGTAGCAGGATAATACAAATAATGCCCGACACCCAGACAGTGATTACAATAAATAAAAAATAAAACTTTTATGAACTTATAATAAATAATATTCAATCTCATTACAAATATAAAATCAAGTAGATGAAACATCATGTATAACACTAAATAAGCATACAAATAAAAAATACATGATATTTATCAATTTCCTCAAAAACCAAAAACATGTATTTTGACAGTCTCCTACATTAATCATTTACATGAATATTTTTCTATTTCTTTTTAAAGCTACATATAACAACAAGGTTTCTAAATACACAGGATCCAACCAGATGGATTATGTTATTTTCTAAATTGTCAAAAAATATGGGAAAAATATAGCGGGTAAGAGGATCTTGTGCCATGATTTACAAGAGTGGAGCAGTATAGGACTTACGACACCTGGTGCAAGGGCCAAATTCGTGACCCCTATTATTTAGATATTTAATCGAAAAGGCTGCATAATTTGCAGTAATTCTGAACAACTTTTTGGAAAGAATATATTTGTTATTGTGTATCATACATTTTTAAAATTTTAAGCTCTGATTACAAGTTATTATTTATTGTGAATATTTGCCACCCCTAAAAAGTGCCACCCAGGGTAGATTGCCCCCACAGCCACACTATGCCTGAGTGGAAGCCTACTCTTTATAATGGTAAACTATAAAAAAAACTTGAACTAAAATGGCACTCTATTCTCTATATATACCAAAAAATGCCTTGAAGACAAACCACAAAATAGATCTGGATAGTTGCAAAAAAAATTCATTTGGGGTGAGATTAATTTGCAAGGCAATAAAAATCTATAAGGGACCAGTTAATTTTGACTGATATGTTAGATATGACATGTGACCCCTGTAGTTTTCCTGCATCTGGGAGACATAAGAAAACATATGACACAACAAACCAGCAAGACTCAAGGTGAAACATGACCCTAACAGCCAAAAATCCAATGGTCACGAATGAGGTAATTCACATAATTGAACTACCTCATCCAGATAAGGAATATACCCAGTTGTATAAAAGATACACATGACTGGGCCCATTTTAAATTTATTAATGAAAGAACATTATGTTTTTTCCGGTATACAGGTATTTCATTCAGAACACTTCTAGAATGGCTACAGAATTTTGCACATAAGAGAGATGGAGCTCCAGCACATTTAGTCACATTATTGAATGAATTACTTGATATGTACCCGAGGAGCCAACAAAACAATTGGATTATGCATCAGCCATTCCAAAAGCAAACACTTCAGCATTTCTAGAACACTGTGAAAATATTCAACATATAGGATTATTTTCAAACTGTTTAAGACCATGATGTGTGTAAAAGCAAGTAGAGGATATGAGGATTTGTTATGAGACTTCGAGTTGATAATAACTCTTTATACAGTACATTCATTCATTAAAAATTTGAAATCACAAGGCACTTGAAATATTTTTTCTTCTTCTTGTTTTGGTAATAAGAACATGTCTCCAAAGTTTTAAAAATATTATTGAAACTATTTGCCTATAAATAATGAATCAATTTTAATGACACTTACTAGAGACATAGTATTTGCACTAAAAAAAATAGTAAATGCAACATCGATTAGAATTCAACAGGTACAAATCCATTGAACAAAGCATTCACTACATTACGGATTGTGAGAAATTAAATATTGTGAATGATGAGTAATTCTACGAGTCTAGACTTCCAGTCATCGTTCACATTTCAATGGACTTCATGCGGAACACAGACTGCACATTGTACATTCATGGTTTAAAAATCATTTCAGAAGTTTTTTCAAAAATATGACAATACATTTTAATGCCAATCAGATAATCAACTGGTTATCAAATTATGGTCAAATTCAACCCAGTTGATGAGGAATATTTAATCAGTGAATGACAATTCAATGAAAATAGTCAACATATTACAATCAGTAGAGTTAAATAGTGAGAAATAAGGTTAATACTTACATTCATATCACATTCAATAATACTAACTGCATGTCCAGGTTTTGTTTCCAATACACATAGTTCATAAATCCGTTGGTTATACTTAATTGCTATAACATCACCAGAGGTAAGGCAAGCAAAACTACGAAGCCCATTCTCAAGTACTGCTTTGGGATTTGTTATGTCAAGAAAGTCTTCAGATTGTGGTTGAAAACGAGAGAACGTGGCCACTGGTAATGATACACTTTCAATCTGTAGATAATCACCTTCTTCAAGAAGCAAGTTGTGCATCATCTAAAACAAAAGTAATATATATTATCAAAAAGAAGTAGTCAAAATGTATTACATGGTAATACCATGGCTTCTGATTTAGAAACCGACTATTATCAAAAAGAAGTAGTCAAAATGTATTGCATGGTAATACCATGGCTTCTGGTTTAGAAACAGACTACAGCAGGTCGGTTACATAGTATTGTTTTAGTTTCTTGATGCACTCATAAATACAAACTTTGCACACATCACTGTGTGTTTTATTAAACTTTTGATTAACAACAATTTTTACAGGCTGAAAACCTTACTCCTAAACATTATATTTTCCCCACAACAGTAGCTTTACAGCTTTTGAATGCTAATTTTTACAATTATATATTGGGTCACTTTAAGCTACACCTGCTTCATATATTTTCAAGTCATTGGTAGCATTTATTATAAATATATATTTTTTACTCTGCTTTGCAACAGCTTGTATGATTTAGGAAATTATGTACCAGTTCCTCCCAAAGTGTACTGTTCTTGCACAAAAATATTTTAATCCTTGTATTTTCATACAAAATTAAGCATATTGTCAGCTGGAATTACAGAATACCTAATTGCCAGCAAATAATTTGTACTACTTTAACATATAATTAGTCAATCATAATCAATTAATGATTTATCTGCTGTCATATCAAAAAGTCCTGACGTATTCTTAAGTAAAAGAATGAAATCTAATAATTCAAAAGTATTTTAACTTACCCAGTAAGGAATGTATACTTTTCCTTCATCTGCAACAAATTCTAATACTCCACAATGTGTTATTCTATTTGTCTTTTTATTCGTTAACTTGAACAACATTGGATAAACAATATTCAGACGTGTCAGAGTGTCAAGTGCAGAAGGTGGCATAATAACTAGAAACCAACAACTGTGCTTAATATACAATTTCAAACACAAAAGTAGTTAATCAAAAACAATTCAGTAATTTAGAATATATATATATATGTTTAAAACTATTGATATTCCAATGTGATTCCATAATGTAATATTACTTTTGGTTTGAAAGATGAGACAAATCCAAGACTATAAACTATAAGACACATTCTATGGTTTTGTGTACACAATATTTACTTTTTGGTTTGAACAATATTCACACAAAATAATAGGGACATAAGCAAAGCTTATGTACTAATTTTTATCAAGAGAAAAGAACAGTGGACCCAACACATCCAGTACCTTTGTTAGTAATTTAGTAGTCTAGAATTAAACAGTACAACAAATTCAGGAAAAATTATACATATACGTCATTATTACAATGAGTTGAATTAAATTATGCGATATTGAAATACGTAACATTTATATTTAAATACTGTTGGGCAAAATACAGTGTTTACATACTCTTTCCTCCTCTTTCAACATCATGCCTTTCATTTCCTGGGAGCATAGACACTGAGTAGCATTTAAACTGAGTGTTGAAAGGTCTAGGAATTTCTGGAAATAAGTTGAACGCGAACTAAAACAGAAAGTATGGTTTTAAGAATTCTCATGTTATTGTGTTGCAAGACAGCAAAAATTCTCAGTTTTTATATTAAGATATACCATTTTGGCGATAAATTTGAACTAAATGCACCAATATGCCACTATCAACCGTTGTGTAAGTTCTCACAAATTCCCAATTATGTAAACTTCTTACTCAAACAGTGGTCAAAATTACTAATAAAAACAATTGTCAACTCATGTCAACCTCTCAAGTATCTCATATATCGATTTTAATATAATCGATTCGAGCTAATGATCGATATATTATAATTAGATTCATAAATATTTCATTAATTTGAAAGTCCTTTCCATTCTAAATTGATCAATATTTTATTTCCTCGTGCTGTGTCCGTATACCGAAATATCTCCTATTTTACTAATACTATCTTATAAAAATCTCTTCTTCCAACGGTATAATAATTGTGACGAAATAAATATATCTATATAAGATGGCCATATATTGACGTCAGTCAAATAGGTACTAGGCATTTGGTTTGATTGCACAGCTCAAGAATGACGAGGTGTCATTCTAGACGAAGCTCGCCACGGTACTCCATTTTTCTGCTGACTCCAGCATTTGTGCTGCTATGTTTTCCTGGGTTACCTCATTCTGGATGCTTTCCCGTAGTTGTGTCCGGATTCCACTGTAACGCGGGCAGTGGAAGAACACATTCTCCGCATCCTCCGTTTGTTCCGGGCATGCTGGGCACATCGGGTCTTCAATTATTTTGAAGCGCGCTTGGTAGTATTTGAAACACCCGTGGCCTGTCAGCATCAGGGTGAGATGGTAGTTTACCTCTCCATGCTTCCGTCTCGTCCAGGATTCGACGTCAGGAATGATACGGTGGGTCCATCTTCCCGCAGTGGAATTATTCCAGTCGTCTTACCACCGTGAGATGGTTAGCCACCTTTCCTCATCCACCCCAAATGGTCTGTCATCTTGCGGGTTTACTTGACGACTCTGGAATAGCCTTTTCCGCTCATCCGCCACCAACTCTGCGGGAGTCATGCTGGCGATGAGACACGCTGCGTCGTACGGTAACGTACGGAAAGCACAGTCCACTCTGAGCGCGCATCCCCGGTAGACCGCCTTGATCATGTTACTGTAAGTTTTCTTACCAGCCGCTTCCCTCCAAATGGGCGCAGCGTATAGCAGTATGGAGCTACTGACTGATGCTAGTAGTCGCCTTCGGTTCTGCCCCGCTCCTCTGGTATTCGACATTATTTTACTTAGCGATGCTACCACCGCGCTTGCCTTTCCGCTTGTCCTCTTCAGGTGTTCCTTGAAGTTCAGTCTGTCGTCTACCCAAACTCGCAGGTACTTTACGCATTTCTGGGAGCTGATCCTCTGGTTCCCTATTCTACAATTTTCGCCTTCTCTTTCCTTTCTGCTTGAAATTACGACGGTCTCAATTTTGTGAGATGCTAGTTTTAGCCCGTTGCCTCTTAGCCACTGTCTGACGCTTCCTAGCGCTTGGTAAACTTTCTGTGTCACTTCTTCCAGATTTTTGGCCACACACACTATCGCCAGGTCGTCCGCAAAGCCAATCAGCTTTACGCCGACAGGCACCTGCAGCCTCAGCACCTGTGGAAACAGGAGGGGGCCGAGGACCCACCCCTGGGGAACTCCACCGGTGATGGTGTAGGTCTTGGGGCCTCTATCTGTCTCATACACGAGAGTTCTGTTCCGGAAATAATCCGTTATTATGATCCTCAGGTACTCGGGGACTTCCGCACATCTACGTATCCTGTCCCATCTTGCGCTATTAAACGCGTTTTTCACATCCAATGTGATAATAGCGCAGTACTTTTTGGCTCCCCGTCGCCATCTCTTTCCCTTGATTGCCTCTCTGGCAATCTCAACCACCGTCTCGATTGCCTTCAGCGTCGACCGGGCCTTTCTGGAACCGTACTGGTGTTCTGATAGCTTCTGTCCTGCTTCCATATGCTGGCTGACCCTGTCGCAGATGATTCTCTCTAGAATCTTCCCGGCAGAATCTATCAGGCATATCGGTCGGTATGCGGATGGGTCATCGCGTGGTTCTTTAGTTTTTGGGAGCAGTACGAGCCTCTGTTTCTTCCATCTGTTCGGGAATTCTCCCTTTTTGAGACACTCGTTGTAGGCTTCCAGGAAAATGCTGGGCCTCGCTCTGACCGCAGTTTAAGCGCTACATTCGGGATTCCGTTCATGCCTGTGGCCTTTCTGTCCCTGATTCTTGAGCACGCCGCGAGCAGCTCGTCTTTGGTTACGGGCGGTATTTGTCCCTCTCGTCGTGGTGTCGGTTCCGCCGTTATTGCCTGCTGCGGAAACAGAGTCAGTACAATTTTGGCCATAGCTTCTGGGAACGTTAGTACTGTCGCCGCGGTGAGCTTCCACCTGTTCATAGCTATTATATACGGGCGTCCCCAAGGATCGTTGTCGACCTCCCTGCATAAGTAACCCCAGCATTTTCTCTTGCTGTTCTTGATTGCCTTTATTAAGGCCCGGCGATTGGTCCGGAACTGCTCCCTCAGTACCAGAATGGCAGGGTCACCGGCGCGCTGGTACATTCTGCGGCTACGGTGGCATTTCTTCCGCAGCTCCGCGATGTCCTCGGTCCACCAGAACACTGCTTGTCGTTGTTTTCTCCTGTTGGATCTTGGCATCGCGGCGTCACATGCTTTGGCCACGTGGTTCATAACGCCCTCCACCATTTCCTCTACTGTGCCGGTTACTCCGCATTCATCTGCCAACACCGTTGCGGACGAATCCTGGACTTCGATGAACATCATTGCCCGTGTAAACCTAGCTTAAGACACGACGTTCATAACAGAAGAAAGCGAAAGAGGAAATAAAATATGAAGGGAACTCAACGGTAAGTTCTTAACCCGTCATGATGACATAACTGTTATCGAAAGGCCACTCGAAAAAAAAACTTGATGAAGTGGCATTATCTCATGTTTACTTGTCTAGAAAGGAAATGTATACAATTCTATGAGCATAATCAGATACCTTCAGTGCATTGTTGTGATTGAACTTTGCTGATGGAATATTTCGCTGAATTATTCAAGGAACAGATTAAGTATAATTTACAAATGCTCGTGACTTTCTTTTACACGGGGCAAATTTTTATTTTTTGATTATTCATCTTCCAAGCCAATATCAACTCTTCATTCACGTTTGACATTATTGCAAGCTTTCTGGCGACTAAAATCGATTATTTTGTTATTACATTTAAATATTCCACTTTGGCCATTTTATATAAGTGATTGTGCAAACAGAAATACCTCAATATGTGCGTCAAAAATCAATTAAACGGAAGTTATTTGAAAACAAGTTCATAAAATTAAGTTTTTACCGTTTGTATATGGTTCTTATTTGATCGTTACACTACATCGAACATCAGATTTAAAGGAAAACGTAAAACCTTAAGTTGTTTGAGTGCAACGTTTTGAAGATTCTCTATTTATTAGTTACGAAATCTTAATAAGCTGCATATAAAGTGAAAAATCTTTTACATTTTCTAAAATTTTAAAATATTTGAACTCTACAAGTTTCAGCATGATCTCAACCATTGATTGTCAAGACCCACGTGCAGGTATACAAAACTACAATTATTTTCTCAGTGTCAAATTGTTAATGGTCCGTAATTATGGTCGCTTTTTATGCATATAATTTTTTCCGGACACAATTGGGATATTTATCACTGCTGTATTGTATGGTTAAAGAATATAGGATGGAAGAAAGAAAAATGTTTGTAATTGCCTACTAAGACATTTATTTCACACAATTTGTTTAATAAATCGGATAGATTATATTTACAATTATTTCCCAGTTACATCACGACTAACATGCGTTTTTAGGCATGTACATTAAAGGTAATCTGAATAATATTAATTGTCATGGTCCATTTAATGTTTAATCCTTTTTTGTTCCGTGGTGTTTTGCGACGTTTCTGCAGGGCGTTTTGCGATCGTTGGAGCATCTAAAAATGTTATAAATTTTTGTTATTGTAAAAAAATTAAATAAAATATATTCAACAAAGGGATTAAAATATGTCGAATAGAAAACGAATACATATTAAATATTAAATTCATGCATTTAAAACATATTTCAGAAGATTGAATAGAAAATTGGAAATAAGACTTTATTTTAATAATTAATATAGTTCATCATCCATCACTGATCTAATCGATGTCAAAATAATTATTTCTCTGATCTCTCAAACCATAAATAAACAATTCTTAACACTAAACGTACCGTGACTTAATATATACCTATTTGTCAAATGACCGAATTTTAGAAAAGGACTTTATTTTGCATATCCCGTTGGACCTGGTTCTGTTATGAAGTATTGGTCTTCCAGGTATAGCACCTATTTGCATTTCTTTCCATACAGTTCCATCAATTGATATATGTTGATCATTTTTTCACTCTTTTCTTCAGAACTTGAGAGCAATCTCATTCTTTCTCGTCCTCCATGTTTATTTATAATATTTTCTTCCTCAGACTGAATGTCGTTATCATTTCCAAATAGTATTTCTTCTTTTTCAGAGAGTTCATGTTCGTAAGTTCCCGAAAACTCTTCGCCTATGTTATTTCTTTCTTCCAAGTACTTCGACTGCCTTGATTGTTTCGACATTTTTCTGGGTATACGCTAACACTTATGTAACGGAAATGGAGAAACGCTCTAAAAATCAAAATATAAACTAGCTACCAACTTATTTCGTTTGTTATCACGTTTCTTTCTACTAAAACGATATTTGCAACTTGAAATTTTAGGCACTTTATTGAAATTCCAAACTATTCTTTACAGAGCTTACCCAACAAGTCTTTGCAGAAGTGTACCACAAATTCATGTAATACTATAATACAAATATAAAACAAATGCAAAGGCTCTCGGTCAAATGACCTGTCGTGATAAATAACGGCTAGGTTACACATATTAATCAGATTTAACACATAAAAATATAAAAAAAGATGTAAAATTAATTGTGTATATTTAAAAGAAATAATCAGGAAGTCAAATGAGGAAAAGCGATAACATTTTATGCGAATTCTCTAATAAAAAGTTTACAACCGGTCATGGTACGTTTAGTGTTAAATTAGTCATACAACCATGCTACAAATATTTTAAATTAGGCTTGTTGACAGATATTAATTTTAGGTTCTGAAATCTTACTTTGCAACCAACGAATCTGTGTGGCCGGTCCATACCCAATATTGTTGCTGGCGGCTATTCGGAATAAGATAGCTGGCCGGCTGCCAGTCATGTCAACGTGTGCTACATCCAGAGCTGAGTTTCTCACCACACATTTGGTGTCTGGGCCGCTGTAAACTCGTACAAAGGCCATCCCACTGCCTGTCGTGCAGACGAGAGCGCTTCCACCTAGTAGACCCTGGAAAGTAGGTTTTTTCAGCAAATAAAATAATTACACACTACATGGAAATGACGGGAAACATGCGAAAATGAAGATGCATATATTACATAAAAACTAGTATCATAAGTTTGTGTAATCAAAGAACGCTCACAGAAAAATAGAAAAAAAAATCGTCTTTGAAATTT
The DNA here is from genome assembly GCA_034510155.1 of Eucriotettix oculatus. Classification (NCBI taxonomy): domain Eukaryota; kingdom Metazoa; phylum Arthropoda; class Insecta; order Orthoptera; family Tetrigidae; genus Eucriotettix; species Eucriotettix oculatus. The sequence goes on from CM067377.1 coordinate 132,567,695, forward strand.
GAATAGCTCTTCAGAGGTGTCTAGAAGTGTTACGAAACGAAATAATTTCTCGCTTATCCCAGAGGTCCGCGTTAATTTTACGGGCTAAATATTCTGATACAATATTTTACAGAACTTACTGAGTGGTCTACGTCTCGTTTTACTGACATGTATACGGCATATTCTGTAACTGTTGCTCCTTTGTCCACGGGCGCTTCCCAAGATAATTGAGCTCCCTCTCGAATTTTGGTGACTTTGATGCAAGAAGGGACTCCTGGATATCCGGGTGTGTATGTTTTAAAAGTTGCGACCTGAAACATGCACGTGGTTTCTAACGTATATCAAGATATTTTATATGAAAGTGTGCAATAAACATACAATTGTATTAATGATTACAGTAATAAACTTTTACATTTATTGCATATTTAAATTATAAAAAATTGGGCCCTGAAGTCAATTAAAATTATTCGCTTTGACCCAAAGATATTTAGAAAAAAATAAGTCTTTCTCTATATCAAAAAATCATTTATCTCAAAAATTTTATTGCAGGTGAAAGGAGCAACTCAAACTCCTCATTGAAGATTAAAATATTATGTTTAGAAGCGTAATCTCTTGACCTCACAAACGAGAGTTTTACACAAAAGGATTCTACATCATTATACTATCATTTAATAAAAAGAAAAATCAAATGAATGCTAATTTACCAGAGGGAACTAACAGCCGGTGTGATGCTTTAGACTATGGACGATGAACCAGACGCCTCACATCGGAAATTTATGATGGATCAACAAGTAGATTTAGTAAGGTACACATTTTTCGCCGCTTTACATTGGACGTTTCGTTGTTCCCTGGCTGCTCATTAATACTGTATAGGATAGGACGATTCCTTACTTATGAGCCAACATCATCAAAAAATTACGAAGGGGCTAGTAAGTAAGAATAGTTAAATTGGGACAACTGTCCGTATATGAAATAAAAAGGAAATGCTTTTCAAGAATACATATCATAAATAATAGATAGTACGGCACAAACACTCCCCGCCCCCAATTGTGAAGCTAACAAAATAGAAAGAAAATAAGATACAGAACAAATTGTTTTATTATTTTGAAGCACACACAACGCCATTTTAATTCGGCGTTTTAAAGCTCAACATGTCGGTCGCGGTGTCTATGTTATAGCCCCTTTTCACTGTGAGCCATACATTGTCCACCAACGGTTGGTGACTTGGCTTCCTTCCACACAGCGGCCCAATATTTGGGCCACAATATACACACCCCTTTTGCCGCTGTGCACTTTCTTGGCTTATTTGATGAGTGGAGTAAACAGTTTCCAAAAAAAAACCTCGACCAATTCCGTTTCCAACCTTCACCATTATCGGCCAATACAAGTCTGCTTCTTGATGATGGCTTGCATTGGCGAAGATTGGGTCATAATGTAAAGGGCCATTATAGCATTATCATTATCTACAACTCCGAGATATCCACCCACCAAAGCCAGATTAGATCTCACAGCTTAGGAGAACCTTGGTGTAGAACCAAGACCAGGAATATCCCTAAGGAGTCAGATCCATCTCAATCAGAGTTATACATACCACCTGAATCAGTGAGAGGGCGAAACTAACTTTTGCCGACCTCATTAAGAAGACGTCTATATCATTAACGGACGAAAAATAAGCACTCAAGGCAAGCAGTGGGTGGTTCGAAAAGTTTAAGAAAAATACCGGCATCCACAACAATGTGAGGAACGGAGAAGCAGCAAGATCAGATGTCGAGAACTTCGATAAGACGGGTCTTTTCTTGAAAAATATACCGAAACGAACTCATTGCACAGCAGAGGAGAAGAAGGCATTGCAAGGGCCTCAAACCAACGAAAGACAATCTCACATTGTTGTTTGATGCAAATGCAAGTGGCGATTTAGCATTCGAACAATATACGAGCCTTCAAGAAGAAAAAAGTCCAGAAAAGCAGGCCAAATATCATGTAGAGATCCAATAGCAAGGCTTGGTTAACACGTGACCATTTTACAGATTGAACCAATGAAATCTTTGGTCCATTTGTATAAATATATCTGCTACTCTGTGTCTTGCTTTTTATCGACAACGCTGCCGAATATCATCACTCCTTTCCTGCAGCCAATGTACCAGCAGGTTATTAAAATTTTTAATAATCTCTACACTAAAGCGCCCTTCAAGCATTGCTTGAGGTAGCTTAAAGAATCAATCTCACTCTCAGAAAGTTTAAAAAGACCAATTGTACATCGTTGCCTCCCCACAAGATGAATGACAGGCATGGAAAGAAAACCCTTATGCCAGATAGTGCTAGCGACCGAGAATCCGAAGGGTTTGAGCCAGTGCCTGTGGAACCAGTAATCTACGAAATCGTGTCTGTGACAAAATTTCTGAGTCTAGAGGTGGATATCAATGACATCGATGAGTTAGCGGAAGGAACAACCAGGAGCTGACCACCGAGGAACTTACGGAACTACAAGCAAGAAGTTGTGGATAAGATTGCTTCAGGAGAAGAGATAACAGATTCAGCAGAGCAACAGTCTTCCAGTGACATATGGGAGATTATGAAAGCATGGAAATGTTGAGGCGTATCACCCGAATAAGGGAATTGCTATTAGCACTACAAATTTCTTAAACGATACTGCTGTCTCACTTTCACCAAATTTTGAATTATAGGCAAATTCAAGTGTCCCTAGACAACTTTCTTGTAAAAAGTATGTATTATAAATTATCGGTTGCAATATTATAAACTTGAGTGGTTCTTTTTTCGGAATCGAATGCATTATTCTGTATTTTATTGATTCCCATGTGAAATATTGTTTCGTTTAACGAGTGTTTCGCATTACGATTAAGACTCCGGTACGAATTATGCTCGATAAGCAAGCTTCCACAAGTAAAACAAACTCTCAGAGTCGATAGTTCTTTAAGTAAAGCTGGAATACTTTACGAAATAACAAGAAACCTGCATAACAAGCAGTGGCGGTTCTTGAGTTTTCTAAGTTATATGCAACATCATCCCAAGCAACAATTTTTCTACGATAATCACGTGAGAAATTAATAATACTGCAACTGTTGTGTGTTGATAATACTCCACGACCCGTAATATGTTACATTACTAATTCCGACTACATAACGTGTAATACAGCGGTCGGTGTTATGTACATACGTGAGAATAATTGTAATTACACGAATACAACTACGAAGTTGTTCGATTTTGTATATAAACTAAATACACGTTTTAGATTTACAATCGGTACTACTGTAGACGTTAAATGCCATTTATTGTCTGCAAAGAAAAACAGTATTGAATAATGTCACGTAGCATTTCCAAATTAAACCTGTAAAAATGATGGTAAATATTAAGACAATACGTAAAGTAAAATTCTTACTTCACTCCACGGTCCTTGTCCATTACTGTCTATCGCCGCAACCCTGAAGCGATAAGCCGTGTTGGGTTTGAGTTTTACTTTCAAATATTTACTGAAGTCGGGTCCCGTGTCCCATTGCCACTTCTGATTTACATCGTCACACTGCGGTGGGGCGACATAGAAGTGCGTTACATTGCACCGAGGTTCTGACAGCAAAGGTCCCACATCATGCCAGCCATCCAGGTTTGCTACACTTGGTTGGGACTGTTGCTGCAATGAACTTACATTTTTATCACAGTGAAAATGTATTCTAAAGCAAAAATATAATTTGCATAATCTACTTAGACCACTTAGTAATTATACGAACCTTAATGGATACTATGACTATATTCATATAATATACATCCTCATTAAAAAGAAAAACAGAGAAATTGGGGGATTGCATTATATACGTATATAAAAACTTTTATATTTATTATCATATAATTTCATATAATCGTGGCACATGAGAAAAAATTATGGTTTATATGAGAAATAATATATATATATATATATATATAAACCATAATATAAAGAGTTTTCCAAGACGGGGAAGCTGTGTGTATTGGATCAGGTCATATTCCTGCATCACACTAAAGCAGTATGTTGAAATCTCTTTTCTCATAATTATTTTTTTTTAACGCATCATATTTATGTAATCCAGTTTATAGTTAACATACCACTTAGCAATAATTAAATTAAATTAACGACTAATTACGTTTCGTCATCCCGTTTGGGTTTAATAATGGTAATTTCTTCAGTACGTTACTACAAAAATTGTACAATAATTTGGCAAATATACTGTAATAATATTACTTTCGCAAAAAAAGGAATTTACTTACGGGTAATATAAGTGTGAACATCAGGAAATAATTGCTAAAAATGTTCGTATGGAGTGTGGCGTTAGATGGGTGCGAAACGTGGACGGTAGGAGTTGTAGAAAGGAAAAGAATAGAAGCCTTTGAAATGTGGTGGTATAGGAGAATGCTGAAAATCAGATGAGTGGATAGAATGACTAACGAGGAAGTTCTTAGCAGAATAGGGTAAGAGCGAACAATATGGAGGACATTGACCAAGAGAAGGGATAGATTAATGGGCCACGTTTTAAGACATGAGGGTCATGTAAAATTAGCATTAGAGGTAAATGTGTGGGGTAACAATAGAAGAGGGAGGCCAATTAGATCAGGGAGGATGTGGGGTGCGGCAGTTATGAAATGAAAGACTTTCGCAAGATAGGCTATCGTGGAGTGTTACATCAGACTAGTCTTACCACTACACAAACAAAATTAAATGAAAATAAATTGTTAAAATTACCAGTTTTTTGAATAAATTTAGTTAAAATAAATAAATGATATTACTTATAATATGAAGTTTGAGGTTAAACAAGTTTACAAAAAGAGGTCCAATATAACACATTTTCAATCCAAAAATAAATGTTCTTCCATTCAGGGCCTTGGCCTATTAATAAAATAAATGTTACTTATCATAAAATGATTAAATTAAATCAATAGACAATTGTAAAATTTACCAATTTCAAAAAAAAACCTTTTAATAGAAATTAAAAATTAAAAAATAAAGTTTTATAAATGTTACCCAATTTGAAGGTATCTTATCTGAATTAAGAGCGTGTACAGTTGTTTTAATAAATAATATTTGTCTTCAATATACAGCTGCCATCAAAATAATACCTTAATATTAAGTTATGTTTTAAGCCATTATTGTTTATATAAATTTTAGAATTCTTTATATTCCAAGCTTAGTATAGCATTTATTGTTATATTTTGCAGGTGATACAATGGACCTCTTTTTGTAAAAATAGTTTATAACTATAAACTTCAAAATTGTAACAAATAATTTCAATCAATTTTATCGAAATTCATTAAGAAATTTGTAATTTGAATACTTACTTTTTATGTAATGTAAATAAAATATTTTCTACACTTTTATACTATTTTTATTGTAATTGAAGAAATTCCCAAACGTAATGACGAAACGACGTATGAAAAAATAAAATCTTTGCTGTTTGTAATTGATCATTAATTTCATTCTAGTCATTCCATGATTCATAACCTTTATCCCCAACATGAGGCGGATAATGTTTTTAAATTGTTACTTGTCTTTGATAATGATATCAAAACTAATATGTACTTAAAATCTAAAATGGGAGCACACACGTCACCGAGACATCCCCAAACGTCACAGAAGGCTTACCCATCATGTTGAAGGACAAATTCATAGAAATAACCTAAAAAAATATTGCTCCATAATTTTCATTTTTATTGGCTGAAGTGGAATAAAGTAAACTCTCATTTCGTAACCATAGAAAACAGCTATGTTATACTAAATCAATATTACACTTAATACCGAACTACAGTTGTATTTTATTTGTAATCTCATTATGTCAAGAATGATAATAAATATACATTAAATGACGCTAAAAGGTTTTATATAAGTATACAAACCCCCAATTTCTCTGTTTTTCTTTTTAGTGAGAATGTATGAGACATTTTCGTCACTGAATTTAAAAAAAAATGAGCCTGAAAAGATTGAGTCACAAATTACGCACTTCTGCCATCCATTAGATATTGTTTTTCAAAACTTTGTTAATTGTAACTCTTACTAAAAAAATTAAAGAAATAAATGCTCAACACTACCGAAGTTAATAGTTTGAGACACTTCTCGGAAAACTATTAATATAGCCTCAATAAAATGTACATACGAATAATAATAGTTGTTAATATGCTATACTAAGTTACAGACGTTTAGGCAGAATGCAATTTTATGGAGTTCAAGGAAATACTTTGCGAAGCACTTTTATTATTAACAAAACAATGTAATGAAATTTCCCAAATACAATACCTGTTGTTTCGCCGTAGCAGAACTCTCGCTGTCTCGCTGTAAAGATGCTAGGAATGCCAGAGTTGATAGAGGATCAGATCCGTCCATGTCATCTCTTTTTTCTACACTAACAGGTGGTACAACCATGGCCGTGTTTTTCTTCTCGATTGATAAAGGTACTGAATCGTTAGTAACTTCACCATTTTGCAACATTGGTGGAGCTTCTTTCAGTACATTCTTAGGTGAAATGTTAGAATCTTCTGGTCGCTTTGCCACCAAAGACTGATGATCGACTATAGTGTTCACTGCAAGAGTAGATTTTATAGCCGTTAGAGGTGAAAGGTTTACATTTTTGGAAACAATCCCGTTTGCATGTTTTCCCGGAATAATTGTCAATGTTTTACTGTCACTGTTTTCACCATCCGAACGTTTTTCGGATACGTGATTCGAGTCACTAACACGTGCATTCACTAAAGTGGCGTTTGGCAGAGAAACTACCATCGTTTTAGCAACCGGACCTGAGGGGCATTTTGTCATTTGCATCTTAGGTACCTTTGTTGTTTCTGGAACCATTATGACTGAATTCATATCAGCGGATAATCCAGTAGTGTTGCCTATTTTATTAATCTTTCCTGACGAAATGGATGGGACCAAAACTGTTTTTGACATAACACCGTCGCTAGATTTACCAATTAATCCTTGATACAGCTTTATAACTTTCTTTGTTGAAATATTGGACTCACCCAGCTTCAAATGCGAAGGATTTTCACTGAAAATGCTCTCCCGGACAATATTTTTGTCGGCGCTGCTTTTATCCTTATCGAAGACTGGAGTAGAAAAGTTATTCAAATGCGTTTTCAATGCACTATCGGCCCCTTTACTCAAAGCAGTGTCACTTTTAAATATTTTTATAATTTTCACTTCATCCTTTCTCTCAGGGTTCTGGTTGCTTACATTTGAGGATTGTTGTGTACGAATAATTCCCGAAGGGAGAAGTTTTTCTATTCCCGATGAATTTACTTTAGCAGCTTTTAGTTCTCCTAGGTACTTTTTCGCAACACCATCAGATTTTGACGGTGAATGATTTAACACTAGCTTCAGCAACACAGCAACTGGTGCTTTGGTTGCAGCATTGTTTATTTTATCTCCCGTATTGGTTTTTACACCTTCTAGTCCGGTAGCACTTTCAATAGGTGCGTTCGATACGTCATGAGTATTAGCTTCATTTTTTGGAGAAGTAAATGGAATTGTTTTCGTCGTTTCGCGCGGCGAAATATTTTCTTCAATTGATACATTCTTCTCCGAAGATACCGTCAAATTGTTCCTATGATTTGGGCGCATAATATTAGTTAATACACTCCTATCAGAACCTGACCGCCCATCTTCTGTGTTTCTATCAGTATAATTTAAATCATTCATACTTCCATTATGTTCAGAACTGCTGATATTTTCATAACATTCCATTTTTTGTTCTACCTCTGCACTCCCCATTTGGGTTTTCATTATTCATCAAAAGACCCTGCAACAAATGAAACGATTTTTTAATTATGGTCTTGCATATATGAGACTACTGATATTTGTGCTGGTCAAGACAGTTCTTTTAAGGTAATACATGTAGTTCGTTCATCGAACTGAACTGGTTCTTTGAAGTAGACTATGAGACCAAGGTCCCAAGCAGCAAATAATAATATTTCTTAAAATATAAGCACATATGTTTATAGTGTTCAGATTATAAAACAAATAGCCAAAAATAAGACCATATATTAGTGATTAAATAAATACCACACATCGTTTCTGCTAGCATGGAAGGATTAAGCAAGGAGTTGACAAACGTGACAGTCACTGGAACGACACAGAGCACAAACCAAGTAACGAACTCCATAGCAAAGTTTTCATTATTCATTTTTAATCACGAATTTATATTTGTATTTTGGCTACTTGTTGTAATTTATGAAAATATTTTCCAAATTCATGCCCAACTTCGAATGAAATACAAAAACAAAAGGTAAATTGAATAGGGAGTGGTTATACGATGAATCTTGCAAGTAATGTGTCCGGGAAGTATTTTATTTGCGCAGATGCTCTAAATTGGACATGCGCACGTTAATAAACTAAATATTAGTGTAGGTTTGAAATGAGAATTTTTTTTGTCAGATTCGTCGATAAAAGAAAATATTTTTTGTTTTCATCTGAAAAATCTGTTACTACTAATTAGCGCTACGGCCCGTGTAGAGCCCGGGCTTGCTTCACCACTCTCTTCCAAATTGTATGGTACTGGGTCATCTTCTCACACCTAACCCTCTCAGGTCTTTTTCAACATCGTCTATCCATCTCTTCCTGGGTCTGCCTGGCAGTCGTCGTCCTGCTGGTCTTTGTGTGTATACTTTACGTGCCACTTTATGCTGTGGCATACGTTCAGTGTCCTGCCCACTTCAGCGATTAATCTGGGCTCTCCACAGATCTGCTTTAATTCTGTATTGGTCCGTATTCTCCATTCACCATTGACATTCACTGCTCCATATATTTTCCTTAATATTTTCCCTCTCCCAACAATTGAGTCTGGCTTCTTTTTTTTGTGTCATTACCCAGGTCTCACGCCCATATATAATTATAGGTCTGAGTACTGTTCGATAAATTCGTATCTTGATTTTCCGACTAAGGAGTCTTGATGTCAGCAGGTGCTGGATAGAAAAATAAGCTTTATTTGCAGTTTTTATGTGTTCCTTAATCTCTAAATGGTTAGAGTTCTGATCTGTGATATTTGACCCTAAGTACTTAAAGGTTTCTACTCTCTCAAACTGATATTGTCCTTTCCCTATGCTGTTGCTTAAAGGTAATTTCAACTCACGCTGTAGGTACACATACGAAACGACTGAGTGACGATAACGCACTCAATGAAGAAAAAAAGGATAATAAAGCTAGGTTTACACGGGCAGTGATGTTCGTCGAAGTTGGGTTGGCTGTGCACTGCCTACCGTTTACATATTGGGCAGATAACTGCCCACTTCTTCACTAACAAGTGCTGCCGTCACTACAGAACGGGCAGAGAACTCTGATGCATGTTTATACTTCTCTGCTATTTTTTGGCAACTACGACCGGTTGGATTGTCGATATATTGTTTATATAAAGTTGAATATTTTTCCCATTTGTGCACGTATAATGTCCATAAACAGGAACTAATCACTTTGTATTTGTTACAGAATAGACGTAACGAGGAAGGGTTCCTGAAATTCTCACGAAAAAGTCAAACTCAGTATTACGCTACTGTACTATAGATACATAAAAAGGAAAGTTGTTTAGTAATAATGTTTTATATTATTATTACAGAAATCAAGCAATAATAAAAACAGCAAATGCACTTTGAAACTGGTTTTCAGTGTTTAATTGGTTCGGTTTCTATTACTTGTTTTATTCCCCTTAAAGGTGTCAATTACTGAACAAAACGAAATGAATTATTTTTCATTACGTGTGATAGTAAGTAGTATGTTTATAGTTATACATAATTCTTTTACGTAATTTTTTTTCTAGTTAAAGTTTGTGCTGTTGGAGGGTTTTTTTTGGAAAGTTAACCTAAAAATTTATAGGCGATTAGGTGCAACAAACGAACTCTATCCTAAATGCTTTCTGAACCAAAATTCTAGCCGCTGTTCACAACAAAGATTCACTTACTCCAATCGCACACTATACCAAACTGCACGCGTATTGAAAATGCAAAATACAAACTGTTTATCATCGCGCAATCAATAGTCAGCCCTGACACACTGTTGTTCACAATCGATAATTGACGACCGTAACTGCCACTAACTGGCCTCCCATGAGGGCAGTGTCTAGGTCGGTGGAAGGGGAACGTCAGTCATGACTGACATACTGATGACACGCTCCAAGAAAAGTGAGGCAGTGCTCTCGTGTCAGCGATGGATTGGCAGTTGTCAGTGCAGCACTGACGTATGTTGACACGCCACTGACATCACTGCCCCTCGTTTTCTGGCAGTCATCACTACCCGTGTAAACCTAGCCTAATAATCAAGAATAACTAACAGATCAATACTTATAACAGACAAAACGGTCGGATCACTCCTAGAGGTTGTTGACCTCGAACGAACTCCCTAGTGAGCTGACTAACTAGTTCACTAACCGACTTAGCTCACGAACAATGGCGGACGGACCATATATTTAGATAATCGATTGTTTAATTTTAGAATATGTATCGAATTTCATGACCAAGAAGATTTTGCAAGTGCATGATTAATAAATGAGAAACGTAATTAATATATATTTTCTAAAGTTAAATAAACACAGAAAACTTATAAATTCTAAAAATCGTAAACCACCAAATGTGGAAGAACTCACAAATAATTCTATGTGTATCTCGCAACAATTACGAATTCATTCGTCCAATTATAAATATATACAGTTTTATATATATTGGTTTTAAACGTTTAATGAAACGTCAAAGTTAAAAATTTAATTCCTCATTCGAATGACAATCAAAATTTTCCGAACCTATCGGCAACGCTCAACATATTTCCTCGTTTCCCATGTGTGCGATATGAGTGAACATGACTTACTTTTACGAGACTAATTATCGAAATCAGCGGTCGCCTGCGTTTTTTCAATTCGATCCCTTTTTTTTCACAAAAGTTTTTTTCTGGCGGGTGATAAGCATAACGTAGTTTCTAAATTATTATTCTCAAATCTTTATTTACAACTTGAAATAAATCATAAGATATTACCATAAAAGTATACACACATAAATAATGTAATTACGAATTGGTTACAGGGAAACTAAAATTTTACCAGTGGATTACTAGGTGACCTGCGGGAACTGCTCTAGGTCACGATAATTTTTAAAATATGAACTATTTATTGGTGTTTATTTTCATCCCCAATTACAGATCATAAAATTTCTTGTTTGATAATTTATTTCCAATTTTCTGAAAAAAATAGCAATAACTTACTTGCGATAAGGAACTCAGTTCACGGATAAATGTAAACAAAAGCATCACTTAAACTAATCTAATTGAATTTGTAGATTACAGAAAGAAAATAATTATACCAATACACCGTTAAGTTCTGTATATGACAACTGAATTGCGATGAAGTATTACATTGTATGGATGTGGATTTTATATAAGTGGTGGCCAATATGCCAAAATTAGCTGAAATTGTTTGAATAAAAGAATAATCCATCGAAGTGATTCTGAAAATCATCAGTGTACCGTATGATTTCATCAAAAACGTCAAGAAAGGTCTTGAGTACCGAAAAATAAGAACCGAAAATGTTATCATTAAATACAGCAGCAATAATAAATGGCAGTAATCACATTAGACGTTTCAGTGAATTGCTACTAGACAGAAACAAGCTGTTCTATTGGTTAATAACTCAATTATGGATAAAGGTTTTTTATTAAGTTAAAAATCTATAAAATACAACGAATCTTAAAGATCACCATCATCCCTGTTTTGAACTAGAATAGTATATCCCAATATAAAATAAAATTTACTAGTCTAGAATTATCCACGTTTCATGGCTATGCACTCCATGTTACTTTCGATTAACAAATTATTTAACCTGGATATTTTATCAACGGCATAATATACCAATTATATATTAATTATGACTCTGTCTATAGAGACCTTAGCCAATTTTCAAAATACTTATATGGAGAATGAAATCATTTTCTATCTATGCAAATTCTATTACTGAAGACATAATATATATTATTATAATAATATGATTTAATAAAAGAATTTCGTTCAAAGAACATGTGGCTTTTTAATAGGCCTTACATACATCACGGTTGTGTGTAAATCATCGTGATTTGGTGAACTCATACGTAAATTAAATTTAGATTGGAATGCAGTTTGTTTTTAAGACACGACTGGTGTATTTTGGTAAAACCGTATTTTAATAAAGTTACCGTGGTTTTTAATAATGATTTCTTATACCTAGAGCAATTTTTAAAGTTTTCTATAACGCAACATATTAATTTCAGTGTAACAGTTATCTGTTTAATAAATAAGACTTATAGCCAAAACATAAATACAACAATTTTTTACTTAAAAGTTGTCAGTTACTTACAAGATCTGCCTTTTTGGCAACTTCAACAAACCTTCTTTCTACACATGGAACTCTTTGCAAAAGACCCTCTACAAATATTTTCATTATTGGAACTACACCCTGTCCATAGATAATTTTGTATAATGTATTCGAACACACTAACGTTTATTGATGCTCAGTTTCGAGTTATATTTAAAAATGCAAAAAATATATATTCGTGCAATTAGATATTTAAGAAGAGAAATTTTATTAAAAGTTAAATAATATTCCATCAAATATTAGTCATTGTTATTTTTCTTATTGTTAATAAAAAACTTTCAATATGAAAGCTAATTTTATTTACTCTGGAATAAATTATTAACTAAACAGTAAATGACTATATATTAATTACTTCCGCCCTATCAAATTATTACATTACTTTTTAAATGTCATCTACGAGGAAGTGTAACGGAATTCCAATAACAAAAATCCATATTCAAGTTTTTAATGAACAGACAAAATTATGTGAGAAAATAAATGCAAACCTTGATAATAAAGAAATGTACGAGCTACAATAATTACGATTTTTTATCAACTTACGAAAGCAACGATAATTGTAAACGTTGCCTTATAGCCTACTTTGTTAATTTGCACCCAATGATGACATTTTTATATTTTAAAAAGTAGATTATAGTCTATTTTAAAAAAAGAAGTCCCATGGCAGATGCCACTAGGGGTGTGACCTTGAATGAACCAATCATAACGCTTGAATTAATGGGTGTGTAAAAAAGTTACAGAAAACGGACATCGTGAGTTGGGAGTAGAGTAACATGGTTTTCCTATCTGGTAACCAAACCTCCCTCCACCCATTCACGCCAGAGGCTTCTTATTTAAAACGAACTATAGTATGAATTACGTAACACATTTTCAAATGTCTCAATTAATAGTATTTAAGTACGTAAATGAACTTTTTCTCTATGCCAACGGTGGGAAAATGCGGTTCGTCTGTACGTAAACCGTATTAACCAGCCCGCATCTACAATCTGTAGAAGGGATTAGTATATTTTTGTTATATTTGAATTTTATTACTAAAATTTTGAAGTAATTTTTTATACACTTATATGTGACTTGCGAAAATATGCAATTGCATTTGAAATGTTTTAAAGGGGAAATTAGTATTTACTTAATAAAAAGAATAGGGTGAATTAATTAAGAAGTCTGTTAAAATTTTATATGTATTTAATAACAACAAAATAAAATTTTAACTTCATGTTCTGTCAAAAGAATTAATGTGTGTACTGAATTTATAATATGAAAAGAAATTGATTCTTTTCTTAGGGAATGGTGAGCTCATATACCTTGGTTTTTATATTTACAAACACAGATTGTTGGTGTTGACCTCTTTGAATTTGATTAACGGTTTTGATGGATTTGTAATTTTATACCTACTTTACCAACGAAGCTCAGTAATCCGCTCAGGCAGATAATCACCGATGATCTGTAACCTTGGGAATCATTGAAACAGAATCGGTTTCTCGAAAATGATGACCACCGGTGTCTTTTGATAACTAGCTGTCTCCCGTCTCCTCTAAAATTACTTGTCATAAATATCGTTATTACTCCTGCCTGTCAATCTAACTTTCTGAAATCTCCATAATAACTACTATTTCACGTCCCTTCGCTGAACCTCTAAATTAACTCTCTACCTGAAACCTCGTTAACATCTCTCATTCGTGTCCCTTAGTTAACTAACTTGAATCTCATCCATAACACCCCTTTCATGTCCCTTCATCTTTTCCTATCAATCTGGAACTCTCGGATTTACCTTCCAGGACCAAATTATTCACGTCTTTTGCCAATAATCAGCCTATTTCACCCCCACATGTGCCCAATACGGGTACATAAATATCTTTCAAAAACCGCGAAACCTCTCGCTCAAGGAAATACTTCCTGTGGGAAATGTTGGTACTTGTTAATATTTTGACATCATAGCTTATCGCCGAAAGATTTATAACTCTAGGCTTGGTCAGTGGCTGCGTTCTAATCTCCACACAGGAGCCGCTGAATGGATATTAGTTCTGCGACGCGGCCCTTGCTACTTGAAGTCCAATCACATAGGAGTTAGTGGTAGTTACGGTTGCCAATTATCGATTGTTGGCAGTGTGGCAGGGCTAACTATCGATTGGGCTATGGTAAACAGTTTGTATTTTGCATTTTCAATACGCGTGCAGTTTGGTATAATGTGCGATTGGAGTAAGTGAATCTTTGTTGTGAACAGCGGCTAGAATTTTGGTTCAGAAAGCATTTAGGATAGAGTTCGTTTGTTGCACCTATAATTTTTAGGTTAACTTTCCAAAAATAATTATTGTCCACCCTCCAACAGCACAAACTTTAACTGGCACAAAAACTAAGCGAAATAATGATATAAATCTATAAACGCACTACTATCACACGAAATGAAAAATAATTAATTTTGTTTTTTTCAGTAATTGACACCTTTAAGGGGAATAAAACAACAAGTAATAGAAACCGAACCAATTAAAAACTGAAAAACAGCTTCAAAGTACATGTGCTGTTTTTATTATTGCTTGATTTCTGTAGTAATAATATAAAGCAATATTTCTAAATAACTGCTTTCATTTTTATATATCAATAGTACAGTAGCGTTATACTCAGTTTGACTTTTTCGTGATAATTTCACGGACCCTTCCTCGTTACGTCTATTCTATTACAAATACAAAGTGATTAGTTCCTATTATGGACATTATGCGTCCGTCCGCGAAAACACAATGGGGAAAATATTCAACTTGTTATAAACAATATATCGACACTATGCAACATCAACATTGCAACCGGCCGTAGTTGCCAAAAAAATAGCAGAGAAGTATAAACATGCATCAGAGGTCTCTGCCCGTTCTGTAGTGAGGGCAGCACTTGCACAGAATTGTCAGTGAAGTGGGCAGTTATCTGCCCAAGATGTAAACGGTAGGCAGTGCACAGCCAACCCAACTTCGACGAACATCACTGCGCGTGTAAACCTAGCTTAAGACTTTTATTAAATAAAATACAGGAATAAACACCAACTGTACCCGTCCTCAATTGTTTTAAACCTGGAGCAGTCCGACAATACAAAAAGTTGTTTTGTTGTAGCACATCGCTATTGTTGCTTGAATTTTCTTCTTTTTGATCGGCACAGTAATTTCTTAAAAATTTGTATTTAGATCTGTGAGACTGATGCGCCTCCTTACATAATTGAATTGACGAACGACAATTTTTAGCTAAGGTTTTTTTCTCGTTAATTCTATATGTAAAAACGCAAATATATTTTTATATACTAATATGCGTATATAGCAGACGAAAGTTGGTCATATTTGACTTCTATGTTTTTGAATGCATTTCACTTATGATTATAAGAAAGTAAACTTTTTATTAACTAACGCTGAAATAATTTATGTAATTGTATAAAACTAGAGTGAAAATGATGGTCCTGATTTATATATTATGATATCCTTTTCAGGGTATAAAACATTAATTAATCAATTCAACAAATTATAATCAATTTGAAAATTTTTCATTTATTAATTTAAAGTTATTACATGGGCTTAATCTCAGGGGATTTTTGGTCTCTCGAGAGATGGAGTATGCAGTTACCACAATTACTGGGCCTACAAACATCCACCTCACGAATGTTTGTACGTCTCTCTGGCGTCTTGCAGGATTTTTATCGATGAAGGTAGTATGAACCAGATCCGCAACTCATATGCTTCCTCGAAACATCTGATCTCTGCAAACCTCTGACAGCATCTGGCGACGTCTGACCACGTCTCAGCTCTCATTCCATCTGCTCAACTCGTCTGCATATCCTCTGACACCATCTACCCTCTGCAAAACTGACTGCATCTCCTCTGACTTCTGGTCACGTCTCAACTCTCACTCCATCTGATCGCAACTCATCTGCCCTCTGACAGATCCGTTGTCCGTCCTCTGACCACCTCTCACAGCATCTCCTTCCATCTGATCCTGAGCCACCCATCGGCTCCCCTTTTAAATTCTCACACGGGAATTCCCCGCCCTTACACAATTCAGGGGTCTCCCGCCAGCGGTTTATTTCATAAACTTCCAGGATTCCCCGCCATCATTTTTTACACACGCCCCGGGGGATCCCCTTCGGGGGTTCACTCGCTTTCAGCCACCTTCACATTGTTGTTGGCCGAACTGCGCCTCATAACTCCACAATATCACCAAAATCCGCGTTTTTTCATTACAATATATATGCATATACTGAATAGACGTTCTGTCATACCTCGTGTTCGAAAATGGTTCTAAGGTTTTGATATCGCGAAAACAACTGGCAATGATTTTGTGGTGAACCTGTAGATATACTTTAAATTTAAAAATTAATAAATTAATTTATTTAATTTGTACTTAATTCTTCTTCCTAACTTGTTCTCAATATCTTGCCAAACTTGATCTTTTTTGTGGCCACTTTTATAATCTTCATGTGTTATATTCCATATATATTCATAAGAACCGACATGTTCTATTAATTGTTCGTCCTCTTCGCAAGTAAAAGGTACTTTTTTTCTTCTTCCCGACATTTTGTACAACACAAACATGATCACAACACTCGAGATACGCAGCGTAGGAGGTGGCAGACTCCTCTGAATGCAGTCAGCTTTATCACGCCCGACGTACAACGCTTGCGTGGGACGCATTGCGCTCTGTAGGAGAACACTTCATGAATTACCACCAATAGCCCTGGCATTTCTTCCATATGCAGGGAAAATATCGTCTAAAATCAGTAGAATATTGGCCAAACATAACATAAAGACAGTTTTTCGTCCACAAAATGAAATAGATCAGTTTCTGGGCGCCGTTAAAGATGGCATTGGCTTGAAAACTCCTGGAGTGTACCAGATTCCATGTGACTGCGGCCGACTACATATTGGTCATATCCTGAGGACGATTGAGAAACGTTGCACTGAACACCAAAGGTACGTTCGCTTAAAACAACATGACGAATCTGCTGTTGCTGAGCATGTTTTGAGGACAGGACATAAAATGCATTTTTCCGAGACATTTAAATTAAAACACGCTCATAAATGGCGTGATAGTGTGACATTGGAAGCCATCGAAATTAATGCGCGTAATAATCTCATTAACAGAGACTCTGGCTATAATATCAGTAACGCGTGGGATCTCATTATCACGGAAATACGTGATATACAGGCGCAGTTGTCAGACAGACAGACCTTCCATTAGAGACGCACAAGGACCAATCGGATCGCAGCAAGAATCACGTGATTCTGAGGGTATAATAATAATAATAATAATCATATTCCGTAGATCCTGTAAAGAAGCCAAGCTTCAAGGATGTGGAATGAGTCAGGGTGTACATTACGAAGATAATTCAGACTTAAATTTACCTTGGTTATCGGACAACTGTTTAATTCTATGCGGCAGTCTGTTGAAGATGGATATCCCAGAATAATGCACACCTTTCTGTGCAATTGACAATGTTTTACATTTTTTGTACAGATTATTTTTGTTCCTTGTATTAAAGGGATGAATATCAGAATTATTCAAAAAAAGTGCCTATTTGTGATTACAAATAACATCAATGAATAAATGTATTGGCACGTCAAAGTGAAGTTCGTGAGGTAACCTGACATATTGCTCTAATAACACGTTTTTGACTAATAAAAATCTTATCTATGCCTGCTGAGATGTCCCAAAATATAATACCATGTGATAAAACAATGAAAATATGCAAAGTATACTAATTTTCTTGTTTTTAGATCACTGAAGGTGGACATTGCTCTTACAGCATATGTAGCTGAGCTGAGTTTCTTAAGTAATTGATTAATCTGATCAGTCCAATTAAATTTATTATTTACTAAGAGACCTAATAATTTAACAGAGGAAGTTTCATTCACATTTTTGTTGTCATATTTAAGTGTTATAGATTGTGAAGTTGTGTTGTGTGTGTGAAATTGCATGAAATGTGTTTTGTCACAGTTATTTATTAGCCCGTTCACATTAAACCATGTTAGTAGGTTAGTTAAATTTTTGTTACTTGCCTCTTCTAGTGTGTCTTTGTTACTTTTTACTATTACACTAGTATCGTCTGCAAAGTGAATAGCTTTAGAAGTTGAATCTATGGTATTAGGAAGATCATATATATATATAAGGAATAATAATGGCCCTAATACTGATCCCCGTGGGACCCCAGTTTTAATAATTCCCCAATCTGATTTATGTATTTCACCTGTGCACGAGTCTTTTAATACTACTCTTTACATTCTATTTTGTAAGTATGAATTAAACACGGCGCATTCAGTGCATGACGACATATAGCCTGATGACGGTGGCAGAATATGGCCGCAGAAACGTTTAACCTGACCCGGTTGGTTAACCGTGAAGATTTCATCCGAATTATTCACCGGGAAAGTCTATGTTCATTCAGGTTAAAATACTTTAAAATCCTGGGTCAAGACGCAGAACCCTGAAATTTTGTCATGATGATAGATATTTGCTTACCCGATCATACAGGAAAAAAGGATGGCACTTTTTTCGAACTCTCGTTGTGTAAGTATAATTTTGTTCTTCGTGTAATTCAATGAATTATCAAGTTCCACCCTCTAACATGCAATAACATTATGGTTTCAATAAGAATATAGGGAAAAGGGAGGCAATATTGACTCTACGTTCAATTTTAGAAGACAGGATAATAAAAAAGACCTACGTTTATGGCTTTTCTAGATTTATAAAAAGCCTTTGATAATGTAAACTGGAACACACTACTAAGGAATTTATAGACGACAGGAATAAAATATCGAGAATTAATAGTTATCCATACCCTCTACATAAGGCAGTCAGAAGAAATTAGAATTGAAACACAAGAAAAGAAAGCAGAAATCAAAAAATGAGTAAGATAAGGATGCAGTCTGTCGCACATGCTCATTATCTTATATATAGAACATGTGACGAATAAAGTTATAAAGGAATATGTAAAATGAATTGTTGGGGATTCGAAGGTAACTTAATTTTAATTACATGGCTACACACAACTGCACACTCAAAGTTCACCCGACGACTGACAAGTTTGTAGATTTCCCACTGGATAGTGCTGTCCACTCTACAATTCCCCCCTCTGGGCAGACCATCCGAGCTTCAACATCACGATAGCTGCTTGTAGTTTTCTTTCAGTTATTGCTTTAGTTAGGAGGTCCGCCTCCAATTCTTCTGACGATATATGCTTTAGTTGTATTTCGCCGTTGGTATACGAGTCTCTGCAAAAATAGTATAAACGGTTAATATGTTTCGTCCGACTCCTCACTCCGCAATTTTAGATCCATTGTACGGCTGCTTGGCTGTCACTTTCGATAGTTGTCGTCTCACTAATGAATTCTTCTAACTCCAGCTCTTCCAATAAATTTCTCGTCCATTCCTTTGCTGCTCGATTGTTCATGGCTTCTTCCGCAGTTTTAGGAATTTCAAACGCGATATTCGAATCTTGTAATAGTGCTCTTGTCTTCTCTAATATTGTCCGATTCATCCGTTCGGCTATGCCATTACTCGCTGGGTTTCCGGGTACCGTCAATTCGTGTTTTATGCCTTTGTGTCGTATTAACTTTTTCATCTGTCCATTTGTAAATTCAGTTCCATTGTCGCTGCGTACTCGATTGACTCTGTTCCCTGTTTCATTTTCTTTGCGTTCCACGAAGTTCTTAAAATTATTGTAAGTTTCATCCTTCGTTTTTAAGAAATATACGAAAACTCTTCGACTGTATCTGTCGACTATTGTGAAAATGTATTTCGCACCTCCCATTGATGCTACCGGCATGGGCCCGCAAAGGTCCATGTGTATCAAGTCTAACACGTACTTTGCACTCTCGTTCGTCACTGTCTTATGTGGCGCTTGTGTTGCCTTGCTGATAATGCAATCCGTGGATTTATCTAATTTTACATCCTTGTACTCATTTCGTTGACCATTTTGTCTTTCTTCATCTTGTTTAAGTATTTCTCTCCCATGTGACCCATCCGTCTGTGCCACGTCTGCTTCTCTACCGCCGTCATGTTGGGTATCATCGTTATGTAAAACATCCCTGTCAATGTATTTGTTCGGCTCAGTTCTGATGACGTACATCTTCTCCACGTCTTCTGATGTCGCTACTACTACGTCTTTCTGGTTCATTATTGATGCACCGTTTTGGTCGAATATGACCGAGTTTCCATTTTTCACTAGGCTTCGTACGGATAACAAGTTCATTCTTAATCTCGGTACGTATAGTACATCTCTAATTGTAGTGTTGTACACTTTTTGTTCCACTCGGGTTATGACTTCTACATCACCTATGGCTGTTGCGTCGATTTCTCTCGCCTCTTCTGCCAATACCACTGTTCCATTGTAAGGTCTTGTATTCGTCATATTTTGATAATGCGGTGACATGTGAATACTACATCCGGAATCGATTCCCCAAATGTATTCGCTATCTGGGTCCTCTGATACTGCATTAGCCACGTCCGTTAATTTAATTGTTACGTGGAAGTTTTGATTGTCACCCCTCTCTGTTACTACGCTCGCTGGGTGTTGATACCTCTCTCGATTGTTGCTTGCTCCACCTCCATGACCTTGACCTCTTCCTCGACCTCTCCAAGATTGCCCTCTAGCGGTTGAATTATTTTCATTTTGTCTTGTATTTCCTCCTTTCTTCCTATGCCAGCAATCTCTTCCAAGATGACCGACTTTGTTGCAATTGTAACAAGTTCTAGTTTCTTTTATTGTATGGTTTCTTGCCTGGTAAACCGCATCGCTCTTGTTTTGTGTAGTTTTGTTTCCCATTCTTGCCTCCTCTTCTTTCAAGGCTTGTTTGATGTCGTCCATTGTTGCCGACCTCTGTATTCGGAGCGTCGCAGCTATTGTTTCAAATTTTTCATTTATACCTCGCACTACGTGGAATACCAGTTCTCGTTCGCTAATTGATTGTCCATAAGTAGCACATTTCGCTTCCATTGTTCGGGCTCTTGTAATGTAATTTTCAACTGTCTCTTTCTCTCCCATCTTAATTTGTCTCAG
The DNA here is from genome assembly GCA_034510155.1 of Eucriotettix oculatus. Taxonomy (NCBI): domain Eukaryota; kingdom Metazoa; phylum Arthropoda; class Insecta; order Orthoptera; family Tetrigidae; genus Eucriotettix; species Eucriotettix oculatus. The sequence continues at coordinate 132,589,047 of CM067377.1, forward strand.
TTCCATCATAGCGTCTATTAATTTGTAATGCGCGTTACCGTCGAAATTTTCTTTCAGCTTCATCCATAATTTTCTAGCACTAGTACATCCAATAAACGGTCCAGCTTGTTCGGGTGATAATGTTGTCACAATTTCCGAAAACGCTTCATCATTTTTGTATTCCCAGTCTTCTTTTTCTGCTTGGTCTTCATTTCTCCATACTGGCTCAGGTTTCTCGATAATTGTTTTGTAAAGTTTCTTTTTTCTCAAAATGGTACCTATTTTTAATGACCACGTTAGGTAATTGACCCCGCGCAAAATCTCGACTCTTTGTGTTGACAGTTCCATTTTGTTATCACTCACGTTTTTTTTAAAAATTTCACTTCCCTTGTTTGTAATTGTCCGTATTGTCGAACCAGTCTCTGCTACCAATTGTTCGGGATTCGAAGATAACTTAATTTTAATCACATGGCTACACACAACTGCACACTCAAAAGTTCACCCGACGACTGACAAGTTTGTAGATTTCCCACTGGATGGTGCTGTCCACTCTACATGAATCATACTGTAAGGAGAAGAAATAAAAACCCTAAGGTTTGTCGATGATATTGTAGTAAAAGGGGAGTCAGAAGAAGACTTGGAAACCATAATAATGACATGAACGTGGTTCTGGAGAAAGAGTTCAACATGAGGATTAATAGAGGGGAAACCAATGTAATGGACTGTAGCGTGGGAAACAGTTGAATAACAGAGTGTTATATCGGGAAGGTATATTTGAGTTACAAACCAGGAAGTACCAAGCGGAATATGAGAAGAGAGAACAATATGGAGGGCTTGACCAAGGGAAGGGATTTTAATAGGTCATGAGGGTCCTGTAAAATTAGCGTTAGAGAAGTGTGTGTGTGGGGTGAAATCAGTAGAGTGAGGCGAAGGATTGAATTGAGCATATTTGGAAGAGCGTAGTAACTATATGGAAATGAAAAGGCTTGCATAGAATAGGTTAGCATGGAGAGTTGCATCAGACAAGTCTTATGACCGAATGCAACAATAATAACAAGGTCACTATAAACTTTATTCTTAACATTTTTCCTGATATAACAATAATAATGAGTCTCGCATTTTAATTCAGAAAAAATGCATGCAATCGTGCATTAACATTCATAAAAGTTCGGATAAATCTGTAATAACCATTTCCAATTTAGATTTACATTTTCTTCTCTCAATTTGAGGAACCCATTCCTAAAATTTTGCCGTCGAGTTTTTGTTACATTCTTTGTAATTTTCTCATTCAGCTAATAATGTGTAATGGAAATTTTAGTAAAATGATAAAACGACACAAGAAGTCAGCGAAAGTACAGAAAAAATTGAGTGATAAAATAAATATTACAATAATTTCTCTTAATATTGTCTAACTAGATATCGTAAAAAAACCAAGATATTTACGTCAGATTTCTTATATCATCTTTGACAGATAGAGTATAATTTTAACCTCATTGATAAATGTGTCATCGTTATGAAAGTATTAAGCGGTCAATATTTTTATTAAGAATTTTCTTGTGTGGGTAATAACAATAATATTATTACTATTACAATTTCAAAACATATTGTAAAGAAATGTTTTGAGGGAAGAATTAAATAATTTGTGATGTACCAATATTCCAGCGGTATGACTTTTGCTTATATCTATTATACATTAAACTAGGATTTCATTATGTATTGATAAATTTCAAATTACTCTCTTAGACAGTAGCTCCGATGGCAGCAACGAAGACGACCCGCCAAGTTTGCAACAAGGTCTCCGATTTGATTCTCATGGTACTTATTCCTTACTGATTTTCTTTTGTTGGAAGTTTGTATATAAACATTTAAATCAGTGAAATATTGGTTAAGATGGATTAGCAGTAAACAATCAAATGAAACAAAGTTACAACGTTTACACATCAGTAACATGCTTCTGTCTCTCTTAACTAATCCAATTTACCTTACATACCCATTAATTTGCAATTTAGTTTTGTGAACACTCCACCCCTAATCACCCCATGAATTATATTAAAAAAGATCACTCCTCCGCAGTCTCCACCTTGTATTGATGTTGAAAGCTCCAGGCCTTGTGTCAATCAATATGCAGTCTCTTGGTGGCTCTCAATCTAAATAATTATAATGATGCCTCGAATTGTGTATAATATGCAAGATTTTGGTTTATAATTCCAATATGTGTCATTATACCCAACACCAAAACAAAATCATTTACAAATGTATACATCAGAATTTTCCCTTCATTGTATACCCGTTAAGACTGTGACATCTCTAGTTGTGCACCAATCATGAATTAGGGACATATATGTGGGGGATATAACTCCACCAGTCCCAGATAATAAGTAAAAAAGTGAAATATCTCATTTAGTGAATAATTGGTTCTTGTACCTATTGTTTATTTAGTTAATTACAATATGTTGTAAAGTATTTTAACAATTTGGTTTTATGATTACAATAAATCAAATATCTGACATGTATAAATTTGCAAATATATATTTCTGTCAATATGTAAAAAACACTATTTATTTAAGTTCTTGAATGATATGCTGTAAAATAACTGAGTAGATAGTGTATGACTGATATATTGGCGGAATTGTTTATTTTGTAATCATTTTTACAATATTATTTTCATATGTAACATCTCAACGTACTGAATTGTAGAGATTGTCACATGAACAAAATGATAGTTTGTACATAAAAAGTTATTAATTCAATCAGTCTATTAATTGAGTATTGATTCACCTTCAACTTACGAACTATTTCTGAATTACCCACTCAGTCTTAAGAATAAAATTTTTCATTGTAATTATGCAAAAAAGCTTGATATTTTTTCTCAGGTACTTCAAATCCTGGAAGCTCAGATGATGATTTTTCAAGTCAGGTAACTGACGATGATGCACCAAATGAAAAGACAACAGAAGATGAAAAGCAGGAAAAGAGATTTGAAGAGAATATTCAAAATATGGTAGATATTATTCTATTTCAATTATCATAAAGTTGAAAAAAAGAGTTAAACTTTATATAAATCAGATACAGGGTATCAGGCCCTAAGTAGGCTGCATGACCTTTAATTCAGCATTTTCTCAATTCAATTTATATGATAATATGTTCAATATTAAATGTTCATTAAATAAAATATTTGTTAAGTTGTAATTATCTTCTCATAAAGAATATCAACTTGTAACAGACATTTTGTGAATAAATTTCCAATCCAATTGATAACTATTTGCCAATTAAGTTGTAATTATGATGTTAAATTATGTAATAGTCTTTCGAACTTTTGCTTTAATTAAGGAAATGAAGTGGATAAATGGTCTAATATAAATTTGTGTTTATAAAAATATGGCCCAAGGTACCAGGCTAACATGCCTTGTATCAGGTCTGCCACAGTATATTGTTGTTATGGTATTAAACAAATTGATGACCTTGTACAGATTTTATTATATAAATTTACTCGTAACAGTGTTTTGGCATGTTTTTATGCCTTCAGGTTTTTTCCACCCTGTTGTACAGGGTCATCAATTTGTTTAATGATATATATCAGACTAATTGGCTATTTTATTAAATGTGAAATTGTGATACTGTTTTGTTAATTGATTTATAGAAATGAAAAAGTATAGTTATTTTTTGTGTAATTCCTCCACTTTTCACAATTTGGTGTTGTACTTGGGCAAGTCCTGCATTTAACTTTCCTACTGTCTGTACTATCCACTTAGCATAGTTTGAAGTAGTCATGACAACAATTAATGCTGAGCTTGCATACTAGCTATCTCCTCTACAATAAAATGCCCTGCAAGTACAAATCAAAACTGTGAATAGAATGGAGTTTGTAGACATCTCGGTATTGGCTAGTCTTAATAAAGAAATTTGTGTGTAATTCAAAGCTACTGTAAATTGGTATTATTATGTAGGTAGGTCTTGGCCCTTGGGGCTTAGTGATTGGAGTGAGTGTGGCCCTTAGGTTAAAAAGTTAGTCGAGTCTGTTGATTGCCCTATTATTTATTGTAAATTTTGCAATTGTAGTGAATTTTTTAAATTTTACAGGGAAAGGCAAACATGAATTATAACTATGAATTTAATGATCGCTCATCAATGATGAATTCCAAATATGAGTTTTGTGATGACATTCAAAAACAGGTTTGCCACATTTTTTTCTTTTGGCATTCATGCTATTTTTGATAATTTTACAGCATTATAATCTTTTTCCAGAGAAAGAGAAGTTTTTCATCTATTGAAGATGACGATGATAACAGCCCAATGAACACAATGGTCAAAAAGCCAAAGAAATCTTCTATGGACAATAAAGCACAAAATATGATGGTCAGTAACTATTAAATTGAACTATTTTCTTTTGCCATTTTTGTACTGTGTGTCCAAATTTCGTGTACATGTTCTGTGCTTCATGATAACAAATATAGTCCACTTCATATGATTAATGTTCCAGGAAAGCTATCTCATACACCACTAAATTTCAAAAAATCTAAAATAGAATTATTAATATTAATAATAATTAAAAAATGATTACAATATATAGAATTAAACTGCACACTACAATTATTAGCTGTTAATATATTATTTTTCACTTTTGGAAACAAAAAATCTGGATTAAAATTTGTTTCAACAGTGCAGTAACGTGCATAAATACGAAGAATTAAGAAAGGAAGTACATAAAATATGCAAGCAAAAGAAGAAAGTAATGTATAGGTAGAAGGTGCAAGAGATAGAAGAATTAAATCAGCAAAGTGAAGTGCAGAAATTCTATAGGGCGGTGACTAGAATGAGGACAGGATTTGTACCCAAAGTGAAAGGTAAGAATGGGGAAAAAAATTACTGAAGAAGATCAAATTCTTAATAGATGGATGGAATATTTTAAGGAGGCATTGAATATAGATCAGGAAGAAGAACAATGTAGAGTAAATATAGAAGAGAGGGAAGATGGAGGAATGGAACAGGAACCAACATTAGAAGTGGAAGGTGTGAAGAAAATGATTAATAATAAAGCTCCAGGTGAGGATGATATGACGTAGAACTTATTAAGGATGGAGGAAATGCTCTTATTGTGGCAATACATAGATTGATGGTAAAGATATGGAAAAGTGAAACAATGCCTCAAAATTGGAATAATCTGTCCAATATACAAGAAGGTGGATAAATTTAAACATGAAAGCTATAGGAGCATTACTCTGCTTAGTGTAGCATATAAGTTTTTATCTGGTTTGATTATTAAGAGGCTAAAATGTTATGCAGAAGAAACATATCAATGAGGATTCCAGCCTGGTAGAGACACTGCAGATCAGATTTTTACTATTAGACAGTTCAAGGAAAAATTTTATGAATATGAAACAGATTTCCATTTTATGTTTATTGACTTCAAGCAGGCTTTTGACAGTGTTAACCAGAAGGCAGTTGAAGAGATACTTAAGGAGTATACTATTTGAATACAATGCAGGAGTAAAACAGGGAGATGGACTCTCAGCAGCTCTATTTAATCTAGCCCTACATAAGGTGGTAAATCTAATTCATCAAAAAGGAACAATATTTGTGAAGTCCAGTCAAATATGTGCATGTGCAGATGATGTGGCGATCATCAGTAGGACGACAAGTGTAATGAAACAAATGTTTATGCAATTGGAGTGAGAAGCATTAAAAATAGCTCTGGTAGTTAATGAAGAAAAAACTAAATACATGAGAATGCCCAGATCAGAGGGTAGAAGAAGACCTCAGGACGTAGAGGTCGGAAATAAGAAATTTGAAGGAGTTTTTGGATTAAAATACTTGGGGGTTATGTTGTACAATGACAAGTCTATTAGCAAGAGATCAGGGAAAGAATACAGGCTGGGAACCGAGCATACTACACAAATAATAATTTATTTACTAAAATAAAAATACAAATATATAATACATTGGTGTGACTGGTGGTGGTTTATGGAGCAGAGACCTGGACCCTGAAAGAAACTGATGTGAAAATCCTCAGAGTATTTGAAAGACGGAAGATATTTGGACCTGTAATGATAGACGAAGGCTGGAGAGCAAGATATAATGTGAAGCTAGATGAATTGATGAAAGGTAAAGATGTGGTTAGATTCGTGAAGGCATAGAGAATTGATTGGATGGGCCATGTAGAGAGAATGGCAACAGAATGAATGCCAAAAAGAATCCTGAAAGAAGGATCCATCATTCAAGAGGAAAGGAAAGACCAAGGCATAGATGGATGGACTATGTCAAAAACGATGAGAGTAAGAGGATGGACGAAAAGAGCGCAATACCAACGATATTGGAGGCTGATTGTGGAGGAGGCCACGGCCCACCGAGGGCTGTAGAGCCAAATATAGATAGAGAGATAGTGCAGCTACCTACTATATTTATTTTATTTTAAGTTCTTATATTATTGGTATCTTGAAACTTATTGTTTAACATGTAAATTTGGAAAATTGTTTTAATTTAATATACATGCTGACTAGTTTATTTTTTTTTAGGAAAAAAGGAGTTTTTTATCTTTTGATGAAAAAGATGACGACAATGATGATGACAGCCCAATGTCAAAAATGGTCAAAAAGACAAAGAAGCCAACTTTCACGGACAATAAAGCTCAAAAAATGATGGTCTGTAACCATTATTAAATTATTTCCTAATGTTACACTGTCAAATTTTACAAACATGTTCAGTACTTAATTATGACAATTTTAGTCAAATTCATGCGATTAATGTTTCAGAAAAATTTATTCTTACAGTACTAAATTAAGTAAATTATAAACTATAGAACTAGAAATCTTTAATTACATTATTAGAGTTTTTTGCATTCGTATTTCAATAGCATCTAATTTTTCGTTTTCGAAATTAATTTTAAAATTTATGCTTAATGCTCTAATTTGGCATGTTTTTGGCTTGTATTATTTTAACTTTTATTATTATTTTTTCTTAGGAACGTATGGGCTATAAAGTTGGCCATGGGTTGGGCAAGCATGCCCAAGGTCGAGTTGACCCCATTGAAATGTCAAGACAAAGAGGCCGTCGTGGATTAGGGTTACATATTCAGGGACTAGAAGCAGCTGACCTTGAATGGAATTCAAGTCTGGAGGTTTGTGATATAATTTACGTACTTAAAATTTACTGTTTTAACAAAATTTGAATTTATGTTCAAAAACAGTATTGATTTTCTGTCCGTTATACATATAATATTGTAAATGATTAGGGGTATTATTTAAATTTATTTAATGAATTTACTTGCTTTAAGATATAATATAATGATTTTATTTATGTAAAACAAACACAATCATATTAAATGGGGTCCTGCACACTATTACAAATAAATAAATAAAGAAATTAAAGGGGACAATTTTAAAATCTCAGGGTTAGTTATTCTTTGGGTGATCACGTGCAGCAGAGATTCCATTCACTGGACAAACCTGTTTTGTTTTCATGTGTGTCTCGATGCAGATTACTATGCGACTAGAATTTCCTTCAGGTTGAACCTGGTGCTGCTGATAGATAATGGGATGAATTTTTGCTGCTGGTATTGAGGAAAATTGAGCTTTTCTTTCTTCTTTCCTCTAGCCTTCCTAGTTCTTAACGCCTCACTAAAGAGTAACAACTCACTTTCAATTCTTGTTGCACCCTCCTGCTTTTCCTTCCTTTCAAAATCCATTTGACTCTTTAGCTTTCTCGTCCCTTCCACATCCTGATCAATTCTCCATCTCTATTTCCCCGCCTTCTCACAGTCTAACACCACACTTTTCCTCTGCTTCCGCGACTTGTCAATGTCTCACACCATACTCACTTTCCTAACTCAACTCAGTACATATACGAGGGGTAACGCTATCCCACATGATGTTTTTCTGCCAATCCTTGTGAGTTCTTCGTCCAGTGCGGGAAATTTTTCATGACAAAGGGAACCCTGTCCTTCGGAAATTTTGAAACTGAATGCTCTTTTAGCCAAAAACAAGCTTACTGTTATAAACTCGCAGACAGGTATGTATCCCAGCTGCCAGCCCGGCACTAGGAAAAATCCCTTTTACATGTCCAGTTAGCATGTTATTACTGACATTTTATATCATTTAAAATTCCATAAATTTGAATTAAAATTGGGAAGGGCCCTACTGTGCTATAATATATATTGGTAATATTGTGGACATAATTTTTATTTTCTGTTGAATTTGATATGTGTTTAAAACATGAATTTAGAAATAAAATATTTTTATTTACATTTAACCATTTAGAAAGAAAGAGATTTGTAAATTCTTACTTTTTCATTGTAAGGGACTAAATTTTGAGTGTTTTGCTGTAATTCACCCACAAAATCATTTTAGGGTCTATCCAGCTGAAGAATTATTCTAAGTGAACTGATCTTTTTTATTATAAAATAATGTTTCATTATTCTTTTATATTCACTTTTAATAGACTGAATGTTGTGCAGTTACATTGAATGTGGTTTCTATAGTATTGTTTATTCCTCAGGTATATAAAGAAAAAAATTATGTTAGTTAATGATTTGGAAATGAAACCAAATAATTTCATAATTGCATTATTTGTAATATATAGGTCATATCAGTGAAGGAAGAAGTCAAATGGTTAAAAGATGAGAATTTTGTCCCTTTCTCAACTGATTATTTTGAGAACTGGTTGGTCACCGGACCTAAAAAGTTGGTTATTGATGATGAGACAAATTTTTGTGACCCAGGTCTCCTTCGAAATGTTCTCAGTTCAAAGGTAAAATACCTACATTATTAAAATATTGTATACTACTAAATATTTGGATTGCATTACATTTATATGTGCATACTATACTGTATTTAATTAGTTAATTTTATTTTTTTATGAGGAAAAATCAGGAAATGTACTTAATGCACACTGGCCAGGATCTGCACCAGCCACTAGTGTGGGGTGTTCACCCACTACAACCTTAAAATCGTTTTTACATGTTTATTTCATCCTTTTTTTCTATGTTTGTTTGAAATTTATGTAATATATTTTCAAGTGCATTGATTCGGATCTTATTTTGGTAAAGGATTGTCTGTACAAAAGGCTGGCCTTCTCTCATGCCTGTCTGTTGGTCAATATTTTCTTAACAACATTCAGTGTTGTAATTTCTCTTATTTCTACTTCCAAGAGACTCAGCTTGTCACTCCATCACACGCATATGATCTTTCTCAGGTTGGCTATCTCTGGCATCCACCAGTACACCACTCTTCTGTTTGGCAGTTTCTTGTATTTCATGGATTTTTTGCATGCTTGTTCTATGAGTTTCATAGTCTTCTTGACTCTGATTTCAGTGGCTTCCCTATTCTGCAGTACACAACAATCTAGTGAGTCCCTACTATTGTCTTGTCTCATATCTTGAAAGCTACCTATACTCATGGTCACTTCCAGTATATTCATCGAGAACTCCCCAGTTGATGTATTTTTGATGCTTTCACTTCTGTGACAGGTGTTTCAGTAACAAATGAGACATAGACACTGACTGCTATTCATGAGTATATCAGAGTGTTTCTGATGTTGTCCCAGTTATGCAGCCATCACAATGATTCTGATTGTAGATTTGGATCTGGCATTCCCCATTACTTTGCCCTTGTGGTAAAATCACCAGCAACCACAAATTCTCTGGTCATAACCCATATTTTATCCTCCAGGTTTTCTAGTTTTGTCTCCAAATCCCTAATTGGGTCATTTGGTCTCGAGTAGCAGCTTATATATTACTGATTTTGACTCCTACAAATTGTCTTCTTCGCTGTGGTCATCTATGGAAAATTTGCCAAGATCTGGTATCCAGGTAGCTACTTCCTTTATATGTGGCATATCCTTCTTGCTAGCAAACAATCTGGCATCCTCCCTGTTCGTGTACTGTTCACTTTTCAGCTGAATCAGGAGATTGTTTGCATCTTGCTGCTGTTCGTGTCAAGTCATTTGTTGTGCTCATCTCTCTGGCCCAATTCTGCCTGTAGTATCGTGTATTTTCAAGAGCCAGCAGGGTGGCTCCTCTTATTCTCTTCTACATTTCGCATAGTTTATACACTATTTCTGATTAGATGCTGGTGGTAGGTCCTAAGAATAGAGAGTAATAAGCCATTTAACTTAGCCAGAACACTTAAAATAGTCCCAATAATTATTTTTGAAAAATAGGTAATATAACCCAAAAACAAAACAAAGTAAGTACCAAATAATGTCTCTGCAAACTGTATTGAAATCATTAGGGAGAAAATAGTTGGAGCTTTTAAACACCAGCCAATCTAAAAATATTATGCTGTCTGGGCTGTGATGTTTGTTGAAAAACTTGGACTATTTTCAATACCTGATGAAAGCAATAAGGTTTTCAATGTGTTGTGTGGTATTTATCTAGCCTAACTATATTTTTGTTTCTTGGCTTCTGTATTAATTTGTTTACTTGTAACTGATGCAGATGTTTTTATATTTTAAACAAATAATTATATTATTGCTCAAGTTATGTAATGTATGAAATCAACTAAAGATTGTTTTAGGCGATTTTTAAGACTTTATATTTACTGTTACACTTGAGGTATCAAATCACTTATATGCTTGTCATTTTTTAGAGTGTATTTGATAGATTAGAAGAAGAGGAAATGCGGAAAGCTAGATTACGCTCAAACCCATTTGAAACAATACGTGGAGCTATCTTCCTGAACAGAGCTGCTATGAAGATGGCTAATATGGATAAAGTTTTTGACTTCATGTTCACGAATCCTTGTGATAAAAATGGCGTGAGTATTATATTAAGGCACCAGTTTTATGAAATAATGCAGTTTATTCAATATTTGTTAACTTACCAAATCTTTTGTCTGGCAAGATGGGAGAGTCATTTTACATATTTATTTTCCTTGAAATTTGATTCTTGTTTTAATATTTTCCATAGTAAATAAATTGGTACCTTAATTTATAAATTAGAAAAATATTTTCTCTTTAATATCAGATTTCCTACTTACATCATTTTATTTTATTTTTTATGCCTTTTATTGTATACCAACATTTCCTGAGTATTTATTTATATTATCTTGATACATTATTTAATTCTGAGTCAACACATGATTAAACAGACATCAAAAGCATCATAATATGAACCTCAAATATATTACCAGTATCTCGAGAGAGTCAAAACACTCCCTGTACAGGGTTAAAAATAATTTCAGTACTATAACTGAATATAAATTCTCTTAACACTTAATAAAAGCACAAAAATACTCCTGGTACAATAAAAAAATTACAAATTGCCACCAGTAATCTAAAAGAGTCAAAAGTATTTCCGGTGACTGAATAGAGTAAGAAATACTTATAACTGTTTCTTAAGAAAGGCAAAATTATGTGGAGTGGGGTTGAAATTTTACAAGCAATGAAGGGTGATACAATATCGAAGAAATCGACGTGGAAAAGTATTTATTCAACTAAAATATTACCCTATTTTTCATAATTAAAATTTTCTGTGCCATCCACTCTCCCTGTTAGGGGCTGAACTGAAATTTAAATTATATGATGAATGGCAAAAATAAACTCAGCATATTGTATGACACTGAATTCAACATCAAAAATGTTTATTCTACTCTATTTTTTTTAATTAATAATTTCCACACTTTCACCACTGCACCTTAGTGGTGCTGGACTGTGTCTTACCATCACAGTGCTAGTTTTTGGTCACAGTGAAACTCTGTTTTAGCATGTTCCACCCCATCTTAGGTGCTGAACTGCAACTTATATTGCATGTTGAAAGTTAGAATGAAACTCAGTGACCCTGAGAACCTCAGTTTTGACACAAATTTGGATTGTTTCCTTCTTACTTTCATATGATATCTCTTCACTCCCGCCTTTATAAATATTCCTCTCTCATTTTTCTTTTGTTTTTGAATAAGTTTCTCAAATTTCTCATATGTTTTCTCTTTGTCTTCATCTTTTATCTAAATGTGCATGTTGTGTGCAAAGGTCTTAATAGATAACTGAATTTAGACTTATTTAATAAGTGGATCTTGCCCTTTTTGCCTAAAGTTAGCATTCTTTATGATGAAAGAGTTTCTTCATTCCTTGAAATGGATTATTTCTTTCTCCTAATTTCTCATATATTTTTATGTACAATATAATATTTATACCAAAAGTTGTGGTTGCTTCAGAATTCATAAATGTATTTATAAAGCCTTTCTTAACAGATTTAATTTTGAAAGTCATTATTCTTTGGGGTCAGGTGGGAAATATGTACATCATTAATTAAACAAATAATTATTAAAGATTTATCTTGAGTTTTATTGTTTTCCTTCAATCTTCACTGTCACAATGTAAGTACTTAACAATGACAGGCTTTATTTTCTTTTGTGCAGAAACCTATGGTGGGACCAGATGACCTTTTATATTTTGCAGATGTATGTGCTGGTCCAGGTGGCTTTTCTGAATATGTACTTTATCGCAAAAAATGGCAGTGCAAAGGCTTTGGCTTTACTTTAAAGAATGAAAATGATTTTCGGCTTGCAGATTTTTATGCAGGACCATGTGAAACATTTGAGCCTTATTATGGTAATATAATCAGCAACATTATTGTAGTTAATAACAATTTAGTATAACTATTATTACCATCATACATATTTTTTCCGTAATTATGTACTTGTTCTGCCTTTTGACAAACCCTCTTGATATTAACTATGATTGTATTTTTCTCTTCAAATCACTTTTGTATTGTGTATATTCCTTCATAAAGGGCATTTTTAAATTTTTTTCATTTAGATTACCATTTAATTGCTTGGTCAATTGCCTTTCACTCTTCCAGAATCTGGATTCACCCAATCAACTCTGATTCAAATACCATGTAAAACACTGGACTCTGAATTAAATGCTCACACTGTATAAGAATGTATTTTCACACTTAAATATTTATAAAAATTGAACTAATGAAGACATTTTTTTCAAACCCTCCGAATAGTCAACTGAATCTATGTACTCACAAAGGTTGTGTAGTGTAGTATTGTTTGAAATATTTTTGTATGAAGAGGAACTTTACACTTTTTGCACTACCAATGTATTTCACTTCTCTTGTTATGTTTTAAGCACACTATACACTTTTCTATATGGCCTTTACTTATTTTTTGTACTTATAATGTTTATTGGATAATTGGCCCAGATTTTGCTCTCAGTTTAACAGGGCTAGCGGAAGATGAAGGTCAACCTTGGACATTGTACGAGATCAGGAAACATGTACCAATTGTCAAGTACAATCTGTGACCTCTATTCAACAATGGTTGACACATGCCCATAATAACATTAGATTCAGTCACATTCTTTCCTAATACATTTCTGCTGTGTAGGACCTGCGTACACTAATCTTTCAAAAATTCCAAATATTTACTTCTTCTAATATTACATTAGGATCAGTCAGTTTCTTCATATTCAATATATGAAACACTATCTAATAATGCAAGTATTCCATCCTGATAGGAACCATGCTCTTTTCTAGATGCCATTTTGTATATTCAGATCCTGTATTATTTCCTTATTTTTCAAATACAAAGAAAGATAAGAAGTTTTGCTGAGAAAAAGAATAGGAAAATCACTCTCCCAATCTCTAGAGAAATCAAGCAAGATAACAAAAGTGTCTCCTGTTAGATATCTTGAAAGTTAAATGAATATCTACAAAAATATATGCGGCATATGACATTCACGTCAACAGCTTTTAAGGCCCAGTTCTGAAAAGACATAAATGTCACATCATACGAGTTGAATGGGTTACACAAGCTGTGAGGTGTCGACTCATAATGCTCTTTTATCTTCCTGCTAACTTTTTTTCCATTCTTTTTATTACAATAACTTATATCCAAGGATAATACAGTTGTTTCTACAAGGTATATAGTATTTATTCATATTCAGAGAATAAATAATTAATATGAATTCATGTAATATAATGTCCAGTTACGAACAATTTTATAGCGAGAGAAATGACTTAGTTGTGAATATAATTTTGTTATTAATATTTGTTTAGCTTATTATTGGCAACTGTGAATAACTTATAGTTTTTTCTGATCCTCCACCTATCTCAGAGTTCCAAATTGTGTATTTTATATTTCTATTCTTTCTTTTGTGCAAATATATATTACTTGAATTGCTTACTACTTAATGGTTTCAGTCACTGCATGAGCTTCTTGAAATCTTTAAAATGGAATACTTACTTGCAAACTGTTGCTCTAAAAGCCTGTTTTTAATAGTTGCCTGGAAGAATGCTATATCCTGTCATGACCCAGAAATCTACTACAGCTATCAAAATTGATAAAGTGTGATTCTCAAGCAGATTTTTCACTTTTGTATGCTTGTTTGTTTTCAAGCAAAGCACACCATGACAAACCAGTTTAAGTTAAATTTGTAGATCAGAGGGTGTAGTAACATTTCATAATTTATTTTGTTCAACTAGTGTTTGCTGAAAGGTTCCTTTGGGTCCTCATGAAACTTCACTGTAAATTTGTTTATTAAGTACTCCATGCTCTTTGCGGTAGCACCATTTGCCAATTAAATTGATTCTATTTAATGTTAGAAACCGTTTCCTATTATATGCCATAATATTCATAGATATGAGACATAGACACTTCAGTTTCCAAGTGTTTTATCAATTAAATTTTTGGTTTTAATGTTAGATTAGTTCTTTTCTGTTTATCTACATTTTGAGTGTACTATTATGATGACTTGTATAATTTACAATTTAAACAAATTGAATCAGCTAAATGCTTTTACTCACTTCTGGCAAACAAGCTAAACTGTTGTGCAGCTGTGTTATGCCTCCTCTACACTACTGCCATTTTTGATGGAAATGGCATTTTGAAAGGGAAGAGGAATGAAGGGGAGGTAAATTCTTTGCATGAAATTAGGAAATTGAGAAACAGTGGCCATATCTGATACAATAGTTAACTAAAAGAGGCAGATTATTAATGCTTCTTCTGCCAATAGCACACTTGGATGACAGTGTGTAATGTGCCTTTTGAATTATGTATCCAATCAGATTGTTTTCCACTTGCAGTTAAGAAACAGCAGTATTTTGCATATTATCCTGAAATACCAAACGAAAGATATTAAACTAGAGGAATACCTGTGTGAGATTTCTCTTTCAGGTATTTCATCTCTGGTTGTGGGACTCTGGTTTTTTTAAGATTCTCAGTAGAGACATGGAGATGAGAATGCTATTACTCCACAGAAAACTCATCTCCTGTCATTTGGAATGAAGTGAGAATAGTACCCAAAAGCCCAACCTACTAGATGCAGGTTTTCTAGTGTTTTTCCTGCATCTATTTTAGGTAAATCACATGGTAGGATCCTTAAACTATAGCTCAAGGGTCCTAGTCAATCCTTGGCTACCTTGCTCTACCTTCCACATTGTCCCTTTCGAGTCGCTTCCTATGATATTAAAAAGGAATTGTCTGTTTCAGGATCACCCTCATGTAGCCTGCTAAGCAAAAAAAGGTTAATGTATGTTATCTCACTTCATGTAGTTCTCACTGTCTCAAAACCCCTCTCAGAATTTTTTTTTTTGCATTACTATACTGTATGCAATTCAGACATTTGAGCACCCAAAACATATATCTAAATAAAAGCCATAGTTGTCATAATTTTTTTTTGTTACATTCATTGCTGAAATTATGTATTTTCTCACCAATATACTTTTAAATTGATTACATTTAATTCCTGTACTTTTTGAATATCTAGTTGTAAAGTATTGCTTAGTGGCCTCAATTTGTTTTTTATTATTTTAGTTTTAAGTGATTATATGTATGAGTATTGAAAATTATGTATATTAAGCATAGTATATCCTGTACATCAACATCATTAATAATGTTACTGTACTCTGTTTTTACTTTTCAAAATTAATTATTTTCTTTACAGGAGTCAATGGCATTAATGGTGATGGTAATGTCTTTGATCCCAAAAACATAACAGCTTTTACAGAATTTGTTCTGGAGCAGACATTTCAAAAAGGTGTACACTTCATGATGGCTGATGGGGTAAGATTATCACCTCTTTATTACTTTATTATGATACTACAAAGAGAAGAAATATAAACCATACACTTTGCTGATAATATTGTTGTATTAGGGAAATCAGAAGAATACTTGGAAACTATAATAAATGGCATGAGCATGGTCCTGGAGAGGGAAAACCGAGGTAATGGAGTGTAGTATGGGAAATGGTGGAATAACAAAGGGTATCAGATTATGAAGGGATATTTTGACGGAAGTTAAGGAATTCAGCATAATAACTAGGGATGGTAGAAGTATAGTAGACATAAAGAGCAGCATAGCACAGGCAAGGAAGGCTTTTGCGAAAAAGGGGAATTTACTTATGGGTAATATAAGTGCGAATATTAGGAAATCATTGCTAAAAATGTCTGTATGGAATACGGTGTTATATGCGTGTGAAACATGGACGGTAGGAGTTGCAGATAGGAAAAGGATAGAAGCCTTTGAAATGTGTTGCTATAGGAGAATGCTGAAAATCAGATGGGTGGATAGGGTAACTAATGAGGAAGATCTAAACAGAATAGGGGAGGAGTGGAAATATGGAGGATGTTGAGCAAGAGAAGGGATAGATTAATAGACCACTTTTTAAGACACGAGGGATGTGTGTGGGTTAAGAACAGTGAACGGCTGAGGATGGAATACACTAGATTAGGGGAGGATGTGGGATGTGCTAGTTATGTGGAAATGAAAAGGCTTGTACAAGATAGGTTAGCATGGAGGGTTGCATTAGACCAGTCTTGAGACTGAATACCACAACATAATTACTTTTGGATGTTATTATTGTCATTTTTAAGGATAATTTAACTTAAAAATTACACATTAAGTTATCTGTACAAATACAAGGCAATGTAACCAGTCTGCTCATGAGTTTATATACTGCAAGGTACAATTTTTTTTGTTTAACGCTGATCACCCTGTCTTTTGAAGATTTAGATTGCTTCCTTCCCCCCTATCAGGTCAAGAAAGGTATCATGTCAATTATCTGCTTCACAACTTTGCTTGTCCCTTATGATTTCCTATTCCATTCATCTAATTGGCTTAAATTTTTGGTGTATTATAGCGTTTTGCCCAGAGAAGGTTTCTGTCAATCTTTTGAAGATTTAGTTGTATTGCAATTTGATTATATGAAGACCAAGACTGCACATATCCAATTTTATGTTTCTTATATATGTGTATGTATCTACACATAAGTTTTTAGTTCCTTCCTTCCCCGTTTCAGGCCAGAAAAGGTCATATCCTAATGATATATAGAATATACAACAGGATACATTATGCACTCACATAGCCTTCTGAGCAAGATGCTTATCCGTGCGTGTGGTGACGGCAGCAATTATGACAACATTAATGAGAAACAATTAAAAAGTATTGTAACATAAAATGTTACTTATATTTAAGCATTAATTCATCTTTGACATGAAACATCAAGATGAACACATTATTTCAAGCATGATATAATACTTAAATTTAACCTACATATGATTTAAGTCATAATACTTTTAATTAGTTATAAATGTGCAAAATGTTTTACAAGTCATAGGGCAGATTTCCCCATTAATTGTTTTAAACATGACAATGTCATTTCCTATCTCATATTTATATATATATATATATATATATATATATAATTTTAGTTTTTGTAAATGTATGGATTTATCTAGACTCATTATTTCATGCTAGTCAAATCGAATAGATGGTTCAAGTATCTTCCCACTATAAATATAATTGACTGGATCTGTGTATTTTCTGTATGTATGTGCTTATTTAAGGTACCATTAAATTATGATACTGATAAAATTGAGCACTTGTTAAGTAGGAGGCATGACATGGTAAATTTTCATTAAACTTGTGGTTTAATCACCAGTTTCAAGAAAAACAAGATTTCAAGAGCTTCATTAATCACAGAGTATTTAACTTTCCTAAAAAAAACGGTGTCTAACAGAGCCGTGCTGATTTTGTACCAAAGCTGTCCAGTCTGGCAAGAGCATTCTGCACTTTGTGTGGAAAATTGTTTTAAAAAGTATCAAAAACCATAAAAGTGTTTTTCTGCTAAAATAAATGTGTATAAACTTTTTTTTATTAAATAAATTTTGTATAATTGTATTTTCTGTTCACTTAAGCCAAACCTGATTTTCGTTTCTTTCCTGAAGCCATCTATTCATATTTACACTATTATACTATGACTTTCTTTGTAGCTGTACAAATATGGCGAGTAATGCAGGGATGAGATAACTCGTAGTAGGAATCCTGGGGAAGTAAACAACCTAAAAGATATCTCATTGTTGGCAGTCAACATGCTAATGGAAAGTCTGTGGTGTTGACCTGTTAATACTTTGTGTTGACATGATGATATTTCACTTTCTACCTGATTTAATATGAAAATACCCAGATTTTCTTTACAGTAAATAACTGTGAAGGGGTGTTTTGTTTTAGAGCACATTTGTGAACATACAGCCTATAAAAGTAGATTAGGTATTTATATTAAATCTAATAATGTAATATGTTTGATATTTGGCAATTTTCCTTGTGGTCTGTTTATCGTTCCAATGGTGTTTGCAACCTTAGACTTTTGTACCTAGGTACTCAAAACTTATCCTAGGGTCATGTTCAACTTATAATATTTTTTGTTAAAGTCCTTTTTTTCAGTTTTCTCTAACAGGAAAGCTTATGAGAGAGTGAAAGAAAGAAGGAATCTTACATGTTAATCTTTAGGTTAAAGGTGCTAAAATTCATATCTGAGTAACAGGTTCAGAATAAACAAATTATATTGTAATTTATTTTAATTATTTAGTTGAAGATGGTACTAATGTGATGATAAAATGCAGCTTCAGTTAACTTTCAAATTGTTGTTTCTATTAAAACTATTTGTTATATTCCATGTTTTAAAAGTTATCTTGAACTTTTCTGTCTGTTTTAGGGGTTTTCTGTTGAAGGTCAAGAAAATATTCAGGAGATTTTGTCAAAACAGCTTTATTTATGCCAATGCCTTGTTGCTCTAAATATTGTACGACCTGGTATGAAATGCTTTTATTAAAAATTAAATTATACTTTCTGTTAATTTCACCATAAAATAGTGTTTCTGTAGTGAAATTATTATTGAAAATATGAAAAAATCTGTAGTAGTTTAAAATTGGATTAAAAATTTAATTTATTATTAATAACTAAATAATACTGAAGTATATGGTATGTAAAGAATGTCATGCTATATATGAGTATAAATATATAATCACACACACAACTACATGTCAACCACATCCATGTGGTTGTATGTGTGCATCTCCCCAGCCCCCATCAATTCTTTGCCCGCCACTAACCTTTATTGAGAGAGAAAGCTGGTAGCTGGGTGGAGTCTATTGTTTAATCGCAAAAGCTAGATGCGCAGAAAATTTGACTGCTTAGTCGACAGCTGGCCATCACTCAGAATGCTTTTCCTAAGCTTCTAATGATTGAGGTAGTGCCTCCGAAAATTTTAAACTCTTTCTGTCAACTTAACACTTCAGGTAAGCCACCAATATTCTCTCTCTTTCCTCTCCATAATAATTGTTTTAATAAGCCTGACAATGCCATTTTCTGACTTGTATGACAATATAATTAATCAGGACAGGAAAGACAGATAGAAAGTAGGTGACTTACCGGAGGTTCACAGATGGCAGGCACCTTGTAATGTTTGGAGTTCTTTAAATTTTTGGAGGCATGCCTCCTTCATCAGAAAGTTAGGAAGACATTTCCAGTGATCGGCTGGCCGATGACTGAGCAGCCAAAATTTGCTGCACTGCTAGCTCAGGTCCTAAACAATTGTCCCCACCAGGTCACCAACTTTCTCACTCAATGAGGGTGTGGGAAGAGCAAGGACTTGATGTGAGGATGTTTTTCATGTCAGGGTTGGATTGTAGTCCAGGTGGAGGAAAGAGTTCCACTCCTAACCATCATACAGAACGTAGTCTTCCTACCATCTATGAACCTCAGGTAAGTCATCTACTTTCTATCTCTCTTTCCTTATTAATTATATATATGCATGAGCAAAAATCATTACATAATTATACAATGTTGTTCATGTACATACTTTTTTTAAAAGAAATCTTGTATTTCAATTTTGTACAGGTGGACATTTTGTTTGCAAATTATTTGATCTGTTTACACCATTCAGCGTTGGTCTTGTTTATCTTATGTATAAATCGTTCGGTAAGATAAGCATCCACAAGCCTAATACAAGCAGACCTGCTAATTCTGAGAGGTAAGTAATATTGATCATACATTCAAAGAAAAACCTATGATCTGAATGTTGTATTACTATACATTTTAATCCTTCAATTATTTTACTTTATATGTATAAATTATAAGGAAAATATTGTTATTCTTTTTGGGGCCTTGTTTGTATGAATAATTTCAAAGGTATTTTGCTGATAACATTGCCCTTGGCTTCAGCAAAGTCACAATTTTGCCCTTTCATATCTAATATTATTTGTTAATCATGAATGTTCATGCATATATTGATTTATCATTCTTCTCATTTAATACTGCTTTGATTATCTGTCTCTTGTCTCATTCTCATATGAAGTTAAAGAAAATACAGATGTCTGTAATCATTCTTATATGTGATTATCGTCAGTTGTTGGAGAAGTTATTGCTTGTGGTGTTCATAAAGTATTAGATGTCTGGAAATGTCTATTAAAGTTCTGTGCTAGAGTATAATTTTGCCACAGCTATGGCATACTCTTTTATATGTAACGGTGAACACTGCCAGATAGATATGGACGTTTTTCTGTCTTAATCTCTGGTGTGCACCTGATATTTTCATCTGGAATTATTTTTCTCTGAAAAGAGTGCTTAGTTGCCTAGTTGACTAGAGTTTCCAGGCATATTGATTAATCGGTATTGTTGTCAATTTTAAATCCCACATCTTGGTGTCACGAACAAACCTCTCTGTACACCAAAAAATCCCAGTTTTAATTTTTTTCCATTATGCTTATTTTTTAAGCATAAATGCAAACATGAAAAATATTTTTCAGTTTTGCCAAATGTTTGATAATGTACTTAAAAATAAAGTAGTCCTGCAAAAAGTCAAATCTAATGAAAACATACAAATTGACGTTTAAAATTTGTATACATTTTTGTTTATTTTTTACTTTTCTAGTTGAAACTAATAAATATTTGTTGTTAAAAAATATTTTCTTTTCTTTTGTAATACAAATGAACAATTAAGTAGAAGCTACATGGCAGTCCAAGCGAGTCATAATATTATAGAGGAAAAAATTCTTACTAATTTTGGCTGTCCCTGCAATTCAGAAACAAGTTATTTTATTCGTTTGTATTCCCCCTTTGTGATGTTATTCATGGACAAAATATATTCCCAATGGCTAATGTAATTGATTCCTTTTGCCACCCCCCCTAATCCACTTCGTGCTCAACTCTTTGTTTAGTTGACATTTTAAATTAATCTATTTTATTTTGATACCTTGCAGATATTTTGCATATTCTGTAGCAATTTCTTCTGTTATTCTATTTTTTATAGATGTCTCTATAGTCCTGCAACATAGTTTCCCATAAAATTTTCTTTGCTTCAAAGTTATTAATTTTGTCTCATCTTTATTCCATTGGCTGAAAATATTCAGTGGTTTTCTTTTTTTCTGTTTATTTATACTATTTTCTTCTTTTTGAACGTTTCCGTAACATGATAAACTTGGTAAATAATAATTCTATTAATAATTGGCAAACAACAAATTCCAATTAATTATCAACAACATACACAGCTCCCAGAGAAGTAAGTGTCAGAAAAATAATCAAAAATGTTGGTCAATTTGAAGTTTACACTATAAATCAAACACACTGTTGCCAGAGCACAGCTGAACAATCCACCACACTCTAGTAGCAACTCTTTTACACATTAACACATCTCTGGCAGCTCTGTTGGGTAAAATACCATTTTAATTTTACTATTGATATTTGTTCATTTCTTATTGTGTTACATACAGCAGCGAATCTGATGAATATAGAGTACTCAGTTATAACTCAGTCTACAGTTTTTGTGTTACAAAATATTTCAATGGCTAGGTCTGAGCCAATAATTGTAAGGTGACAGTAACAAAGGAGATGGCCATTGAAGTATTTTCCATTTAAACTTCATCCCAGAGAACTTTGTTGTTAGAAAATGCAGTTTCTGCTGTCATATTCTTTTTCCATACTGAGGTGATCCAAAAATTGTTGTGAACAAACCACTTATATTTATTTTCCTGTATTTTGTATATTTGATATGCTGACCATGTATCTGTCCAAATTAGAAATGTGTCATGTAACAGTCTGCAGTTGATCTGGCAGACCCAGGCCGCAGAGCCAAGGAAGAAAAAGACGGATTTTGCATCTTCCTTTTATATATTGGAGATTTATTTTACAATTTTATATTGTCATCTAAATTTTTCATATGGTTCTCATTAAATTGGAATGAGTCAGTAAATTTTACTATTCCAATCTCCTGTGGTGTAATGATCTTATACAAAGGTTCTGGGTTCAAATCCTAGTATGGGATGGATGTTTGTGTGTGCTTTTCCAAACTTTGAAACCCAAGTACAGCAAGTAAACTGAGTTACCCTCTAAGCAGTCACTAATAACCACAGCTGTTAATGTGACTAAATAAAGATAAACTTATATTACTATTAGGTTAGTTTTATTGTCACAATAGTAGAATCAGTAGAATTACATTTTACAGTAACTGTAAAAATACAAGCTTGTATATTTCAATATTTCTCCAGTTGCTCAATTTTAGTATGCTCATTATGTGATTATTGTTTTGTTTTAATGAAGCCAAAAGTTTTTGATGTACAATTTGATTAAAATTATTAAGTTACAATCTCACATTTAAAATGTTTCTCTATATTCAAATTGTAGTTGAGAAAAATTATGGACATATGATTACTTTCATGCAAGTTGTGACGTCAAGGTAAATGCAACATTCTTTCACAAAACCAGTCTTCTAAATCAAAGAAATGTACAAGTTCTTTACATGTTAATATTTTACTTATTACAATTCCTTAAATTTATTTAATCCAAGTTTTCCGAAATTGTAATTAATATGCAATGATTTCAGTACAACATTTGTATTAAATAAAAATACAAATAATGGACAAGAGTCAGAAATTGAATAATTTAACTTGAAACCCTTTTGTCCCTCAACTTTTGGAACCACCTCAGTTAATTCTACAATTTTTTTTATGTAATTAAATATAAATAGTTGAATATAAATAATTAAATCAACTTGGTATGCTGTAGGTACTTACAATTATTTTAATTACTTTATTTACAAATATCTGTTTTGTTTTAGATATATCATATGTAAGTGGAAGCATAATAATTGTGATGCTATTAAAGAATACATGTTCCACATTAATAATATCCTATGGGAAATGCCAAAAAGCTCTGATGATGATATTCTTGAAATTGTGCCAATGTCTGTACTAACTCAAGATGAGACTTTCTTTAATTACATCGTGGAATCAAACAATAGGTAATTTTTTGTTGTTACAGTTCTACAATGTCTGTCTCTGAACTTCAACTAATCCCACCCTCCCACCTCTATCCCTCCCCCATTCTCTGCCCTTGCTGTCTTTGCATAAAATTGAATTGTTAGAAAGAGAGAGAAAAATCAATGACTTACCCGATGTTGAGGGCTGAGGCTGCCAAGTTAGACAGAAAACATCTGATTCTCAGAGGTGCTCGTTGCTGTTTTATAAAAGGAGTTATACAAGCCAACTGCACAGTATTTAATTAAAAACTCTAATAAAGAGTGGTCATTAAAAACAATATACACCTACCAAACACTAAAGCTGACTTTTCTTCTTCACAAAATCAATCTACATTTAGGCATTTGTCATATCTATCCACCAGCTGCTGCCAACCCTCCTAATCCAGTTGTTCACAAGTCTGAAAAAATTTTCGCCCAGAAACTCTTTCAGTTTAGTGAAAATGTGATAATTTCCAGCAGCAAGGTACAGACTGTAAGGTGGCTGATCAAAAACCTCCATCCTCCATGGTTGAGTGTGGTTAAGGGAAAATCAGTTGTTGAAGTATGTTGAGTTCAGGAATTTTTTGAACTACAGCTCAGTGTTCACAAAGATGAAGTTCAGTGTCTGACAAATCAAGCTGTAGGATTATAAGGAGGATCCATTTGAAGCATTGGTCAAGAATTCAAATTTTGAGGCTGTGTACAGGTTTAGCTATTGAGAATTGTGTTTTGAATAGTGCTGTTTTGTATTGCAATGCTTTTGGAAGGAGATCTTATAGTACAGATAAAGAGGAATGCAGCGCTGAGTATGAAATTTGTCTGGTAAATGATGTGGTGGGAGAATTTGTAAGTAGGATATTTGTGTAGGATTATAGAGGATTGCTATAGACTAAAGGGAAATGCAGAATTTGTGCCTGTGATGGATTGTAGTAAAAAGTATGTGAAAATTGAGCTAAGTGTTTTTTAGTTGGATAGTTGATATCTGATTGGAAATTTTTATTTTGTTAGGTATGTAAGAATTTCAAGTACACGGGGAAACAATTAAAACTTTTTGTTACAGTTATTAAAAATTAATATTGTATAGTAGGAAAAAGATAGTTATGAAATTACTTATATATTATTAATACACTAAGTTTCCTCCATGATTTATGGATCTCATTAAGTGCACAAATGTGTCAATAACTACTTCACAATTACAGAAGAATAAAAATTTTAGCCCAAAGAGGCAATTTAATATTGGATCATAAATGCTGGTAACATAGTATCAGATGTAAAATTTATGGATAAATTATTGGATTTAATTTGTAGCATTTCTAACACCAGCCCAGCTTCATATTGGTATCAGAATATAGGAACATTATTCCAATTCAAACTGTGGTTATTACATTGATATTTGATGTGAACTGAATGTCTGTCACAAGGCAGTTTTAAGTTAGAAACATTGGTCAAGACATTAAAATTACTCCAAGTACCTCATTACTGCTTTAAAAACAAACACAATCATTATTTTATTTTTAGTCTTGGAGAGAGACAAGTGATTAATCTAGTTAAAATAGCTGCTTTCTGTCGAGATACAACATTAACTGAACCCACACAAGCTGATATGCGAAGAGAATGTTTGAAATATTGGGAAATTCCAGACAAGGCACGGACAGCCCCACCTCGTTGTGCGCCAGAAACAAAGTGTGAAGAGCTTATGAAGCAAAATAGATCACATAGTAAGTATATATTAACTTAGCTCAGTATAAAACCATTGAATCTAAAAAATTATTAAGGATAGTTAAGTGATAAATTTGAGTGTAGTATATCCAAGTATAAAGGGCCACAAGTAAAATATTTTTAATTTCTCTCACATTAAAGTTCTTTCCTTGAGATGAAATTTGTGTGAGTAATCAACTTACCAAGCAGAAATGTCTCAGAGTATGAACATTTTGGCCCAAGTCAAGTCTTTTACCAAAGTTTATGCCAGAATATATTTGTATGAGGTACATTTACTGTACTGGAACGAGTGTATGGTGTTTGGCAGCAGCAGAAGGCATGAATAGTTCTCTTGTCTGGGTGACATGAACAATTGTTTTATCTGACGTGAGTGGACTGACCGAGACCTTCCATTTTTCACATTCTGTGGCACTAGAGAACCTAAATACATGCAATCAAATGTCTTCTACCACTATGAAGAAGTGTACATATCTTGAAAAGTATGTGTTTCAGGACCCTTGTTCTTTGGATTTTTTTGATTGTTTTGATGATTACTATCACATCTCAAAATATTTGGCACCTTTTTCAACACACTGCATATAGGGCATGGAATTGTTATGATGCAATAAATTCTAGTAAGTTATATGAAATGTTGTTCTGAAAAATGTATGGAAAACTTAATAATTTTTAAATGTTCCAGTTGTTAGTTTAATGAATTCCAAAGAAGTTGAATTACAACACTCAAACCTAGAAACAACATTTCAATCTATCTATGATTGGCATTGTTATGTGATAGGCAAAGATCGGCGTGAAGTTACATTTTTTTTGGGTAAGTTGAAAAATATCTTTTTATTTGTCATAAGTGAATGAGATTCTTTAACAAACCAATTTCAATCCTGTAAATTAAATCCGCTATATGGTAGAATAGGAAATCTATAATTATATTTCACACATTCCAGACAGAAGCTGCTTCTTTAGTAGATGTGCCAGTTGACAGATATCAGTCCTTCTCTGATGAGTGTTTTCCATCTTCTTTAACCCATTTCCAAATATTTGTCTTCTCACTTCTCTATTACATTCTAGTACAGCCCCCACCAAATTTCTCTTTGTGAATGTGCAGTCTCTTCTAAGCATAAGTCCTTTCCATGATGCTTTCTTGTTTTTAATACTTTTTAAATTGCTTCCTTCTTCTCCGTTTCTTAATACAATTGTAATCTCCATTCAACCACATCTCAATCATCATCTTAGTTATCCCATGTTTTGAGGACAAAAATGTACATCCGTATTGTCTTTCCATTTCAGACACACAATAATGTTGCTGGATGATACAGTGAATTCCCCCATTTTGAGCTTAGTAGAGGCCACATTAGAGGGGATTTTTTTTGTTGGATCTTACTGTGCCAACAGTATTGATTCTCTGTTCTGTGGCCCTTTTACATAGATCAGGAGACATGTACCAGTTGTCCAAGAACAATGGTTCACACATGTCCATAACAAAAATTAGTACTTGTTTGAGTGATTTTTGGGCTTGTCACCCAAGGATCACTGAAGCAACAAATACACCAGGAAATACTTCACTCTTTAATAACTTTAGTATTTGCTGGTAAGGAGGAATCTACAGTATATTATGAAACTGTGACAGTATCCTGTATAGATTTTTATACCAATTTAGGCATGCTTACTTCAGTTGCACAGTTCACACGGCACAAAATTTCAATACAAATTTGTCTCGTGTGGTGTTTTCTGACTACTGTATAATTCGTTAAATTTTTCCAAAAAATGTGCAATAGTAGGTCTGAGTTTTTTCAGTTTGTAACAATCATTACCTGCCACAGTATCATTAGAATATGTAGAAATCAGAAAGTAAGAAGAAAAGTTTCTTTACTCATTACCTCCCTAAAAATAGGGATTTCAATGCACTTATCTTTCTCCAATATATCATATTCAGGAGAATTCAATATTCACAGGGCAAAATATGCTTTAACTTCATCTTCAGTAGTCTCAAACCACAGGTCATCATCTCTTTTTTTATGTTCTGATTAGACAACTTAAAATCAAACAATGGACTCTGAGGCAATGAAAGTTCAGAACAATATATAAGCAGAATATTTTGTGAATAAATATTCACAAAGTCTGTTATTCCCATTCTGGATTCACTTATGACAGTTTCTGAAAAATTATCTTCCTTTAATATATCATCATGACAACTCTCAGTTTCCTCAGATTCACTACATAAAGCATTATCTAATAAGGTAAGTATTCCATCATGATCAGAACTGTTCACATTTATAGACACCATTTTGGATTCCTTAATTTTCCAATGCAAAGAAAGACTAAGTTAAGGTCTGCTGAGTAAAATAATAGGGTAATCATTCCTTCAATTTCTCAAGAACTCAAACAACTTAACTCAAGAGTCCTCTGTAGATATCTTGGAAGTTAAATTAACATCTACAGCTATATACCAGTCACAACATACGAGCTGAATGGGCTAATAATCATTCAAAAGTCAAAGAAAGATCTTTCCGGTCAAAACAGGATCTCTAATAATATGTCCCATCTTACCATGTCAAATGTTGTACCCCAGCCAACAAAGCAAATACATATCTTAGTTTTAACCTCCATCACTCCTTCTTGTGGTTTTCTTAAACTACTAATCATGTCTCTGGTCCCCCTTCTTTTCCTAAACCCAAACTTATCATTCAAATTCTGATTAATCATATGTTCTATTCTTTTATGATCATTCTTGATACAACTTGAGTTATATGGTTCTTGTTTTGTTGATTCTCCTTTTAATATTATCTTATATTCTCCCGCTTTCTACTTCACTTTCTCCTTTTGATCTTACCTCATTCAATCCTAGGATATATATTATTTCTCTTTATTAATTTATTGAGATTCTCTCATATTCATTTTCTATTCAATATTCACGTGTCAATTTGTAATTTGTGAACTTTTTCAGCCTTCTATTTGGTTTCCTCACATGTGACTTACAAAAGCTTTACAACTGTAACAGTGCACATTAAGAAGAAACCTGGTAGTAATTGAATATAACTTCTGTTTTGTCTGTGAATTACTTGTTTTTAATTTATCTTAATGAAAGTTTTTTTTGGAAAAACAAACATTAAATGAAGTAGATTATTATCTGTTTTTACCAGATTTTTTTATTTTATTTATACCATATTACTTTATCATATGGAATTGAAGATGTGCTGACATACAGTGTTCCTTAAGCATAGAATATTTTGGCTGATTGTGCAGATTCATTGTGCAAGCCTTTTCATTTCTCCATATCTGCCATATCCCATATCCCTCCTAATATGCTTAGCATATTCCTTCTTTGGCATATTACTAATTTGTTTATTTTATGTAATAATGAATTGTGTACATACATCCAGATACATGTATACATTTATTAAGTAAAATTGAATATTATTTGGATTGTTTTTTAATTGTATTAAAATAGAATTTAAAATTATTCATAGACGTAGATTTATGTTAAATTTTATTACTACTAATGATATTGGAAATTTTGTGTGTTAAGGTTTAGGAAGGCAAAGAGTATACAAATGGGAAAATGGACGTTGGCAAGCTTTAGAAAAATTTCCAGAATTAAGCCCTGACACACTTGTCCTTGGAGAGTTGATATATGAATTACGGGGTGAAGGAAAAAAACAGCAGAAAATAGCAGCCTTTCATATAATAGATGCAATATTTTTGGGTGGAATAGATGTCAGCAAACGCCATCTAACCGAAAGGTAATAGTGATACTATATATATATATAATTAATGGGGAAAGGACAGAGAGATAGAAAGAAGATGACTTACCTGAGGTTCATAGATGGTAGACACCTTGTGAGGTTTGGAGAACTTGAATTTTCGGAGGCACTGCCCCCTTCATCAGAAGGTTAGGAAGACATTTCCAGTGATCGGCTAGCCGACGACTGACTATATATATATATATATATTTTATAGTAACAAACGCTCATCGGGTAAGGAAGTTATGATTACTACATAAGAGACACACCCTCCTCTCTCAGCAGCCTTCTTGCTGGCCTTCAGGATATGTTTCCAAACTTGATTTTGGATTCTGAGAGGCTTAGAGAGTGCTCGTGCATCAATTTCCTTACTTGCCTCATGGCCTGGTGAAGTATGGAGCCTTGTGCTCCCCCCGAGAGATGTTTTCGTGTACGATCTTTGAAGTAGCTCATCATAATCGTCATATAATCGGGTAACATGAAAGTTGTGTGAAGAGCTTCCAACATATCACTTCACCTGGCAGAGTTGAAAGCATTATTCACATCTAATGTCACCAGTAGAGCCATTTTCCATGAGGGGTGGTTTCCTATTTGTGCTGTTTTCATGGTTTCCACCTCGTCGCTTATGGCATGGATAGTAAAATGCCCTTTCTTGAAGCTTTGTTGCCTTTTGGGTAGGCCACCTGCTTCTTGCATCGCTGCCAAGATGTGCTGCTGGAGTAATTTTTCCAAAACTTTTCCTGCTGTATCCAACACACGGAGAGGTCTATAGGAGGAAGGGCCATTTCCTACTGCCTTTGATTTACTTATCAGCACCAAGCAGGCGCCCTACAAGCATTATTTCAAAGCGCCGTGCTTCATTGTACATTTGCAACATGAGTTACGGGCATGCTCCGACTGCCGTTTTCAATGCTTCTTGTACCGTCCAGGCCAGGGACTTTCTGATCCTTAAAAATCCTGTGACTTTCTTCAACTCCTCCAAAGTAAACAACAGTATGGTCTCCGGCTCATCATCATCATCCATTTTGTCCACCATTTCTCTGCAGCCATTGTAGTGTTCGGAAGGTATTAAAATTTCTTCAGAACGTAGCCCATACCCTATGGATCCACATCCACGTCGTCAATAATCGCGTTCCACTTGCCAGTCTTGTTTTGACATATGGCTGTACAAAGAACTTGCCTGACAATTTTATATTCCCTGAGCATAACAAGTGTGCTTCTGATGAATCTGATAACATTATATTGAATCAGTGCTTATGACTATACCTTTTCCATCTCCCAGAAAACCATATATTCATATTTGTGTAAGGCATTTATTTCTAGTTTAGACTGTATACAAATAATACCATTCAACTTTTAGCTATGTATATATCAATTTGAAAGCTTAGTAGCTTAAATAATATGAAAAAAATATCTTTATTTTACACAGGTATAGTCAATGTTGCAAATTTGCACGTGCTCTTTATAAACCAAGTCGTTCTGATCTCATAAGAGTAAGAGCCAAGAAGGCTTTTGATTTGGAGAATATTACAAGTATTTTTGACAGGTTAGTCTGTGTATTATTTAATATTTATTAGTATACCATTTATTTCACTTTATCAGTAAAACATTATTTACCTTGTTTTATTGTCATATATTGTCTGTATTTGAAATGGTTATATATGAGCGATTATGAGTTAGTGGCTCAGTTGAAATTGAGGGTT
This sequence comes from Eucriotettix oculatus, assembly GCA_034510155.1. Lineage (NCBI taxonomy): Eukaryota > Metazoa > Arthropoda > Insecta > Orthoptera > Tetrigidae > Eucriotettix > Eucriotettix oculatus. The sequence goes on from CM067377.1 coordinate 132,619,690, forward strand.
CACAGTACTCGGTACTTGTGCAGTCTGCTAGCAGGAAGTTATGATCTATCCTCTGTGGGAGGTAAGGCCTCAAAAAGTTATAAAACTATATTTATATATATTTATTGCAACACTGATGCTCTTTTTCCATATAAATTATTTAATAATGTTACATTATCCTTCCTGTTTTATGTATATTAATGAGGCAAAAGATGTAACGACTGACTGCCACGTGGTTTGGACACACACAAGGGTAGAAAAGAGAGATAGAGCAGCTGATAGTTGGTGTCGCCAAGCTGGGAAGGAGTAACATCTAATTTTTGTAGCCTTAGCCCTCTTCTTCGGAACAGTATGAAACATCTGGTTTTTATCAGGGCTTAATCAAATGGGTTTTATTAATTTTTTTTATATAATTGAATTGACTGTTATTTAAAAAAGTTATTTTGTCAAATTTGGTAAAGTGTGATCAGGGAAAGCGTGAAAGTAGTAGTTCCCTCCTCGTTCATTCCAGGTATAAATCCAGGCGTTGAACCTTCGTCTCTGCAGCTTACCGACTGTCGGCCTGGCCTTTCGATGCCATATGCCCAGGTTAATTTGGCATATACAGGCTGTTGATTTTATAATACCTTTTTCCTCAAACACAGTTGTAGAACTGCTCCATTAACCTTCTACATCTCAACTTGTGTGAAGAACTCCCGTTAACCTTCTTCTTTCTAACTTGTGTTCTGAACTGCCATTTTCACTCCTCACATCTTTCCTCCTAGACTATTTTTCCCTACCACTCCTCTTGTTACTCCCTCTCAAGTGGTATATTTCACCCTATCAACCTCTATGTTTAAACCCTCTCCCTTCGGGTCATCCAGGTGGTGGGGTAAAACATTTGGGAAAATTCCAGAGCGATTGACCTAAGTCTGCAGGAAATTTTCTTAATCTGAGCGGTGCCACATTGTCGCCTCCCTAAGGTTTATGGCTCCAGCAGTCTTCGCTTGCCCAACACAGAAAATTCCTTGTTTGTTGATTTAATACCACCAAATAATTGGTTGGCGAGTCTTTGCGCTACAAGTATGTCCAGACACTGTGATGCCAGCCACTCAGTGAATGAGTGGATAAATAATTGGCATGTGTAACTGATATAAAAAATTTTAGGCTATATTAATTTTTTTTTTGAGTACCATTATAATTAAATAACATTACAAAATAGTACTATATATTTTTGAAATTGTTTAAAAGTCCTAACAGTTTACTTAAACATTACACTTTATTTATTCAGTTGTATTTTTTACTAGACATGTGTTTTTCAGTATTGGCTTGTATTAATTATATTATAAAATTGACAACAAGATAGTTTTGAAATGATATTTAAATTTAGCAGATGGGAAGTGCATCAAATATTCCTCAAAGTAGAAAAACTCTGAACTGTCTGAGGCTATTTCATTGCAAAATGAACCATTTTATAAACATTAGAACTTGGAATATCAGTATTCTGAAACACCTTAAAATTGCTGTCAACTTCCCTTCAATAGTTTGGTACTTTTTCAGAACTTGAATTGCAACCTATCCTTTGTTTGTCTGAATTACCTCGTTCATGTATTACATTCATCAAATATGTCATTAATATGTATAGAATGTTCTATAATTTCATAAACAACTATTCTAAATCAGACCAGGCAATTTAAGTTTAAAAATTTATCTACTGAAACTTATTAAGTTGATCAAAACTGGCTCTCCACAACTGTAAATGTTGGATACTAGAAGTATTAAAATTGTCTATGCTTGCACTCCAAGGTTGCCTGACAGATGCAGAATTGGACATAGGAAAATGATAAAAACTGTATGTTAAACATATAGGTCCGAAATTAAAAAATCTTCATCAGTCATTAAATTCTCAAACCTTGTATAGCATTATAAGGCCAGGACTGTCGGCCTAATCTTGGATGTATGGTATGTCTGTTAATAAGACAAATATCTAAAATATCTAAATAAACATTGACACACTCTTTCCGCAGTATCAAAAATTATTAGGGGAGTGGTATAAAGAAAGAGTATTTCTCTATAGGCTATAAAAAGTTTTTTCTGAAGTTATATAAACATGCCAATAACACAATATTTTGTATTTATACTGACATTTTCAATAGGCTTGAACATCGTATCATGAAAGGGAGCTCTGGAATGAAGCGATTAGTATTTACCTTGGATAATGAAGAAGGTGATGACATGTTTTATGTTCCCGGAGGATTAATGTTCTTCAAAGCAACAGGAGGTGATGTTCATGAATACAAGTTAAAAGATCTTTCTAGTCTTCCTTGCATTATGACTATCTCATGCAAAAATATTGTCAGTTTGTTGTTCATAATTTATATAAAATATATTTTTATATTTTATGTTTATGAAGATTTAATGCTGAAAGTACATATTCAAATTTTGTATCTATGTTGCAGAAATGTAATATGTATTTACTAAAGAACATATTGACTTTAGTGTCTTTAAAAATATTTTGTTTTTGAGTTACAAGTTGTTTCAAAGTATTTAATAATTCAGATTAGCTTTAAATTACTAAAATGCAAAGTTAAAATTTAATTACATCCAGTTACTGTTGGAATAAAATTAAAGCAGTGATTAAGTAAATAAAATAAAATTAATGTGTAATTACAGACAGCACAGTTCTTATTTAATTCTTACAAAAATTATTATTAATATTATTCATATGGGAATGTTCCAAATCAATTTTAATAGAAAATCTAACTGACATCCAATAGGTGTAAGTTTTTAAAAACTATTAATCCAAAGTTTTTAATTTACTACAATTTTCTGCACCATATTTCTTTTTAATTTGTTGAAAGAATCCCACAGTAATAATATTGGTAATAATTTTCATATGAACGAAATAAAAACGTTGCTGTCTGTTATCAGTTGTTGATTTAATTATTTTGCAAAGCAGACATTAAGTGATGTAATATTTAATTAAATCTGAGTAAAGTATTAATGATTTACAAATTATGTAATGTTATCTGTGTCAAATGTATAGGGAAAATTGAAAATATTATTTAGAACTGAATACTGGTTTGTATTTAGAGTTGTTTTCTATCATGTTGTTCATCTCCCTCCTCCCCCAACTCATTTTCCCTGACTGCAGCACTCCTTTTTATTTTCTGCCTGAATCTTTTCATATAAAATATATCAATATATAAATATACAAATAGTAAATATTTTGTGTGAAAAGGGATCTGAGTTCTTGTTCAGTTTATATTGGAATAATACAAACTCTTGTTTACCACAAAAGAATTTCAATGAAACATGCTCAGATAGATCCCTTTTACACAGTTAAGAGATAAGTTTTCATTGTGATTGAGTGATAAAGAAATCTGAATATGACATGGGAATAATGGTTGTTGTATTGCGAATTCTCATGAATTCTATATCCAACATTGCACCCTTTCTTTTTTAAAAAATTGGCAACTTAAATTTAAAGGAGCAGTATCTCATTCCATAGGCTTTCATAATAATAATAATGGTGATTCCAATTTTGACCACATAAAGTGATTTATATTTCCCATACCTTTGAAATGCCTCCGGGCATTGTAAATTTAAAATATTTTATTTATTGATAGGGAAGCATGCCATCGTGCTTCTTAATTATTCTGACCTATGCATTTAATGACCAGTTAAGATGTTAATTTAGGGCAATAAATAATGCTATCAAAATATATTTCTCACATTTTAAATAAATTATTTTTTAAGTATATCTCTAGTTTTTTATTTTCATATTTGTCTTTATTATTTTTTAGGTTTATGGAAAAGACACTTAAGCAAAAAAACTAATTTTAAATATTATTATTGTGAAAATCAAGACTCTCATTATGACAGAAATAGGCC